>JASEVX010000009.1:16628906-16788991 GCA_031761405.1 Serripes groenlandicus | reverse complement strand
TTGACCTTCGTCAACAGTCAGATATTTTTTTTCCGGGATCTTCCGGGTGTCTTTGTAGACTTAGTCTAATTGAAAAATGTCAAGAAAAAAAGATTTTATACTGATAAAATAATGTTTAATGCTGGAAACGGTAACACAATATTTTAAGTGGCCATTTTGTTTGAAATGTTTGGCTACAGCTTATATATTAGCTCCTTTATGTTCCCCGGCATAGGTGTGAGGGGGCTATTTTGCGTAAATTCGCATTGCGTTTCCAGAATCTCTACCAGGTTATAGTATGTTAGGGTGCTTTTCTATGGTCGCAGCGAGAGGGGATCGATCCCGGGATACCGATCATGTTAGCTCGCTAATAACCCGGGCAGTGTCGGTCCTACATTGTCGGTCTAATACGAGCATCCATCACGTGTAATCAGATATTTTGATAACGGTTCAAGTCTTTATATTGGTTGATCCGTACTGCTAATGGGCAACCTTGACGCCACGGTATGCCACCGGTATATTTACGGAGACTACAGGGAGGATTTCAGGAGTCTCAAAGATTCAGTCTTCCGGGAGGATTTTAGAAGTCTCAAAAGTCGTCCGGGAGGATTTTAGGAGTCTATTCAGAGACGTCCGGGAGAATTTGAGGAGTCTCAAAGATTCAGAATCTTTCGAAAGGATTTTAGGAGTCTCAAAGATTCAGAGGCTCCCGGGAGGATTTAAGGAGTCTCAAAGATTCAGAATCTGTCTGGAGGATTTTAGAAGTCTCAAAGATTCAGAGTCTTTCGGAAGGATTTAAGGAGTCTCAAAGATTCAGAATCTTCCGAAAGGATTTTAGGAGTCTCCAAAATCTTCCGGGAGGATTGAAGGAGTCTCAAAGATTCAGAGACTCCCGGGAGGATTTAAGGAGTCTCATAGATTCAGAATCTGTCTGGAGGATTTTAGAAGTTTCAAAGATTCAGAATCTTCCGGGTGGATTTAAAAAATATATACATTTACAAATTACACGCCCTACACCTGAAAGTGTGTATTTTAATCTTAATTTAATAATTGTTGCCAACCTACATCCGACGACTTTTTATAACATTGTAGAAAATGAGAAATTACTCAAACTCGGCGTTTACTCATTTGCTTAAGTGTGTTTCCTGTCTGGGTTCGATCCCTGTCGCGGCACTACGGTCATGGTGGAGTGCTCTTGGGCAAGGCACATTTTCTAGCCTAGTACTGGTTTGCTTACCCAGGGATCATGAATAAGTGAACTGTCGCCGTGATATAACTGAAATATTGTTGAAAGCGGCGTAAAACCCCAATAAATAAATAAATAAATATTGTTTCCTGTCTACATGAAACAATATTTAGGCCAACAGGTTACACTTGTCTCCCCAGGTGTATTTAAACCAAACGGCCACTGCATTTTATGGAAGCGTTTACAATTTCAAAAGAGGGATAAGGATGTACGTAAAGGAACTTTTTATCCGGAGGAATTCAAATGGGCAGATTCTTTGAAGTTTCCGAAGCAACATGTACAAATAGCAGTTCACGCCACTTTCAACAACTTTTCAGTTATATCACGGCATTTCATGGGTAAGTTACCAGTTCTTCTTGACCAAGATCCTTAACCCCCCCCCCCCCCCCCCCCCCCCCCCCCCATACTATATTATCGAGTATTAATTGTGTATGTATTGCAAGTCAGGGGCGTAGCTTGGCAATAATCAATGTGTAGACCGTCTCGTGAGAAAATCAACATTGTGAACTCTGCGTAAAGTATCGACCCGGATCAGCCTAAGCATGCCACACAGGCGTACCCGGATATACACTTTTCGCCTACTGTGTATTTTCTGTTTCAGGAATCACTTCTCTATCTATCCTCCCCTTAGACGGAATGTGTCGGCCGGATCAGTCTGTGCGGACAGCGCAGGCTGATTTGGTCGATACAGTACGCAGATGTGTATCGCCGCAGCTGCATTTTGGGGCATTTTTAGAAAAAAAAATGTATAGACACGTGCCTACAGTGCCTAAAGGGAGCTACGCCCCTGTGTCCCCCGCTTTGAAATTCCTTTGAATATTCGCACTAAGTCAATTAATGGTACATGTATGTGTATATATGTGTGTGTGTATATATGTGTATGTGTGTATATGTGTATATATGTGTATAATTATGTATATATGTGTATATGTGTATAAATGTGTATATATCACGGGAGAGTGTATCAATTTGATTATAGATAAGGTTTGAATGCGAAACATAAAAAGTAAACTCCTTAACCCCCTTCCCTCAAACATACGCTTGTTGACGCCTCTGCAGCAGACGACATTTGAAAACAGTGTGGCTAAAGGAGACATTGATCATGATCAGCAGTGTCTCCTTTTATCTCAATGCTTTCAACTTTATTCAATAATTAAACTTCATTTTTACAGATTTTTCATTTTTTTGTTTAGACGTTTTCAAAGGCGTCTGCTGTAGCTTTGCTGCATGTGGGAAAGGGTTAATATATTGTGACACTGGCACGACCTAACTAACACGTCAATACATTTATTCAAGTGTGTTAGTTATATTCTTTCTTGAATGCCATTTTGAGTTCCTGTTCTTCATAGATTATCACAAACAAACATGGTTATTTTCTATAGATAGACAGTCCGAAATTGGTACAACGAGGTACATCGAACTTCTGTTTCAACGGTCCTGTGTTTGAATTCAGTACGTGAGGATCCAGGTTAGATAATGGAAGTTTTCCCATGCCGCGTCCGTCAATTTGAAATAGTTTTGTATTTGCGTACATTGAAGATACCGGAGAGCCTGTACGTCCGCAGTCTCACCTGAGTCTTTACCTGTCCTCATATAATAGTATGCTTAACGTTCCTTATTGCACATAATAATACATATATGAAAGTTTATCTCCACTATTTTTGTTAACCCTTTCTCTCATATAGACACTTTCTGACGCCTCTGCAGCAGACGACTTTTGAAATAATTGTAGCAAAACTGGAAAAATCCATCATAATGAGCAGTTTCTCCATTTGACAAAAATGATTTCATCTCTATTCAATAAGCATACTATCATTTATAGGGATTTTCTAAAGTTTGGACTTGATCATTTCGAGGTCGTCTGTTGCATATTTATTATAGTAAGTAATACTCTTAATTTACATCTCATCATTGTACATACAATATAACATTTACA
This sequence comes from Serripes groenlandicus, assembly GCA_031761405.1. NCBI lineage: Eukaryota > Metazoa > Mollusca > Bivalvia > Cardiida > Cardiidae > Serripes > Serripes groenlandicus. The sequence goes on along the minus strand of JASEVX010000009.1, from coordinate 16,785,830 downwards.
ATATAACATTTACAATATAAAATATACAATATAACATTTACAATATAAAATATACAATATAACATTTACCACATAAAATATACAATATAACATTTACAATATAACATTTACAATATAACATTTACAATATAACATTTACAATATAACATTTACAATATAAAATATACAATATAACATTTACCATATAAAATATACAATATAATATTTACAATATAAAATATACAATATAACATTTACCATATAACATTTACAATATAACATTTACAATATAACATTTACAATATAACATTTACAATATAAAATATACAATACAACATTTACCATATAAAATATAAAATATAACATTTACAATATAAAATATACAATATAACATTTGCCATATAAAATATACAATATAACATTTACAATATAAAATATACAATACAACATAAAAGTACAATGCCACTCCGAAATGGAGTTATAAGAGATGAGGAATTAATAAAAAACATAATTCCCTACATGGCATTAAAACGGTGCGCATAAATATAAATATATACATATGATGTTAATTAAAGCGACTGAAATCCAGATGGCACGAAAAAAAAAAAATAAAAAAAAAAAAATCGAATTCGCCCAAAATGTTATTCTTTATGTTATCCAAGTAAAACCATGTAAAAAAATGTATCGTTTTTTATCAATAAAGTGAACTTGAGTCGTTTTCAATTGTCACGATGAAGGGGTTTACTATTTAAAAAAAAAATTACCCCGTTACTGAATTTGCGATGGAAAAAGTATCGAAAAACAAGAAAATCTCACCGATTATAGGGTATCTGGAGTTCACTCGCTTTAAAGCGGAAAACCCAAAATCGCGGCTCATATTCGGTCTTTGTTAATCGAGAATTAAACTAATATTAATTATTCATTCAATTCATGATGTGATCGATGTAAAATATGTATTCCTTATTTTAGGGTTATTACTTCAATGGCAGACATTATTACAAATAGATTAGACAAAATGCAATGGTATCCGCGAACTATTTGTGAAATTGAGATGAAATCTTGATATTCTTTTTTAACCCTTTCCCTCATACGACAATTCTGCAGCAGACGACTTTGAACGTATTTTGTCAAAACATAAAAAATCTCCATAATTGAATGGATAACCTATGACGAAAAGTGGAAAACATTGTGGCAAAAGGAGAAATTGCACGTTTTGTGCAATTTCTTCTTTTGTCACTATGTTTTCAAACAGCCGTCTGCTGCAGAGGCGTCTGAAAGTGTCTATATGAGGGAAATGGTTTAAAGATTTGTTTTTTCTTTTCGAATAACCAAGACACAGTGTGGTAAGACTGATCCCCCTTCGACGCAAAACAGGGATACAATATTTCAGGTTGATTTATTGATTGATTGGGGTTAAATGCCGTTTTTAACAATTTCTCAGTTATATCAAGGCGGCCAGTTCACCTACTCATGCATTTCCTGGTTTTCTCACACCAGAACTCCACACAACAATCTTCCCAAGCAACTGGCTGCTTTTCCACATACACTTAGCCCATTGGTGGAAGACGTATGACGCATGTCGCATTGACTTTTGTCAATCGTCGGAAAAAAAGTTAGCCGAGCAGGGATTCGAACTCACAACCCCTGGAGTGACAGCCCGCGTCGCTACCGACTGAGCTACCGGGGCTCGGATACAATATTTCAGTGGTGCAAATAAAATTTGCCACCAGAGTAGAACCATATCAACCAGTGCATCCGCGCAGTCTGATCTGGAGCTATCTAGTTCACTAATACGTCACAGAAGGCTTAACTCTTTCCCACATACATACGCTTTCTAACGCCTCTGCATCTGCATCTTCGCTAGCCAAGGATACTTCGTACATTACCATTCCCATAAGTAATTATGGTAATGTAATGGACAAATTACCCTTGGCTTGCGAAGATGCTGCATCAGACGACTTTTGAAAACTTTGTAGCAAAAGGAGAAATTACTCATAATGAGCAATTTCTCCTTTTGCTACAATGTTTTCTACTTTTTCAATAATAGTTCTTTCTTGTTGACAATGTCTACTGCAGATTTGCTGCATGTGTGAAAGGTTTAACCCTTTCCCACATACAACAAATATGCAGCCGACGACTTTGAACATATTTTGTCAATATCTCTGTAATTAGATGTACAACCTATGACTAAAAGTGGAAAACATTGTGGCAATTTCTTCTTTTGTCACAATGGTTTAAAACGGCGTCTGCTTCAGAGGCGTCAGAAAGCGTCTATATGAGGGAAAGGGTTAATGAAGTTTCCGCTAAGCTGTATCCTTTTCAACGCAATTAATTCCCTGTTGAATATTCAATTTGATTTGATTGTTTGGTGTTAAACGCCGTTTTCAACATTTTTTCAGTTATATCACGGTATTTCCTGGGTAAGTTACCAGTACTACTGGTCTTTTTCATCCTGATACCAGCCAGTCAGACGTAATGCTGACCCTGTAACCCTGAGCGCCAAGAACGGCATCCATTTCTACCAAAGTGTATGGTCTATAGCCCGGCCGGGAATCGAACCCGCGACCTCCCAAGCCCGAGGCGGAAGCTCTAACACTACAGCCGATCCCCGGTAGCTCAGTCGGTAGCGACGCGGGCTGTCAATCAATGGGGTGAGTTCGAATCCCGGCTCGGCCAACTTTCTTTCCGAGGATTGACAAAAGTCAATGCGTCATTCCTCTCCACCAATGGGCTAAGTCTATGTGGAAAAGCAGCCAGTTGCTTGGGAAGATTGTTGTGTGGAGTACTGGTGTGAGAAAACCAGGAAATGCATGAGTAGGTGAACTGGCCGCCGTGATATAACTGAGAAATTGTTAAAAACGGCGTTAAACCTCAATCAATCAATCAATCAATCTAACACTACACCACCGAGACGGCACCCGGTTGTATATATACCAAAAACAAAATTATCCCCCACTGGAAGATTGAATTGACCATGACAAGCTATTTTAAAAAAATACAATGTATCATATTACATTCATACCACGTCATTTGAAAACTCAGCTACATTAATATGTCTCCTACTGTGTACTTATTTTAGTGTAGTCTGTTTTGAAAACATCATTGGAAGAGAATGTAACGTCTTAAAATTTGAGAATTACACCTTTAATACAATGTAGTAAGAAAAGGGGAAAAGGCTCCTCTTACGTAACATATTATTTCGCTGATACTCAAAAGTTGTGTGTATGATCTATATAAGTGAGTATGTAAGAATAGTATTCTATCTTTAGACCTGAAATAAAGTCCACATTTCAAAGATAGGTAATGACGACAGCTAACTCATATCCGTCTGATTTCAGCACAATCTGAGCAAAGGCTAAGTGCTTTCAGTAAAAGACAATTAACGTTTTTCTCATAGCTCGACTAGTGTTATTATTTTTAAACAGCTCTCTGCTATTTTAGTTGTCGTACGCATATTTACACAAGGCAATTATTACAAAAAAATAACCATTAAGGTATTTTTTAACCTTCGTTTTACCAATAATAACTACAATTACGCATTACTATAGTCATAGAGTTAACGGTATAATCACAACCACGGGAACAGAGGCGACATACGGAACGCTTCTACCAGCGTAGATCCGGATCAACATGCAATTCCTTACTTTCTGACTAGGATTTTCATTGTCCCAATCTTGCCGTACAAACACCGAAAAAGGTTCACGTCAACGGCTATAACAAGATTTTAATTTGACCCTACTTGTCAATATTTTAAAAATATCCGAAGGTCGCACTTCGTGTGACGTGGCAAAAAATTATTGACATTGACTTTCCTTTGGTTGTTGCTATTTTTGTTTACGAAAATAAATCAAAGTGGCTAGTCGATAATCTCAATACACATCGCTTTTACAAACGGGCCTGTTCATCAGGAAAGGAGCACATTGGCATTTGTGATTAGTTTAGGTGAGGACCAGCCTGTAAATCTCGTCAAAGTCTTCACAACTCATCAGAAGCTTCTAAAAAAACCATTGGGACGTAAATTGGGAAAAGTGTCGATCAAGATCAGAATGCGCGTATGCACATGCTGATCTTGATCTATACTTTTCGTGATGGCCAAGTTGCATCATGGTGCATGGACAGGTTAAACTTAAGTCATACTAGTGTGTTAAAGGTCAATTAGTTACCTTGACATGCCAAAGGATTATTATTTCTCTAATTTGTTCTTTATACCAATGATAAATCGACCTTCGACCCGCACGGGTCTGTGATTTTACCGCTACATGTAACTGCATGTACAAACTCGTATATCCCACTTGTATCTAAGTCATGTTCATCCAAATCTATTAGCGAATTTATTTTCTATATATTTTAATTGCATGCTGATATATTTTTGCTAATGGATAGATGGGAGGACGGCTTAAAAAGTAATATAATCTGTCCAAACGAAGAAAGAAAAAATGAGTGGTGCTTTTTGTAACCAATTATGTATGGCTTGATTAGCTAATGGTCTGTTTATCAACGTATAATTAATATGCTATATGAACCAATACTAATAACGCGCTATACAGACTCTTCCGTAGGGTTTTATGAAAGAAAGGTTACAAAACGCATATCCTAGTCAGACTGACAATTTGTGCAGTTTGATAGATATCTGCACAATATGTCAATTAGTCAAGGAAAGTTTCAAAATAAGTCTGGCGAATATTTAGAATTTGGGTGAGATTACATGGATTTGACGTCAGATCGTGATCCGTACTCTTTATTGTTAGAATACGCTAGGTGAGTTTTCTTTAAGAACGGTTCAAGTGTGAACGGACAACCTCGGTGTTATAGTGGGTTGTAGAGGGTCCGCCTCGGGTGTGGGAGGTCGAGGGTTCGATCCCAAATAATCTTAAATCCGAAGTAATGACTTTCCTTGAAGGCTTGGCGCTCATAGCTGTTGTGTTAGAATTACGACAGACTTGCTGGTTCCAGAATACATGGACCAGTAGTACTGGTAACCAACTAAGGAAGCGACGTGAAATATTTAAAAATGTGTTGAACGAGGCGAGAAACACCTTACACAAAGAAAATCAAATGAGCCGTTGCGCGAGAAAACCAACATTGTGGATTTTCTGTTTCAGGAATAGTTACTCTATACTTCTATACTTCTATCCCCCTGAGACGGAATGTGTCGGCCCGGATCAGTCTGCGCGGACTGCGCAGGCTGATCTGGGTCGATACATTACGCAGAGGCCATAATGTTGGTTTTCTCGCGAGACAGCTCAAATGTAATGTTAATGGAAAAGCTTCTACTGTCCGACAGTTGAGTAGGAAGGCTATATATGTACTTTGAAGTTTTCAATAACTACTTTAAGTGGTTTTCATTCATAGGACGACGGTATATTGGTTCTACAACAATGAAATAATCTAAAAAATATGTAAATGTATTGACAATATATTCCCCTTGCTTTTATAACCCCCGTTCGTATTCAGTTCAAATTGTTTATCATAACAACTTTTAACACAATCTATTCTCAACTTGCTATTTGCCATTATATAAAAATGTATTGTCCATACTTTTCAACATTTAACTCAGAAAAAGTTATTACTGTAATTTGACAGGCGAGTGTCTATACAGTTGCATCTTTACGAAAAGGGGTAAGCTGTATGAGCCATTCCACGAGAAAACCAACATTATATACTCTGCGTAATGTATCGACCCAGATCAGCCTGCGCTGTCACATTCCGTCTCAGGGGGATTAGAGGTATAGAGTAGTAATTCCTGAAACAGAACATCCACAGGAGGCGAAAAGTGTATGTTTATGCGACATGCTTAGTCTAATCCGGGTCGATACTTTACGCAGAGTCAACATTGTTGGTTTTCTCATAGAACGGGCCGAGCCCCGGTAGCTCAGTCGGTAGCGACGCCGGACTGTCAACCGAGGGGTTTTGAGTTCGAATCCCAGCTCGGCTAACATTCTTTCCGACGTTCTACCTATAGGGTTAACAGTATATGTGGAAAAGCAGCCAGTTGCTTGGAAAGTATGTTGTGTTGAGTACTGGTATAAAAAGGCTAGGAAACGCATGAGTAGGTGAACTGGCCGCCGTGATATGACGTTAAACCCCAATCAATCAATCAATCAATCGTGGTACTGATCATACGTTTTCATGATGTAAAACTAATCAAACCGTCGGTTTCTGTAACACAAACCCTCGCTATAATGCAGAAGTATAAGTGGTAAGGTAGCCAGTTACCTTGTGATAGGTAGCCAGTAACCTTGTGGTAAGGTAGCCAGTTACCTTTTGATAACGTAGCTAGTTACCTTGTGATAACGTAGCCAGTTATCATGTGATAACGTAGCTAGTTACCTTGTGATAAGGTAGCCAGTTACATTGTGATAACGTAGCTAGTTACCTTGTGATAACGTAGCCAGTTATCATGTGATAACGTAGCTAGTTACCTTGTGATAAGGTAGCCAGTTACATTGTGATAGGATAGCAAGTTACCTTGTGATAAGGTAGCCAGTTACCTTGTGGGAAGGTAGCCAGTTACCTTGTGATAAGGTAGCCAGTTACCCCTGTGATAAGGTAGCCAGTTGCATTGTGATAAGATAGCCTGTTACCTTATGGGAAGGTAGCCAGTAATATTGTGATAAGGTAGCCAGTTACATTGTTCGAAGGTAGCTAGTTACATTGTGGGTAGGTAGCCAGTTACATTGTTCGAAGGTAGCTAGTTACATTATGGGTAGGTAGCCAGTTACATTGTTCGAAGGTAGCTAGTTACATTGTGGGTAGGTAGCCAGTTACATTGTTCGAAGGTAGCTAGTTACATTGTGGGTAGGTAGCCAGTTACATTGTTCGAAGGTAGCTAGTTACATTGTGGGTAGGTAGCCAGTTACATTGTTCGAAGGTAGCTAGTTACATTGTTCGAAGGTAGCTAGTTACATTGTTCGAAGGTAGCTAGTTACATTGTGGGTAGGTAGCCAGTTACATTGTTCGAAGGTAGCTAGTTACATTGTGGGTAGGTAGCCAGTTACATTGTTCGAAGGTAGCTAGTTACCTTGTGATAAGGTAGCCAGTTGCATTGTGATAAGATAGCCAGTTACCTTATGGGAAGGTAGCCAGTAATATTGTGATAAGGTAGCCAGTTACATTGTTCGAAGGTAGCTAGTTACATTGTGGGTAGGTAGCCAGTTACATTGTTCGAAGGTAGCTAGTTACATTATGGATAGGTAGCCAGTTACATTGTTCGAAGGTAGCTAGTTACATTGTGGGTAGGTAGCCAGTTACATTGTTCGAAGGTAGCTAGTTACATTGTGGGTAGGTAGCCAGTTACATTGTTCGAAGGTAGCTAGTTACATTGTGGGTAGGTAGCCAGTTACATTGTTCGAAGGTAGCTAGTTACATTGTGGGTAGGTAGCCAGTTACATTGTTCGAAGGTAGCTAGTTACATTGTGGGTAGGTAGCCAGTAACATTGTTCGAAGGTAGCTAGTTACATTGTGGGTAGGTAGCCAGTTACATTGTTCGAAGGTAGCTAGTTACATTGTGGGTAGGTAGCCAGTTACATTGTTCGAAGGTAGCTAGTTACATTGTGGGTAGGTAGCCAGTTACATTGTGGGTAGGTAGCCAGTTACATTGTTCGAAGGTAGCTAGTTACATTGTGGGTAGGTAGCCAGTTACATTGTTCGAAGGTAGCTAGTTACATTGTTCGAAGGTAGCTAGTTACATTGTGAGTAGGTAGCCAGTTACATTGTTCGAAGGTAGCTAGTTACATTGTTCGAAGGTAGCTAGTTACATTGTGGGTAGGTAGCCAGTTACATTGTTCGAAGGTAGCTAGTAAGATTGTGTGAAGGTAGCCAGTTACATTGTGGGAAGGTAGCCAGTTACCTTGTGATAAGGTAGCCAGTTACCTTGTGGTAAGGTATCCAGTTACCTTGTGATAAGGTATCCAGTTACCTTGTGGGAAGGTAGCCAGTTACCTTGTTATAAGGAAGCCAGTTATAATGTGATAACGTAGCTAGTTACCTTGTGATAAGGTAGCCAGTTACCTTGTGATAAGGTAGCCAGTTACCTTGTGGTAAGGTATCCAGTTACCTTGTGATAAGGTAGCCAGTTACCTTGTGATAAGGTAGCCAGTTACCTTGATATAAGGAAGCCAGTTATAATGTGATAACGTAGCTAGTTACCTTGTGATAAGGTAGCCAGTTACCTTATGGGAAGGTAGCCAGTTACCTTGTGATAAGGTATCCAGTTACATTGTGATAAGGTATCCAGTTACCTTGTGGGAAGGTAGCCAGTTACCTTGTTATAAGGAAGCCAGTTATAATGTGATAACGTAGCTAGTTACCTTGTGATAAGGTAGCCAGTTACCTTGTGATAAGGTAGCCAGTTACCTTGTGGTAAGGTATCCAGTTACCTTGTGATAAGGTAGCCAGTTACCTTGTGATAAGGTAGCCAGTTACCTTGTTATAAGGAAGCCAGTTACAATGTGATAACGTAGCTAGTTACCTTGTGATAAGGTAGCCAGTTACCTTGTGATAAGGTAGCCAGTTACCTTGTGATAAGGTTGCCAGTTACCTTATGATAAGGTAGCCAGTTACCTTGTAGGAAGGTCGCCAGTTACCTTGTGATAAGGTAGCCAGTGATATTGTAATACGGTAGCAGTAACCTTGTGATAAGGTAGCCAGTAATATTGTGATAAGGTAACCAGTAACCCCGGATAAGGTAGCCAGTAACCTTGTGATAAGGTAGCCAGTAACCTTGTGATAAGGTAGCCAGTTACCTTGTGATAAGGTAGCCAGTAACCTTGTGATAAGGTAGCCAGTAACCTTGTGATAAGGTAGCCAGTTACCCCTGTGATAAGGTAGCCAGTAACCTTGTGATAAGGTAGCCAGTTACCCCTGTGATAAGGTAGCCAGTAACCTTGTGATAAGGTAGCCAGTAACCTTGTGATAAGGTAGCCAGTAACCTTGTGATAAGGTAGCCAGTTACCTTGTGATAAGGTAGCCAGTTACCTTGTGATAAGGTAGCCAGTAACCTTGTGATAAGGTAGCCAGTAACCTTGTGATAAGGTAGCCAGTTACCTTGTTGGAAGGTAGTCAGTAACCTTGTTGGAAGGTAGTCAGTAACCTTCGAAGAATATTGTTTGGAGTACAGGTGCGAGAAAGCCAGTAAACACACATAACGTGAACTGGCAGCCGTGATATAACTGAAATACCGTTGAAAAGGCGTACATTTTTATTTGTTCAATCAATTGAATGAGGAAAAGAGTTAACCGATTACTTATCCCTTTTCCAAATACAACATTTCTGTAGCCGCTGACTTTGAAATCATCTAGGCAAAAATATAAAAGAAAATACATAAATGAAATTTTAATATTGAAAAAAAAAACACATTGTTGCAAAAAGATGGATAGGCTCGGATTGAACATTTTCCTCTGTTGTCGTCTTGTTTACACATGTAGTCTGCTGTCGATGCATCAAAATACGTCTACAACTGGGAAAGGCTGATTTTAAAATTAATTAACTGATAAGCAAGTTTATAAAGTCGTCTGCTTCGAATACATCAGTAAAAAAGATTGTGTATACATCTGATCTGGAACAGGTGAGTTTATAATATAAATACTGAGCGAAGACAATACTAGGCCTATATACGAGAAATTGCTCATAATGTCTCCCTGTTACCCATTGAATTGAAACGGTCGTCTGCTCATGCTGCCGACATATGAAAGTTGTTTTATTAGATCAGATATCAAACTATCTCACTCCATTAACCCTTATCCTGCTTTTACGCGACTTCAGCCCTTTCCCACTTATAGACGCATTTTGACGCATTTGCAGCAGACGACTTTTGAAAACAGTGTGACAAGTGAAGAAATTGCAAATGATGAGCAATTTCTCCGTTCGTCAAAATGTTTTCAACTCTATTTAATAAATATTGTTTTCATTTAAAGAGGTTTAACATATAATTTAAGCAGATGTTTTTAAAGTCGTCTGCTGCAGATTTGTTGTTTGTAGGAAAGTGTTAAACAAAACGCGTCTGCGAACAACGTAGACCAAAATCCGCCTTACGTCCGTGCATTCTGATCTTGTTCTACATGAATCGCTTCTTTGTACTTAAGCATAAATATGAGCCATTTCTCCTCTTGTCGCGATATTTTGATAAGTATTTTTCTAAAAACGTGTCAAAATGTGTCTGCAAATGGGAACTGATTAAGTAAAACAGGAGTACCTTGAAGACGAACATTCGAATAAAAGCATGCGCATTCTGAGCTTTCGACGATGTCATCGTCTACTACAGGGGCATAACAAGTCCATTCGGATAGTAAATCAAAGTACTGAAGTACTGGTAACGAATTATTTTGAACATTTGTAAAATCTAATTTATGAATGCAATTGATCATGCTATTGCACAATTTAGTCTATTTTATTATTATTAATATTTTTGTCAAGAGATTTTTTTTTATCAGTTGACAGTTTTAGTAAATGTAGCATTTCAACGGCGATGCGAGCGTTTAACATGCACACTAACTCTTTCACTGAGCTCTGCGTAAAGTCTGTCAAAACACCCATGGCATATTTGTGAGATTTACATTGTTAGTTCGATTTGTTTTCGTCACCAGGGGCGGATCCAGGATTTCGGCTTATATTATAACTATGTTTCATATGAGTGAATTAATTATTATAAATCTATAATGTTTAACAAATCGCATAAAATAAGAATTGGAAAAAAAAAAAAAGAACAGTTCCTATTAGGACTCGAACTCGCGTCCATAATTAGTCCATGATTAGTAGTTCAACACGCTCTCCATTGCACCACGGTACTTTGATACAACGTTTGAGCGTTACTTTCGTATATATATTAAGCTAACTGAATGCGCGCGTATGTAAACCATGATCTTAGATCTATAATTAGAAAGCCCCTTTGATCATCGTTATCATGTTGGAAAAAGGAGAAACAACGGCGATGCGAGCGTTTAAAATGCACACTGACTATTTCACTGAGCTCTGCGTAGTGGCATATTTGTGAGATTAACATTGTTCTATACAGCGTGGGGTCGACTTCTAGTGAATGGGCATACGACTAAAATTCATACTCGTGGCTTATACGTACCTGCCGACAAATGAAATATATATGCGCGTACTGTTAATTTGATATTTTCTAGAAAATTGATTATCTATGATGATTCGATAGTATAATTATGACTTCACTGTATTGAAATAACACGTAGAAGTCATTTTAATATCGAAAAGATACTAGGACTATTTAGGTGCAGCGAATGTGTATCCTAAGCGGAAGTGTAGTTTAACCGTGACTTCCGGAATCAAACACGATCGCGTTAACTGTATTATTTTTTGAGAAAAAATAATTCGTTAAAAATGATTATCAGTAAATCGACATACAAATCCAAGAGACTACTAAATCCCGGTAACGGTTTAACTCTCATATACCCCGGTACCATTTATCATGCAAATGAGATGAAGATATACGACCTTTAATACAGAATATGCCTTTTCATTTATCTATTTATCTGAAAGCGACACTTCATCCGTATACCAATGCCCACCTCATTGAAATTAAACTATTAAACCCTTTACTTCACAGGGCTTTTCATAGGTCGTCTACTTTACAATCATCAGACAGACAATTTCACCAATCTAAAAAACTGAAAAATTTATATTGATAAAGAGTTGAAAATATTGCAATAAAAGGTGAAATTGCTCGTTTTGAGCAATTTCACCTTTTATTGCAATGTTTCCAAAAGTCGTCTGCAAAAGCAGGCGTTAAATGTCGTCTGTGTGAAGTAATGGGTTAACCCTTTCACATATACAGACGCTTCCAGACGCCTCTGCAGCAGATGACTTTTGAAAGCATTATGACAAAAGAAGAAATTGCTTATAATGAGATGTTTCTCCTATTCTCACAATGTTTTCAACTATATTCATTACTTGCACTTTCATTAGTAGATGTTTTATATATTTTTATGAGATATTTGCAACGTCATCTGCTTCGTATTTTGTGTATGTAAGAAAGGGAAAAACCATGACACTTTCCCTTTATGAACTTATAGCGTCCGTCCACTTTGAAATCAATATCTAGAACATTTTATGCATAACTTTGTTGCAGACTTGAAAAAAACATTGAGCGAAAAGGAGACATTGCTTTATTTGAGCATTTTCCATCTAAATGAAATATAAATGTTCAATTATCTCTGTCAAGAAATAATCGGATACACAAAATGTTACTCATTTGTATTATGATATTAACTTATGATTGCCTGTATATTTTTCTGGCAATTGACTTGTATATATAAAATATAATTATGCATTTTTTTCTCATTTTCTCAATCTCTCTCTCGTTCTCATTTTCTTTTTTTACTTTTCTTTGTAGTTGCTTGTTTTTGTAATAGTTAATTTGTGATCTGTTTGTATTGTTTGTGAAATCTTCAAATATGGAGGAAATAAAGATAATAATAATTTTGTTTTCAAAATGTATCACTTTCGTCGATGTATTGATCGGTGATCAAGGGTGTCGTATGGAAAGTCGATAGAATGAATACCTCGTATTACGTTTATCAGTCCTAAACAACAAACCTTGATCTTTACAGATTTTAACCTTTGTCCTCGTATAGACGCTTTCTGACGCCTCTGCAGCAGACGGCTTTTTGAAAACATTGTGACAAAAGAAGAAATTGCTCAAGACGAGCAATTTCTCCTTTTTCCACAGTGTTTTCCACTTTTAGTCATAGGTTATCCATGCAATTATAGAGATTTTCTACTTGTTGACAAAATATTATGTTCAAAGTCGTCTGCTGAAGAACTGTCGTAAGGCGAAAGGGTTAAATTTAGCACTAAATCGGGCTACTTTAACTATACAATTTAACATTTCTGTTTAAATTGTGTATTCGAAACGATCCTAGACAAAAACAAAACAAAATGATGCTTAAATCTTTCCGGCATATGTTGACGCTTCTTGTGAAAACATTTTTGAAAAGGAAAAAAAGCTTATAATGAGCATTTTTATCCTTTTGCCACAATATGTTCAACTCTAGGATGATTATGTATCCAAAAATGTCCATAGATAGTTCGAGTCGTCTGCTGCAGATGTGTTGTACGTGGGATACCTTGTCGAGGTCATTGTCACTGCTGAGGATGAAACTGAGGTTAAACTGTTGGCAACCTTACACCATCAATACATCCCTGTCGTCTCAAAGACATTAAAATGAAGCGCAAGTCACATGTTAACATATTCTTTTACCTTGACAACAGCGTTACGGCCGAGTGGCTGTTGTCAGGATAAATGGACCAGTAGTACTGGTAACTTACCCATGAAGCGTCGGGATATAACTGATTTTTTTTTAAAAGCGGCGTAAAACACACAACTAATTAAACAATCAATTAACCTACAGTGATCGCAACTTGACACATGTAGGATTTAGACCCAATACCTCTAGAGTCAATGTCACAATAGCACGTTTTATTATTTGCATTCGCTGATCGTGACTTTCCTTGGGTGTTTACGGCAGTGTACCGTCAAGCATTCAGGGTGTTTACGGCAGTGTACCGTCAAGCATTCAGGGTGTTTACGGCAGTGTACCCCGTCAAGCATTCAGGGTGTTTACGGCAGTGTACCGTCAAGCATTCAGGGTGTTTACGGCAGTGTACAGATGAGCCGTTCCGCGAGAAGTTACACCGAGTCGATAATGTTGGGTTTCTCGTGGAACAGCTCAGATGTCATATATATTCTCAACCAAGAATGAAAAAAAGAATGGTCTTTATTTCAGCAATGATAACCGACTTATTTCATAAACTTGTCAAAAGAAAATGTCAAGTTTATTCAGTTCGTCTTGATATTCTTTTCATATGTTCTCCATAAGTTTTGTTACGCGTTTTATTTCGATTTTAACCGCTAATATCTCTCTCGGCCCTAACGGCAACATTAACGTTTTTTAACCCTTACCTAAATACAATTTGAAAGACCCTGGTAACGTACATGTAAGGAAACAGTGACAAGGATAACATGTCACGCATCAAAATGGACAAAATATGTAACCGCCGTTTAAAGGGTATGGTAAGCAGCATAAATGAACTCAATAATTTTATGCTCGCCAAATGGCTATTTTGCCGAATGCGAGGGTAAACAACGCCAACAAAGAATACCAACTAGAACTATCACTGAAGATGATTAAAATAACAGCACCTTGACCTACACCATAACTTAATAAGTAAAAGGGCCATAACTCTGTAAAAATAACATGCAATTGTAAGACCTTTAGGATAAGCACATTTCCTCTTGGTATAGAAGCTTCAGGTAAATTTTTATTGAATTCCACCCAGAGGTTTGTAAGAAATAGGCCGGACAAAATATGACCAACAACTTAATAAGTAAAAGGACCATAACTCTGTAAAATATCATGCAATTGTAACCCCTTTAAGTTATGCACATCTCCTCTTGGTATAGAAGCTTCAAGTAAAATGTTATTGAATTCCACCCAGTGGTTTGTAAGAAATAGGATGGACAAAATATGGTTTCTGACCGACAGACCAAATTATGGCTTCCGACCAACCGACCGACACAGTTACTCCTATATACCCCTTCTTCTTTGAAGGGGGTATACTTATTGTATTCAAACTCCGCATTCGGATAACTTCAGACCTAACTCTTTTCCACTTTATAACAGAAGACTTGGAAATATCCAATCAAAACTATAGAAATTCTCTATAAATGATAGCTCCTAGCTGAATAAAAGTGTAAATATTGTGGCAAAGCATAAATTGCTAATCGCGAGCAATCATTCCTCTAGCCGTAATGTTTCCAAGTCGTGCTACTGCAGGTGCATCAAAATGCGTCCGATTGTGGAAAAAGATAAGAAGAAGACTAGTCAATGACGTAACGTAAGTTTATGTCATGTCGAGTCCATTTTGATATACATTATTACATGTAATATTTTCATTGTAGTCATTAACCCTTTCCCTCATACGACAATTCTGCAGCAGACGACTTCGAACATATTTTGTCAAAAAAAAGAGAAAATCTCGATAATCTATGACTATAAGTGGAAAACATTGTGACAAAAGGAGAAATTGCTCGTTTTGAGCAATTTCTTCTTTTGTCACTATGTTTTCAAAAAGCCGTCTGCTGCAGAGGCGTCAGAAAGCGTCTATATGAGGGAAAGGGTAAATGGTATTCAAATTTTATTATATTTCCGGAGGCGACTTTTTATCATATTTAGGACATTGTTTCGTAACCTTTTTTTTTATTATAATTATTTTATTTGAAAGATCACATAGTTGGGGTTGCTCCCTATGTAATGCTAAATACCCAATTCAGAAGTTTCAGCTTCAATAAATATTGTTTTTGAAAAGGAATATCTCTACTTGTTCACTTTAAATGTCTGTGTAAAACAACACAAAGTCCCCGGGGGTGCTGGATGTTTCGGTAAATAACAAGTTCGGTAAATTGGTAATATAGAGTAAACCCATTGGATGTTTCGGTAAAAAGGACTTTACATAGTATTATAATAGTATACCTACCCATTCAACATAGGTGTCCAAGGTCATGATTTGTACAAGTGTGGTAGGGAATCACTAGGTTATGCACAATTCAAAAAGGTGAAGCTCTAGTGGCTTCGGGATAGGGGACTTTTATAAGTTTCACTTTACCTTTCAATGTAAACCAAAAAGCCCCCGTGAGGGACCAATACAGACCAGGGCGTCATCATGTGTTGACTTTTGGTAGGGGAGCCACTCACTAGGTTACGGTGAATGTAAAATATTGAAACTCTTAGCTTTTTGGCAACTTTAGAGACGATTAATTATTTATTTTTTACTAAGTCTTTCCTGTTTAGTCGCCAATTTAAATCCCAGCTTCATCACATGTACACCGTTGACAAGAGACCACTCAGTTGTGCTAACATTTAAATTTGAAAGGCCTTCTAGCTCTTGAGGTGTCAGTGAAAAAGATTTTACAAATAAAAAAATCTATATTATTTTCTGTTATCTCTGGCAGTCATGTTGTTTGAAAGAGCTTGATGCAAGACTGTTTCCTGCCAAGTTTCACGAAAATCTGTCCAGTGAACGAGAAGAATTTGTTTAAAGGAATTGTTTTCTGAAAGACAGATGGATAAAACGTTATGACTAAAAATATACTGGCATTTTTTTTCTTCAAAAGAATGCATGTACATTTGAAAAGCAACATCACATGTTCAATCAAATATACATACACAACAAAATATTGGTTCATATTTAGTTGTTTATTGAAGGCATATAAGGCAACAAGGAACTTTAAATAAGATGGAGAGATACAATGTATAAGGCTATTATAAATGAGGTTCAATTTACAAACTATATGAGAACTCTATAAATGAAAGAATATATATTAAATAATTTTTATGTCGTTTTCAACAATTGTTCAGTTATATCACGCGTTTCCTGGGTAAGTTACCAGTACTACTGGTCCGTCTATCCTAAGACCAGCCAGTCAGTCATTATGCAAACCGAGCAACCCTGAGCACTAAGGAGGTCAGCCATTACTACCATTGTTATAGTCTTTGGTATGACCCAGCCAGGGATTGAACCCACAACTTTCCACACTTGAGGCGGAAACTCTGCAACTACATCACCGAGGTTGTATTTACATGTAGCTAGGTGATTGGATACAGGTCTGGCGTCTGTGCAGCACAAGACTTCTTAAATCATAGTGGCAATTGGACTAATTGCTCCTTTTGCCACATTGTTTTCAATGTATATGCGATGATTAAACTTTCAATCCTTGAATTGATTGATTGATTGATTGGGGTTTAACGTCGTTTTTAACAATTTCTCAGTTATATCACGGCGGCCAGTTCACCTACTCATGCATTTCCTGGTTTTCTCACACCAGTACTCCACACAACAATCTTCCCAAGCAACTGGCTGCTTTTCCACATAGACTTAGCCCATATAAGAAAATGTGTTTCTACGCTTGTGATTCTTGTGTATTAGGGGGAATGTGGAAAAACGACTTTATGAATTAAATACATGTTCATACCAAACGGCATAAAGTAAGGGTTCAATATTGTTCGTATAAATAACAATAGATACCCCCAAACAATAATAGTTCATGTTAATTCAACATGATGAATCTGGATGACGTACTTAGCCTATTGGTGGAAGACGAATGACGCATGTTGCATTGACTTTTGTCAATCGTCAGAAAGAAAGTCGGCCGAGCTGGGTTTCGAACTCACAACCCCTGGATTCAATCCTTGAGGTTTACCTAATTTGTAAACATGTTTCAAAGTTGTCCGCAGCAGATTTGTTGTATGTAGGAAACGGTTAACCTCATAAAGATGATGATTGAACCGTCTTCAGCAAAAGTCTTTTATAAACCGTGTTGGAAAAAGGTCAAATTTTCAAATAAGAATAGTGTATTGTGTTCTTTTCCCACAATGTCTTCGTCAAAATTTTAACTTTCATGATCTTATTATTTCTGAAACCCTTTTTTAAATTCAGACAGAGTAGACAACTTTAGAAAACATTTTGAGTAAAGCAGAAATTGCTCAAAATTATTAATTTCTCCTTTTGCCACAATGTTGTCAACTCTATTTAATAGTTTCTTTTATTTATAGGTATTTTCATTTATTTTCGCCAATATATTTTCAAAATTGTCGGCTGCAGATTTGATGCATGTGAGAAAGGGTAAAGGGTCTTCAAAGCACATGCTCTAGATCTATATTAAAGCGGGTAAACCATTATCACAGACATAAAGCTTGTACACAAAATAAACATTAACCCCTTCCCTCATACTAGTAGTCTACAATTCTGCAGCAGACAACTTTGAACATATTTTGTCGAAAAATAGAAATTCTCTATGATTGAATGGATAACATATGACTAAAAGTGGAAAACATTGTGGCAAAAGGAGAAATTGCTCGTTTTGAGCAATTTCTATATTTGTCACCATGTTTTCCAAAAGCCGTCTGCTGCAGAGGCGTCAGAAAGCGTCTATATGAGGGAAAGGCTTAAAACAATCTCAGTTAACTTGGAGAGCAAATGTTATTTCTGACTGTTGTCGATCATTTCCGAGTGTTTCAGTTAGAACTTTATTCTCCATTCTACAGATTCCAGCATCCTCACAAACAAATAGATTGAGTTTTAGAGCAAGTTTAATGGTATCACTTGTTTTTAGAAGAGACTCGGGAACACTTGTTAATTTCTGTTTCGATTCTTGTGACAAAGTCCCTTTCACACTTGTATTTGAAAGGTCTAAGGCTGCTTGGAGACTTTTGTCTGAAATACAAACACATAACATGAATCCTTGAGCAGACGAATATGAAATCATTTATTGACAATAATATTGAAAATCTCCCTAAATGAAATTGTACTGAATGAATGGAGTCGAACACAGTGTAGTAAAAGAAGAACAATGAGCAATTTCTGTTTTTGTAATAATATATGAGTCCTCTGCTGCAGATGCGTGAAAATGTGTATGAAAGAGTTTATAAATATTTCGCGTCGGGCCTTTTTCCCCTGAAGTCAAACCAAATATTTTACATAATAGGAAGTCATGGATGTAATTACAAAAATCTAAAAATCTAAAAAAATAAAAAATAAATATTTACATAATTATATTATTATTCTTATTGAATAATTATACTTTCAATTCTATATATATTTCCCTTATTACCTCAAATGTTTTCAGAGGAGACAACTCATGAATTGATTGTTTGGATTTTAACGCCGTTTTTAACAATTTCTCAGTTATATCACGGCGGCCAGTTCACTTACTTATGCATTTTCTGGTTTTGTCACACCACTACTCCACACAACAATCTTCCCAAGCAACTGGCTGCTTTTCCACATAGACTTAGCCCATTGGTGAAAGACAAATGACGCATGTCGCATTGACTTTGGTCAATCGTCGGAAAGGGGTTGGCTGAGCCGGGATTCAAACTTACAACACCTGGATTGACAGCCCGCGTCGCTACCGACTGAGCACAAGTCATGAAACAAAAACATAAGGTAAAAGGTAAATCAAAAAGTTCTAACTTGCCTTCAGAAAAGGTAAAAGGTAAATCAAAAAGTTCTAACTTGCCTTCAGAAAACAGTTTCCATGCATTTGGTGCTTCATCATTCAGATGTATTCCTGGGGCACATTCAATGAAGATGTTCACGTCCACCTGGGGACTGTTCAAACTTTCCGATGTGTCCAACTCATCAAAATTATCCGACAAGTCTTCCTCGGAAAACAGAATAGGGAGCTGAAAAAGAATAATTTCTGCATTTGAGCCAATCCATGAGAAAACCAACACTGTGGACTCTGCGTTAAGTATCGACAAAGATCAGCCTGCGCAGGCTAACCCGGACAGACACTTTTCGCCTCCTGTGAATTTTTTGTTTCAGGAATCTTTACTCTATACCTCTATCCCCCTGAGACGGAAATTGTCAGCTCGGATTAGCCTGGTGGATTGCGCAAGCTAATCTGGGTCGATACAATAATGTTGTTTTTCTCGTGGAACTACTCATTTGTATTATATTCATTTACCCTTTTACCACAGACACTTTCTGGCGCTTCTGCAGCAGAAGAATTTTGAAAACATTGTGGCTGAAGAGAAAATGCTTGTTGTGAGCAATTTCTCCTTTTGCCTCAATGATTATATAAGCCATCTGTTGTAGGTGCCTGAAACTGCATCTACATGTGGGAAATGGAGAAAGAAAAAAATATATAAGAATCCTTGAATTGAATAAGATTTCTAATGCCATCAAAACTAACATTATGATAAATTCTAATGATTATAACCTTATATGAGCAGTCCCGCGAGACAACCAACATTGTGGACTTTGCGTTAAGTATTGACCCGGATCAGCCTAAGCATGTCGCGCAGGCTAACCCGGCCAGACACGTTTCGCCTCCTGTGGATTTTCTGTTTCAGGAATCACTACTCTATCTATCCCCCTTTAGACGGAATGTGTCGGCCGGATCAGTCTGCGCGGACAGCGCAGGCTGATCTGGTCGATACATTACGCAGATATATTGATATGAGCCGTCCCGCGAGGCAACCAACATTGTGGACTCTGCGTTAAGTATCGACCCGGATCAGCCTAAGCATACCACACAGGCGTACCCGGATAGACACTTTTCGCCTCCTGTGGATTTTCTGTTTCAGGAATCACTACTCTATCTATCCCCCTTTAGACGGAATGTGTCGGCCGGATCAGTCTGCGCGGACAGCGCAGGCTGATCTGGTCGATACATTACGCAGATATATTGATATGAGCCGTTCCGCGAGAAAACCAACGTTGTGGACTCTGCGTTAAGTATCGACCCGGATCAGCCTAAGCATGCCGCGCAGGCTTACCCGGTAGGACACTTTTCGCCTCATGTGGATTTTCTGTTTCAGGAGTCATTATTATATATCTCTATCTCCCTGAGACGGAATGTGTCGCCCCGGATCAGTCTGCGCGGACTGCACAGGCTGATCTGGGTCGATACATTACGCAGAGGCCATTATGTTGGTTTTCTCGCGAGACGGGTCAAATACTAAACCATTTACCTGATTTGATTTTTTTATAGAGTTTTCTGATCTGAAAATGTATGAAGATTAAAAATAAAAACTTAGAAGATTAAATCTGATTTAACCCTTTCCCTCATATAGACGCTTTCTGACGCCTCTGCAGCAGACGGCTTTTTGAAAACATAGTGACAAAAGAAGAAATTGCACAAAACGTGCAATTTCTCCTTTTGCCACAATATTTTCCACTTTTTGTCATAGATTATCCATTCAATTATAGAGATTTTCTATGTTTTGACAAAATACATTCAAAGTCGTCTGCTGCAGAATTGTTGTATGAGGGAAAGGGTTAACCAACATCATGGGAAGAGACGGTAACGTCTCAAAATCTGAGAATTTGCACCTTTAATACAATATAGTAAGAAAAGGGGAAAAGGCTCCTTTTCAGAAAAATGTTATTTCGCTGATACTCAACAATTGTGTGTATGATCTATATAAGTGAGTATGTAAGAATAATGTTCTCTCTTTAGTCCTGAAATATAGTCCACATTTCAAAGATAGCTAATGATGAAAGCTAATTCTTATCCGACTGATTTCAGTATACATACTGAGCAAAGTCTTCACTTTCAGTAAAAGACAATTAACGTTTTTCTCATAGCTCGACTAGTGTTATTATTTTTAAACAGCTCTCTGCTATTTTTGTTGTCGAGCGTATATTTACACAAGGCCATAATTATAAAAAAAATACCCATTATGGTCTTTTTTAACATTCGTTTTACCAATAATAACTTCAATTACGCATTACTATGTTCATAGACTTAACGGCATGAGAAAAAACAGGGGAACAGAGGCGACATACGGAACGGAACGCTTCTACCAGCGAAGATCCGGATCAGCATGCCATTCCTTACTTTATGATCAGGTTATACATGTTCCCCATCTAGCCGTACAAACACCAAGAAACTTCACGGGAACGGATATAACAACAATTTGATTATAACACAAATGCGATTTGATCCAACTTGTCAATAATTTCAAAATATCCGAAGGGCGCTCTTTGTGTGACGTGACCAACAATTATTATAATGTGTTGCATTGACTTTCCTTTGGTTGTTGCTATTTTTGTTTACGAAAATAAATCAAACTGGCTAGTCGATAATCTCAATACACATCGCTTTTACAAACGGGCCTGTTCATCAGGAAAGGAGCACATTGGCATGTGTGATTAGTTACGGTGAGGACCAGCCTGTAAATCCCGTCAAAGTCTTCACAACTCATCAGAAGCTTCTAAAAAAACATTGGGACGTAAATTGGGAAAAGTATCGATCAAGATCAGAATGCGTGTATACAAATGCTGATCTTGATCTATACTTTTCGCGATGGCCAAGTTGCATCATTGTGCATGGACAGGTTAAACTTAGGTCATACTAGTGTGTTAAAGGTCAATTAGTTACCTTGACATGCCAAAGGATTATTATTTCTCTAATTTGTTCTTTACAACAATGGTAAATCGACCTTTGACCCGCACGGGTCTGTGATTTTACCGCTACATGTAACTGCATGTACAAACTCGTATAACCCACTTGTATCTAAGTCGTGTTAATTCAAATCTATAAGCGAATTTATTTTCTATATATTTTAATTGCATGCTGATATATTTTTTATAATGGACAGATGGGAGGACGGCTTACAAACGAAATCTGTCCATAAGAATAAAAAAAAGCCAAAGTAAGAGGTGCTCTACGTAACTAATTCCCTTTCCCACATACAGACGCTTTCTGACTCCTTTTCAGCAGACCATTCTTAAAAACACTAATGAGCAATTTCTCCTTTAGTCACACTGTTTTTATCTCTATTTACTAACCTTACTTTCATTTAATGAGTTTGTTTCTTATTTCTACTTAAGCTTTGGGACGTAAATTGCGAAATGTGTAGATCGAGATCAGACTGCAATGACCGAGTTGTATCCATTCGCATCGGAACAGGCTAAACTAAAACCATACGTGTGTGATAAAGGTCAATTAGTGACCTAGACATGTCATAGGTCATTATTTCTATTTAATCTTGCTTTATCCCAATGATAAATCGACCTTTGACACGCACGGGTCTGTAATTTACCGCTAGATGCATCCACTTGCGCGTATATCCCACATTTATCTAAGTCGCGTTCATCCATATATATTTGTAGCGAATTTATTTTCTATATATTTTAATTGCATGCTGATATATTTTTTTCTAATGCATAAATGGGAGGACGGCTTAAAAAAGTAATATAATCTGTCCAAACGAAGAAAGAAAAAATGAGTGGTGCTTTTTGTAACCAATTATGTATGGCTTGATTAGCCAATGGCCGGCCTGTCTATCGTGATCCGTACTCTTTATTGTTAGAATACGCTAGGTTAGTTTTCTTTAAGAGCGGTTCAAATGTAAACGGACCGCATCGGTGTTGTAGAGGGTCCACCTCGGGTGTGGGAGGTCGAGGGTTCGATCCCAAATAATCTTAAATCTGAAGTAATTACTTTCCCTGAAGGCTTGGCGCTCATAGCTGTTGTGTTAGAAATTACGACAGACTTGCTGGTTCCAGAATACATGGACCAGTAGTACTGGTAACCAACTAAGGAAGCGACGTGAAATTTTTAAAATTGGGTTAAAGGCGGCGAGAAACACCTTACACAAAAAAAATTAAATGAGCCGTTCCGCGAGAAAACCAACATTGTGGACTCTGCGTAAAGGATCGAACCGGATCAGTCTAAGTATGCCACACAGGCTTAACCGGATAGACACTTTTCGCCTCCTGTGTATTTTCTGTTTCAGGAATAATACCTCTATACTTCTATCCCCCTGAGACGGAATGTGTCCGCGCAGACTTATTTGGGTCGATACATTACGAAGGCTAACCTGGACATACACTTTTCGCCTCCTGTGGATATTCTGTTTCAGGAATCACTCATCTATACCTCTATCATCCTGAGACGGAATGTGTCCGCAGGCTGATCTGGGTCGATACATTACGAAGGCTAACCTGGACATACACTTTTCGCCTCCTGTGGATGTTCTCTTTCAGGAATCACTCATTTATACCTATATCTTTCTGAGATGGAATGTGTCAGCGCAGGCTGATCTGGGTCGATACATTACGAAGGCTAACCTGGACATACACTTTTCGCCTCCTGTGGATGTTCTGTTTCAGGAATCACTCATCTATACCTCTATCCCCCTGAGACGGAATGTGTCAGCGCAGGCTGATCTGGGTCGATACATTACGCAGAGGCCATAATGTTGGTTTTCTCGCGAAACGGCTCAAATTAAAGTTAATGGAAAAGCTTCTACTGTCCGACAAACGAGTAGGAAGGCTATATATGTACTTTGAAGTTTTCAATAACTACTTTAAGTGGATTTTATTCATAGGACGGTATATTGGTTCTACAACAATGAAATAATCTAAAAAATATGTAAATGTATTGACAATATATTCCACTTGCTTCACCGTTCGTATTCCGTTCAAATTGTTTATCATATAAACTCTAACACAATCTATTCTCAACTTGCTTTTTGCCGTTATATTAAATGTATTGTCCGTACTTTTCAACATTTAACTTTAACATTTTAAGTTATTACTGTACTTTGACAGGCTAGTGTCTATACAGTTGCATCTTTACGAAAAGGGGTAAGATATATGAGGCGTTCCACGAGAATCCCAACATTATAGACTCTGCGTAATGTATCGACCCAGATCAGCCTGCGCTGACACATTCCGTCTCAGGGGTATAGAGTAGTGATTCCTGAAACAGAACATCCACAGGAGGCGAACAATGTATATCCAGGTCAGGCTGCGTGGCATGCTAAGGCTGATCCGGGTCGATACTTTACGCAGAAGCAACATTGTTGGTTTTCTCGTGGAAAGGGTCGAGCCCCGGTAGCTCAGTCGGAATCGACACGGGCTGTAACATGAGGGGATTTGAGTTCGAATCCCAGCTCGGTCAACATTCTCTCCGACGTATGACAAAAGTCACTGTGACATGCATCATTCGTCTTTCACCAATGGGCTTACAGTCTATGTGGAAAAGCAGCCAGTCGCTTGGAAAGTATGTTGTGTTGAGTACTGGTATGAGAAAGCTAGGAAACGCATGAGTAGGTGAACTGGCCATCGTGATATGACTGAAAAACTGTTGAAAACGGCGTTAAACCCAAATCAATCAATCAATCTTTGTACGGATCATACGTTTTCATGATGTAAAATTGATGGCATTTTGATGTCCGTCGGTCTCTGTGACACAAACCCTCGTTATAATGCAGAAGTATAAGTGGTAAGGTAGCAAGTTACCTTGTGATAAGCGAGCCAGTTACCTTGGGGTAAGGTAGCCAGTTA
The DNA here is from genome assembly GCA_031761405.1 of Serripes groenlandicus. Classification (NCBI taxonomy): domain Eukaryota; kingdom Metazoa; phylum Mollusca; class Bivalvia; order Cardiida; family Cardiidae; genus Serripes; species Serripes groenlandicus. Next base: position 16,761,029 of record JASEVX010000009.1, on the reverse strand, counting down.
CCTTGTGGTAACCGAGCCAGTTACCTTGTGATAAGGTAGCCAGTTACATTGTGATAAGGTAGCCAGTAACATTGTGATAAGGTAGCCAGTTACATTGTGGTAAGCGAGCCAGTTACATTGTGATAAGGTAGCCAGTTACCTTGTGATAAGCGAGCCAGTTACCTTGTGATAAGGTAGCCAGTTACATTGTGATAAGCGAGCCAGTTACCTTGTGATAAGGTAGCCAGTTACCTTGCGGTAAGGTAGCCAGTTACCTTGTGATAAGAAAGCCAGTTCCCTTGTGATAAGGTAACCAGTTACCTTGTGATAAGCGAGCCATTTACCTTGTGATAAGGTAGCTAGTTTCCTTGTGATCAGGTAGCCAGTTGCCTTGTGGTAAGGAAGCTAGGATATTGTGGTATGGAAGCCAGTAACATTGTGGTAAGGAAGTCAGTAACCTTGTGGTAAGGTAGCCAGTAATATTGTGGGAATGTAGACAGTAACCTTGTGATAAGGTAGCCAGTAACCTTGTGATAAGGTAGCCAGTAACCTTGTGATAAGGTAGCCAGTAACCTTTGTGATAAGGTAGCCAGTAACCTTGTGATAAGGTAGCCAGTAACTTTGTGATAAGGTAGCCAGTAATATTGTGATAAGATAGCCAGTAATATTGTGGGAAGGTAGACAGTAACCTTGTGGTAAGGAAGCCAGTTACCTTGTGATAAGGAAGCCATTAACCTTGTGATAAGGTAGCCAGTAACCTTGTGGTAAGGTAGCCGGTAACCTTGTGATAAGGAAGCCATTAACCTTGTGATAAGGTAGCCAGTAACCTTGTGGTAAGGAAGCCAGTAACCTTGTGGTAAGGTAGCCAGTAATATTGTGGGAAGGTAGACAGTAACCTTGTGATAAGGTAGCCAGTAACCTTGTGATAATGTAGCCAGTAATATTGTGATAAGATAGCCAGTCATATTGTGGGAATGTAGACAGTAACATTGTGGTAAGGAAGCCAGTTACCTTGTGATAAGGAAGCCATTAACCTTGTGATAAGGTATCCAGTAACCTTGTGGTAAGGTAGCCGGTAACCTTGTGATAAGGTAGCCAGTAATATTGTGATAAGATAGCCAGTAATATTGTGGGAAGGTAGCCAGTTACATTGCGATAAGGTTTCCAGTGACCTTGTGATAAGGTAGTTAGTTACCTTGTGATCAGGTAGCCAGTTACCTTGTTATAAGGTAGCCAGTAACCTTGTGGGAAGGTAGCCGGTTACCTTGTGATAATGTAGCGAGTAACCGTGTGGGAAGGTAGCCAGTTACCTTGTGGGAAGGTAGCCAGTTACCTTGTGGGAAGGTAGCCAGTTACCTTGTGGGAAGGTAGCCAGTTACCTTGTGGGAAGGTAGCCAGTTACCTTGTGGGAAGGTAGCCAGTTACCTTGTGGGAAGGTAGCCAGTTACCTTGTGGGAAGGTAGCCAGTTACCTTGTGGGAAGGTAGCCAGTTACCTTATGATAAGGTAGCGAGTAACCGTGTGGGAAGGTAGCCAGAAGCCTTCGAAGAATATTGTTTGGAGTACAGGTGCGAGAAACCCGGCCGGGTAGCTCAGTTGGTAGCGTATCTGACTTGTGATATGTAGGTCACGGGTTCGATACCCGGTTGAGGCGAACATTCTTTCGGGCGATTTTTCCCATTGCCTCTCACCTCTGATTTATGTGAGAAAGTAGTCAGTGGCTTCGAAAGAATGTTGTGCAAGTACTGGTGTGGGAAAGCTAGGAAAACATGGGTAGGTGCACTGACCGCCGTGATATGACCAAAGCTGTTGAAAGCGGCGTTAAACTCCAAACAAACAAACAAACAAACACACAGGTGCGAGAAAGTCAGTCAACACTCATAACGTGAACTGGCAGCCGTGATATAACTGAAATACCGTTGAAAAGGCGTAAAACTTTATTTGTTCAATCAATCGAATGAGGAAAAGAGTTAACCGATTACTTATCCCTTTTCCACATACAACATTTCTGTAGCCGATGAGACGACTTTGAAATCATCTAGGCAAAAATATAAAATAAAATAAATAAATGAAATGTTACTATTGAGAAAAACACATTGTGGCAAAAGATGGATATGCTCGTATTGAACATTTTCCTCTGTTGTCGACTTGTTTACACATGTAGTCTGCTGTCGATGCATCAAAATGCGTCTACAACTGGGAAAGGCTTATTTTAAAATTAATTAACTGATAAGCAAGTTTATAAAGTCGTCTGCTTCGAATACATCAGTAAAAAAGATTGTGTATACATCTGATCTGGAAAAGGTGAGTTTATAATATAAATACTGAGCGAAGACAATACTAGGCCTATATACGAGATATTGCTCATAATGTCTCCCTGTTACCCATTGAATTGAAACGGTCGTCTGCTCATGCTGCCGACATATGAAAGTTGTTTTTATTAGATCAGATATCAAACTATCTCACTCCATTAACCCTTATCCTGCTTTTACGCGACTTCAGCCCTATCCCACTTATAGACGCATTTTGACGCATTTGCAGCAGACGACTTTTGAAAACAGTGTGACAAGTGAAGAAATTGCAAATGATGAGCAATTTCTCCGTTTGTCAAAATGTTTTCAACTCTATTTAATAAATATTGTTTTCATTTAAAGAGGTTTAACATATAATTTAAGCAGATGTTTTTAAAGTCGTCTGCTGCAGATTTGTTGTTTGTAGGAAAGTGTTAAACAAAACGCGTCTGCGAACAACGTAGACCAAAATCCGCCTTACGTCCGTGCATTCTGATCTTGTTCTACATGAATCGCTTCTTTGTACTTAAGCATAAATATAAGCCATTTCTCCTCTTGTCGCGATATTTTGATAAGTATTTTTCTAAAAACGTGTCAAAATGTGTCTGCAAATGGGAACTGATTAAGTAAAACAGGAGTACCTTGAAGACGAACATTCGAATAAAAGCATGCGCATTCTGAGCTTTCGACGATGTCATCGTCTTCTACAGGGGCATAACAAGTCCATTCGGATAGTAAAAAATGATTATCAGTAAATCGAGGTCACAATACACTAAATAAATTCCTTCTTTGTTTCCATGTAAATCGACCAACTTCAGTCATCAATTGTCACACTTTCTAAGCATTTCCCATAGAGAACACCATATATCATTGAAAAGAGTTACCTCTTAGCTTTAAAACAATCCAAAGAAAATGTGGGGTCATGTATTATGCAAGAAAGAACTCACCAGGCAAAAATGGTTACCGTCATTTACGACAAAAAAGGTCCCGGACAAACCGGTGTTTAGCATTCTCTACTTTCACTTTCAGACAAGGTCAAAAAAATAAAAGTCATCAAATCAATCATTTCCAGTGCATCCTATACACATTCGCAATGCATTTAAACTCATTGTCATATATTCAATACACACTGGTGATGGTATACACTCATTTATACACAAACAAAGGTTTATTTAGGGACTTCAGTAGTGTAGATCAAAGGGTCCGCGGATGTATTTAGCGTAATTTGACCTCGACATACAAATCCAAGAGACTGCTAAATCCCGGTAACGGTTTAACTCTCATATACCCCGGTACCATTTATCATGCAAATGAGATGAAGATATACGACCTTTAATACAGAATATGCCTTTTCATTTTATCTATTTATCTGAAAGCGACACATCATCCGTATACCAATGCCCACCTCATTGAAATTAAACTATTAAACCCTTTACTTCACAGGGCTTTTCATAGGTCGTCTGCTTTACAATCATCAGACAAGCAATTACACCAATCTAAAAAACTGAAAAATTTATATTGATAAAGAGTTGAAAATATTGCAATAAAAGGTGAAATTGCTTGTTTTGAGCAATTTCACCTTTTATTGCAATGTTTCCAAAAGTCGTCTGCAAAAGCAGGCGTCAAATGTCGTCTGTGTGAAGTAATGGGTTAACCCTTTCACATATACAGACGCTTTCAGACGCCTCTGCAGCAGATGACTTTTGAAAGCATAATGACAAAAGAAGAAATTGCTTATATAATGAGATTATTTCTCCTATTCTCACAATGTTTTCAACTATATTCATTACTTGCACTTTCATTAGTAGATGTTTTATATATTTTTATGAGATATTTGCAACGTCGTCATCTTCATATGTTGTGTATGTAATAAAGGGAAAAACCATGACACTTTCCCTTTATGAACTTATAGCGTCCGTCCACTTTGAAATCAATATCTAGAACATTTGATGCATAACTTTGTTGCAACTTGAAAAAAAAATGAGCGAAAAGGAGACATTGCTTTATTTGAGCATTTTCCATCTAAATGAAATATAAATGTTCAGTTATCTCTGTCAAGAAATAATCGGATACACAAAATGTTACTCATTTGTATTATGATATTAACTTATGATTGCCTGTATATTTTTCTGGCAATTGACTTGTATATATAAAATATAATTATGCATTTTTTTCTCATTTACTCAATCTCTCTCTCGTTCTCATTTTCTTTTTTTACTTTTCTTTGTAGTTGCTTGTTTTTGTAATAGTTAATTTGTGATCTGTTTGTATTGTTTGTGAAATCTTCAAATATGGAGGAAATAAAGATAATAATAATTTTGTTTTCAAAATGTATCACTTTCGTCGATGTATTGATCGGTGATCAAGGGTGTCGTATGGAAAGTCGATAGAATGAATACCTCGTATTACGTTTATCAGTCCTAAACAACAAACCTTGACCTTTACAGATTTTAACCTTTGTCCTCGTATAGACGCTTTCTGACGCCTCTGCAGCAGACGGCTTTTTGAAAACATTGTGACAAAAGAAGAAATTGCTCAAGACGAGCAATTTCTCCTTTTTCCACAGTGTTTTCCACTTTTAGTCATAGGTTATCCATGCAATTATAGAGATTTTCTACTTGTTGACAAAATATTATGTTCAAAGTCGTCTGCTGAAGAACTGTCGTAAGGCGAAAGGGTTAAATTTAGCACTAAATCGGGCTACTTTAACTATACAATTTAACATTTCTGTTTAAATTGTGTATTCGAAACGATCCTAGACAAAAACAAAACAAAATGATGCTTAAATCTTTCCGGCATATGTTGACGCTTCTTGTGAAAACATTTTTGAAAAGGAAAAAAAGCTTATAATGAGCATTTTTATCCTTTTGCCACAATATGTTCAACTCTAGGATGATTATGTATCCAAAAATGTCCATAGATAGTTCGAGTCGTCTGCTGCAGATGTGTTGTACGTGGGATACCTTGTCGAGGTCATTGTCACTGCTGAGGATGAAACTGAGGTTAAACTGTTGGCAACCTTACACCATCAATACATCCCTGTCGTCTCAAAGACATTAAAATGAAGCGCAAGTCACATGTTAACATATTCTTTTACCTTGACAACAGCGTTACGGCCGAGTGGCTGTTGTCAGGATAAATGGACCAGTAGTACTGGTAACTTACCCATGAAGCGTCGGGATATAACTGATTTTTTTTTAAAAGCGGCGTAAAACACACAACTAATTAAACAATCAATTAACCTACAGTGATCGCAACTTGACACATGTAGGATTTAGACCCAATACCTCTAGAGTCAATGTCACAATAGCACGTTTTATTATTTGCATTCGCTGATCGTGACTTTCCTTGGGTGTTTACGGCAGTGTACCGTCAAGCATTCAGGGTGTTTACGGCAGTGTACCGTCAAGCATTCAGGGTGTTTACGGCAGTGTACCCCGTCAAGCATTCAGGGTGTTTACGGCAGTGTACCCCGTCAAGCATTCAGGGTGTTTACGGCAGTGTACCGTCAAGCATTCAGGGTGTTTACGGCAGTGTACAGATGAGCCGTTCCGCGAGAAGTTACACCGAGTCGATAATGTTGGGTTTCTCGTGGAACAGCTCAGATGTCATATATATTCTCAACCAAGAATGAAAAAAAGAATGGTCTTTATTTCAGCAATGATAACCGACTTATTTCATAAACTTGTCAAAAGAAAATGTCAAGTTTATTCAGTTCGTCTTGATATTCTTTTCATATGTTCTCCATAAGTTTTGTTACACGTTTTATTTCGATTTTAACCGCTAATATCTCTCTCGGCCCTAACGGCAACATTAACGTTTTTTAACCCTTACCTAAATACAATTTGAAAGACCCTGGTAACGTACATGTAAGGAAACAGTGACAAGGATAACATGTCACGCATCAAAATGGACAAAATATGTAACCGCCGTTTAAAGGGTATGGTAAGCAGCATAAATGAACTCAATAATTTTATGCTCGCCAAATGGCTATTTTGCCGAATGCGAGGGTAAACAACGCCAACAAAGAATACCAACTAGAACTATCACTGAAGATGATTAAAATAACAGCACCTTGACCTACACCATAACTTAATAAGTAAAAGGGCCATAACTCTGTAAAAATAACATGCAATTGTAAGACCTTTAGGATAAGCACATTTCCTCTTGGTATAGAAGCTTCAGGTAAATTTTTATTGAATTCCACCCAGAGGTTTGTAAGAAATAGGCCGGACAAAATATGACCAACAACTTAATAAGTAAAAGGACCATAACTCTGTAAAATATCATGCAATTGTAACCCCTTTAAGTTATGCACATCTCCTCTTGGTATAGAAGCTTCAAGTAAAATGTTATTGAATTCCACCCAGTGGTTTGTAAGAAATAGGATGGACAAAATATGGTTTCTGACCGACAGACCAAATTATGGCTTCCGACCAACCGACCGACACAGTTACTCCTATATACCCCTTCTTCTTTGAAGGGGGTATACTTATTGTATTCAAACTCCGCATTCGGATAACTTCAGACCTAACTCTTTTCCACTTTATAACAGAAGACTTGGAAATATCCAATCAAAACTATAGAAATTCTCTATAAATGATAGCTCCTAGCTGAATAAAAGTGTAAATATTGTGGCAAAGCATAAATTGCTAATCGCGAGCAATCATTCCTCTAGCCGTAATGTTTCCAAGTCGTGCTACTGCAGGTGCATCAAAATGCGTCCGATTGTGGAAAAAGATAAGAAGAAGACTAGTCAATGACGTAACGTAAGTTTATGTCATGTCGAGTCCATTTTGATATACATTATTACATGTAATATTTTCATTGTAGTCATTAACCCTTTCCCTCATACGACAATTCTGCAGCAGACGACTTCGAACATATTTTGTCAAAAAAAAGAGAAAATCTCGATAATCTATGACTATAAGTGGAAAACATTGTGACAAAAGGAGAAATTGCTCGTTTTGAGCAATTTCTTCTTTTGTCACTATGTTTTCAAAAAGCCGTCTGCTGCAGAGGCGTCAGAAAGCGTCTATATGAGGGAAAGGGTAAATGGTATTCAAATTTTATTATATTTCCGGAGGCGACTTTTTATCATATTTAGGACATTGTTTCGTAACCTTTTTTTTATTATAATTATTTTATTTGAAAGATCACATAGTTGGGGTTGCTCCCTATGTAATGCTAAATACCTAATTCAGAAGTTTCAGCTTCAATAAATATTGTTTTTGAAAAGGAATATCTCTACTTGTTCACTTTAAATGTCTGTGTAAAACAACACCAAGTCCCCGGGGGTGCTGGATGTTTCGGTAAATAACAAGTTCGGTAAATTGGTAATATAGAGTAAACCCATTGGATGTTTCGGTAAAAAGGACTTTACATAGTATTATAATAGTATACCTACCCATTCAACATAGGTGTCCAAGGTCATGATTTGTACAAGTGTGGTAGGGAATCACTAGGTTATGCACAATTCAAAAAGGTGAAGCTCTAGTGGCTTCGGGATAGGGGACTTTTATAAGTTTCACTTTACCTTTCAATGTAAACCAAAAAGCCCCCGTGAGGGACCAATACAGACCAGGGCGTCATCATGTGTTGACTTTTGGTAGGGGAGCCACTCACTAGGTTACGGTGAATGTAAAATATTGAAACTCTTAGCTTTTTGGCAACTTTAGAGACGATTAATTATTTATTTTTTACTAAGTCTTTCCTGTTTAGTCGCCAATTTAAATCCCAGCTTCATCACATGTACACCGTTGACAAGAGACCACTCAGTTGTGCTAACATTTAAATTTGAAAGGCCTTCTAGCTCTTGAGGTGTCAGTGAAAAAGATTTTACAAATAAAAAAATCTATATTATTTTCTGTTATCTCTGGCAGTCATGTTGTTTGAAAGAGCTTGATGCAAGACTGTTTCCTGCCAAGTTTCACGAAAATCTGTCCAGTGAACGAGAAGAATTTGTTTAAAGGAATTGTTTTCTGAAAGACAGATGGATAAAACGTTATGACTAAAAATATACTGGCATTTTTTTTCTTCAAAAGAATGCATGTACATTTGAAAAGCAACATCACATGTTCAATCAAATATACATACACAACAAAATATTGGTTCATATTTAGTTGTTTATTGAAGGCATATAAGGCAACAAGGAACTTTAAATAAGATGGAGAGATACAATGTATAAGGCTATTATAAATGAGGTTCAATTTACAAACTATATGAGAACTCTATAAATGAAAGAATATATATTAAATAATTTTTATGTCGTTTTCAACAATTGTTCAGTTATATCACGCGTTTCCTGGGTAAGTTACCAGTACTACTGGTCCGTCTATCCTAAGACCAGCCAGTCAGTCATTATGCAAACCGAGCAACCCTGAGCACTAAGGAGGTCAGCCATTACTACCATTGTTATAGTCTTTGGTATGACCCAGCCAGGGATTGAACCCACAACTTTCCACACTTGAGGCGGAAACTCTGCAACTACATCACCGAGGTTGTATTTACATGTAGCTAGGTGATTGGATACAGGTCTGGCGTCTGTGCAGCACAAGACTTCTTAAATCATAGTGGCAATTGGACTAATTGCTCCTTTTGCCACATTGTTTTCAATGTATATGCGATGATTAAACTTTCAATCCTTGAATTGATTGATTGATTGATTGGGGTTTAACGTCGTTTTTAACAATTTCTCAGTTATATCACGGCGGCCAGTTCACCTACTCATGCATTTCCTGGTTTTCTCACACCAGTACTCCACACAACAATCTTCCCAAGCAACTGGCTGCTTTTCCACATAGACTTAGCCCATATAAGAAAATGTGTTTCTACGCTTGTGATTCTTGTGTATTAGGGGGAATGTGGAAAAACGACTTTATGAATTAAATACATGTTCATACCAAACGGCATAAAGTAAGGGTTCAATATTGTTCGTATAAATAACAATAGATACCCCCAAACAATAATAGTTCATGTTAATTCAACATGATGAATCTGGATGACGTACTTAGCCTATTGGTGGAAGACGAATGACGCATGTTGCATTGACTTTTGTCAATCGTCAGAAAGAAAGTCGGCCGAGCTGGGTTTCGAACTCACAACCCCTGGATTCAATCCTTGAGGTTTACCTAATTTGTAAACATGTTTCAAAGTTGTCCGCAGCAGATTTGTTGTATGTAGGAAACGGTTAACCTCATAAAGATGATGATTGAACCGTCTTCAGCAAAAGTCTTTTATAAACCGTGTTGGAAAAAGGTCAAATTTTCAAATAAGAATAGTGTATTGTGTTCTTTTCCCACAATGTCTTCGTCAAAATTTTAACTTTCATGATCTTATTATTTCTGAAACCCTTTTTTAAATTCAGACAGAGTAGACAACTTTAGAAAACATTTTGAGTAAAGCAGAAATTGCTCAAAATTATTAATTTCTCCTTTTGCCACAATGTTGTCAACTCTATTTAATAGTTTCTTTTATTTATAGGTATTTTCATTTATTTTCGCCAATATATTTTCAAAATTGTCGGCTGCAGATTTGATGCATGTGAGAAAGGGTAAAGGGTCTTCAAAGCACATGCTCTAGATCTATATTAAAGCGGGTAAACCATTATCACAGACATAAAGCTTGTACACAAAATAAACATTAACCCCTTCCCTCATACTAGTAGTCTACAATTCTGCAGCAGACAACTTTGAACATATTTTGTCGAAAAATAGAAATTCTCTATGATTGAATGGATAACATATGACTAAAAGTGGAAAACATTGTGGCAAAAGGAGAAATTGCTCGTTTTGAGCAATTTCTATATTTGTCACCATGTTTTCCAAAAGCCGTCTGCTGCAGAGGCGTCAGAAAGCGTCTATATGAGGGAAAGGCTTAAAACAATCTCAGTTAACTTGGAGAGCAAATGTTATTTCTGACTGTTGTCGATCATTTCCGAGTGTTTCAGTTAGAACTTTATTCTCCATTCTACAGATTCCAGCATCCTCACAAACAAATAGATTGAGTTTTAGAGCAAGTTTAATGGTATCACTTGTTTTTAGAAGAGACTCGGGAACACTTGTTAATTTCTGTTTCGATTCTTGTGACAAAGTCCCTTTCACACTTGTATTTGAAAGGTCTAAGGCTGCTTGGAGACTTTTGTCTGAAATACAAACACATAACATGAATCCTTGAGCAGACGAATATGAAATCATTTATTGACAATAATATTGAAAATCTCCCTAAATGAAATTGTACTGAATGAATGGAGTCGAACACAGTGTAGTAAAAGAAGAACAATGAGCAATTTCTGTTTTTGTAATAATATATGAGTCCTCTGCTGCAGATGCGTGAAAATGTGTATGAAAGAGTTTATAAATATTTCGCGTCGGGCCTTTTTCCCCTGAAGTCAAACCAAATATTTTACATAATAGGAAGTCATGGATGTAATTACAAAAATCTAAAAATCTAAAAAAATAAAAAATAAATATTTACATAATTATATTATTATTCTTATTGAATAATTATACTTTCAATTCTATATATATTTCCCTTATTACCTCAAATGTTTTCAGAGGAGACAACTCATGAATTGATTGTTTGGATTTTAACGCCGTTTTTAACAATTTCTCAGTTATATCACGGCGGCCAGTTCACTTACTTATGCATTTTCTGGTTTTGTCACACCACTACTCCACACAACAATCTTCCCAAGCAACTGGCTGCTTTTCCACATAGACTTAGCCCATTGGTGAAAGACAAATGACGCATGTCGCATTGACTTTGGTCAATCGTCGGAAAGGGGTTGGCTGAGCCGGGATTCAAACTTACAACACCTGGATTGACAGCCCGCGTCGCTACCGACTGAGCACAAGTCATGAAACAAAAACATAAGGTAAAAGGTAAATCAAAAAGTTCTAACTTGCCTTCAGAAAAGGTAAAAGGTAAATCAAAAAGTTCTAACTTGCCTTCAGAAAACAGTTTCCATGCATTTGGTGCTTCATCATTCAGATGTATTCCTGGGGCACATTCAATGAAGATGTTCACGTCCACCTGGGGACTGTTCAAACTTTCCGATGTGTCCAACTCATCAAAATTATCCGACAAGTCTTCCTCGGAAAACAGAATAGGAAGCTAAAAAAGAATAATTTCTGCATTTGAGCCGTTCCATGAGAAAACCAACATTGTGGACTCTGCGTTAAGTATCGACAAAGATCAGCCTGCGCAGGCTAACCCGGACAGACACTTTTCGCCTCCTGTGAATTTTTTGTTTCAGGAATCTTTACTCTATACCTCTATCCCCCTGAGACGGAAATTGTCAGCTCGGATTAGCCTGGTGGATTGCGCAAGCTAATCTGGGTCGATACAATAATGTTGTTTTTCTCGTGGAACGACTCATTTGTATTATATTCATTTACCCTTTCCCCACAGACACTTTCTGGCACTTCTGCAGCAGAAGAATTTTGAAAACATTGGGGCTGAAGAGAAATTGCTTGTTGTGAGCAATTTCTCCTTTTACCTCAATGATTTTATAAGCCATCTGTTGTAGGTGCCTGAAACTGCATCTACATGTGGGAAATGGAGAAAGAAAATATATAAGAATCCTTGAATTGAATAAGATTTCTAATGCCATCAAAACTAACATTATGATAAATTCTAATGATTGTTACCTTATATGAGTTGTCCCGCGAGGCAACCAACATTGTGGACTCTGCGTAAAGTATCGACCCGGATCAGCCTAACCATGTCGCGCAGGCTAACCCGGCCAGACACGTTTCGCCTCCTGTGGATTTTCTGTTTCAGGAATCACTACTCTATCTATCCCCCTTTAGACGGAATGTGTCGGCCGGATCAGTCTGCGCGGACAGCGCAGGCTGATCTGGTCGATACATTACGCAGATATATTGATATGAGCCGTTCCGCGAGACAACCAACATTGTGGACTCTGCGTTAAGTATCGACCCGGATCAGCCTAAGCATACCACACAGGCGTACCCGGATAGACACTTTTCGCCTCCTGTGGATTTTCTGTTTCAGGAATCACTACTCTATCTATCCCCCTTTAGACGGAATGTGTCGGCCGGATCAGTCTGCGCGGACAGCGCAGGCTGATCTGGTCGATACATTACGCAGATATATTGATATGAGCCGTTCCGCGAGAAAACCAACGTTGTGGACTCTGCGTTAAGTATCGACCCGGATCAGCCTAAGCATGCCGCGCAGGCTTACCCGGTAGGACACTTTTCGCCTCATGTGGATTTTCTGTTTCAGGAGTCATTATTATATATCTCTATCTCCCTGAGACGGAATGTGTCGCCCCGGATCAGTCTGCGCGGACTGCACAGGCTGATCTGGGTCGATACATTACGCAGAGGCCATTATGTTGGTTTTCTCGCGAGACGGGTCAAATACTAAACCATTTACCTGATTTGATTTTTTTATAGAGTTTTCTGATCTGAAAATGTATGAAGATTAAAAATAAAAACTTAGAAGATTAAATCTGATTTAACCCTTTCCCTCATATAGACGCTTTCTGACGCCTCTGCAGCAGACGGCTTTTTGAAAACATAGTGACAAAAGAAGAAATTGCACAAAACGTGCAATTTCTCCTTTTGCCACAATATTTTCCACTTTTTGTCATAGATTATCCATTCAATTATAGAGATTTTCTATGTTTTGACAAAATACATTCAAAGTCGTCTGCTGCAGAATTGTTGTATGAGGGAAAGGGTTAACCAACATCATGGGAAGAGACGGTAACGTCTCAAAATCTGAGAATTTGCACCTTTAATACAATATAGTAAGAAAAGGGGAAAAGGCTCCTTTTCAGAAAAATGTTATTTCGCTGATACTCAACAATTGTGTGCATGATCTATATAAGTGAGTATGTAAGAATAATGTTCTCTCTTTAGTCCTGAAATATAGTCCACATTTCAAAGATAGCTAATGATGAAAGCTAATTCTTATCCGACTGATTTCAGTATACATACTGAGCAAAGTCTTCACTTTCAGTAAAAGACAATTAACGTTTTTCTCATAGCTCGACTAGTGTTATTATTTTTAAACAGCTCTCTGCTATTTTTGTTGTCGAGCGTATATTTACACAAGGCCATAATTATAAAAAAAATACCCATTATGGTCTTTTTTAACATTCGTTTTACCAATAATAACTTCAATTACGCATTACTATGTTCATAGACTTAACGGCATGAGAAAAAACAGGGGAACAGAGGCGACATACGGAACGGAACGCTTCTACCAGCGAAGATCCGGATCAGCATGCCATTCCTTACTTTATGATCAGGTTATACATGTTCCCCATCTAGCCGTACAAACACCAAGAAACTTCACGGGAACGGATATAACAACAATTTGATTATAACACAAATGCGATTTGATCCAACTTGTCAATAATTTCAAAATATCCGAAGGGCGCTCTTTGTGTGACGTGACCAACAATTATTATAATGTGTTGCATTGACTTTCCTTTGGTTGTTGCTATTTTTGTTTACGAAAATAAATCAAACTGGCTAGTCGATAATCTCAATACACATCGCTTTTACAAACGGGCCTGTTCATCAGGAAAGGAGCACATTGGCATGTGTGATTAGTTACGGTGAGGACCAGCCTGTAAATCCCGTCAAAGTCTTCACAACTCATCAGAAGCTTCTAAAAAAACATTGGGACGTAAATTGGGAAAAGTATCGATCAAGATCAGAATGCGTGTATACAAATGCTGATCTTGATCTATACTTTTCGCGATGGCCAAGTTGCATCATTGTGCATGGACAGGTTAAACTTAGGTCATACTAGTGTGTTAAAGGTCAATTAGTTACCTTGACATGCCAAAGGATTATTATTTCTCTAATTTGTTCTTTACAACAATGGTAAATCGACCTTTGACCCGCACGGGTCTGTGATTTTACCGCTACATGTAACTGCATGTACAAACTCGTATAACCCACTTGTATCTAAGTCGTGTTAATTCAAATCTATAAGCGAATTTATTTTCTATATATTTTAATTGCATGCTGATATATTTTTTATAATGGACAGATGGGAGGACGGCTTACAAACGAAATCTGTCCATAAGAATAAAAAAAAGCCAAAGTAAGAGGTGCTCTACGTAACTAATTCCCTTTCCCACATACAGACGCTTTCTGACTCCTTTTCAGCAGACCATTCTTAAAAACACTAATGAGCAATTTCTCCTTTAGTCACACTGTTTTTATCTCTATTTACTAACCTTACTTTCATTTAATGAGTTTGTTTCTTATTTCTACTTAAGCTTTGGGACGTAAATTGCGAAATGTGTAGATCGAGATCAGACTGCAATGACCGAGTTGTATCCATTCGCATCGGAACAGGCTAAACTAAAACCATACGTGTGTGATAAAGGTCAATTAGTGACCTAGACATGTCATAGGTCATTATTTCTATTTAATCTTGCTTTATCCCAATGATAAATCGACCTTTGACACGCACGGGTCTGTAATTTACCGCTAGATGCATCCACTTGCGCGTATATCCCACATTTATCTAAGTCGCGTTCATCCATATATATTTGTAGCGAATTTATTTTCTATATATTTTAATTGCATGCTGATATATTTTTTTCTAATGCATAAATGGGAGGACGGCTTAAAAAAGTAATATAATCTGTCCAAACGAAGAAAGAAAAAATGAGTGGTGCTTTTTGTAACCAATTATGTATGGCTTGATTAGCCAATGGCCGGCCTGTCTATCGTGATCCGTACTCTTTATTGTTAGAATACGCTAGGTTAGTTTTCTTTAAGAGCGGTTCAAATGTAAACGGACCGCATCGGTGTTGTAGAGGGTCCACCTCGGGTGTGGGAGGTCGAGGGTTCGATCCCAAATAATCTTAAATCTGAAGTAATTACTTTCCCTGAAGGCTTGGCGCTCATAGCTGTTGTGTTAGAAATTACGACAGACTTGCTGGTTCCAGAATACATGGACCAGTAGTACTGGTAACCAACTAAGGAAGCGACGTGAAATTTTTAAAATTGGGTTAAAGGCGGCGAGAAACACCTTACACAAAAAAAATTAAATGAGCCGTTCCGCGAGAAAACCAACATTGTGGACTCTGCGTAAAGGATCGAACCGGATCAGTCTAAGTATGCCACACAGGCTTAACCGGATAGACACTTTTCGCCTCCTGTGTATTTTCTGTTTCAGGAATAATACCTCTATACTTCTATCCCCCTGAGACGGAATGTGTCCGCGCAGACTTATTTGGGTCGATACATTACGAAGGCTAACCTGGACATACACTTTTCGCCTCCTGTGGATATTCTGTTTCAGGAATCACTCATCTATACCTCTATCATCCTGAGACGGAATGTGTCCGCAGGCTGATCTGGGTCGATACATTACGAAGGCTAACCTGGACATACACTTTTCGCCTCCTGTGGATGTTCTCTTTCAGGAATCACTCATTTATACCTATATCTTTCTGAGATGGAATGTGTCAGCGCAGGCTGATCTGGGTCGATACATTACGAAGGCTAACCTGGACATACACTTTTCGCCTCCTGTGGATGTTCTGTTTCAGGAATCACTCATCTATACCTCTATCCCCCTGAGACGGAATGTGTCAGCGCAGGCTGATCTGGGTCGATACATTACGCAGAGGCCATAATGTTGGTTTTCTCGCGAAACGGCTCAAATTAAAGTTAATGGAAAAGCTTCTACTGTCCGACAAACGAGTAGGAAGGCTATATATGTACTTTGAAGTTTTCAATAACTACTTTAAGTGGATTTCATTCATAGGACGGTATATTGGTTCTACAACAATGAAATAATCTAAAAAATATGTAAATGTATTGACAATATATTCCACTTGCTTCACCGTTCGTATTCCGTTCAAATTGTTTATCATATAAACTCTAACACAATCTATTCTCAACTTGCTTTTTGCCGTTATATTAAATGTATTGTCCGTACTTTTCAACATTTAACTTTAACATTTTAAGTTATTACTGTACTTTGACAGGCTAGTGTCTATACAGTTGCATCTTTACGAAAAGGGGTAAGATATATGAGGCGTTCCACGAGAATCCCAACATTATAGACTCTGCGTAATGTATCGACCCAGATCAGCCTGCGCTGACACATTCCGTCTCAGGGGTATAGAGTAGTGATTCCTGAAACAGAACATCCACAGGAGGCGAACAATGTATATCCAGGTCAGGCTGCGTGGCATGCTAAGGCTGATCCGGGTCGATACTTTACGCAGAAGCAACATTGTTGGTTTTCTCGTGGAAAGGGTCGAGCCCCGGTAGCTCAGTCGGAATCGACACGGGCTGTAACATGAGGGGATTTGAGTTCGAATCCCAGCTCGGTCAACATTCTCTCCGACGTATGACAAAAGTCACTGTGACATGCATCATTCGTCTTTCACCAATGGGCTTACAGTCTATGTGGAAAAGCAGCCAGTCGCTTGGAAAGTATGTTGTGTTGAGTACTGGTATGAGAAAGCTAGGAAACGCATGAGTAGGTGAACTGGCCATCGTGATATGACTGAAAAACTGTTGAAAACGGCGTTAAACCCAAATCAATCAATCAATCTTTGTACGGATCATACGTTTTCATGATGTAAAATTGATGGCATTTTGATGTCCGTCGGTCTCTGTGACACAAACCCTCGTTATAATGCAGAAGTATAAGTGGTAAGGTAGCAAGTTACCTTGTGATAAGCGAGCCAGTTACCTTGGGGTAAGGTAGCCAGTTACCTTGTGGTAACCGAGCCAGTTACCTTGTGATAAGGTAGCCAGTTACATTGTGATAAGGTAGCCAGTAACATTGTGATAAGGTAGCCAGTTACATTGTGGTAAGCGAGCCAGTTACATTGTGATAAGGTAGCCAGTTACCTTGTGATAAGCGAGCCAGTTACCTTGTGATAAGGTAGCCAGTTACATTGTGATAAGCGAGCCAGTTACCTTGTGATAAGGTAGCCAGTTACCTTGCGGTAAGGTAGCCAGTTACCTTGTGATAAGAAAGCCAGTTCCCTTGTGATAAGGTAACCAGTTACCTTGTGATAAGCGAGCCATTTACCTTGTGATAAGGTAGCTAGTTTCCTTGTGATCAGGTAGCCAGTTGCCTTGTGGTAAGGAAGCTAGGATATTGTGGTATGGAAGCCAGTAACATTGTGGTAAGGAAGTCAGTAACCTTGTGGTAAGGTAGCCAGTAATATTGTGGGAATGTAGACAGTAACCTTGTGATAAGGTAGCCAGTAACCTTGTGATAAGGTAGCCAGTAACCTTGTGATAAGGTAGCCAGTAACCTTTGTGATAAGGTAGCCAGTAACCTTGTGATAAGGTAGCCAGTAACCTTGTGATAAGGTAGCCAGTAATATTGTGATAAGATAGCCAGTAATATTGTGGGAAGGTAGACAGTAACCTTGTGGTAAGGAAGACAGTTACCTTGTGATAAGGAAGCCATTAACCTTGTGATAAGGTAGCCAGTAACCTTGTGGTAAGGTAGCCGGTAACCTTGTGATAAGGAAGCCATTAACCTTGTGATAAGGTAGCCAGTAACCTTGTGGTAAGGAAGCCAGTAACCTTGTGGTAAGGTAGCCAGTAATATTGTGGGAAGGTAGACAGTAACCTTGTGATAAGGTAGCCAGTAACCTTGTGATAATGTAGCCAGTAATATTGTGATAAGATAGCCAGTCATATTGTGGGAATGTAGACAGTAACATTGTGGTAAGGAAGCCAGTTACCTTGTGATAAGGAAGCCATTAACCTTGTGATAAGGTATCCAGTAACCTTGTGGTAAGGTAGCCGGTAACCTTGTGATAAGGTAGCCAGTAATATTGTGATAAGATAGCCAGTAATATTGTGGGAAGGTAGCCAGTTACATTGCGATAAGGTTTCCAGTGACCTTGTGATAAGGTAGTTAGTTACCTTGTGATCAGGTAGCCAGTTACCTTGTTATAAGGTAGCCAGTAACCTTGTGGGAAGGTAGCCGGTTACCTTGTGATAATGTAGCGAGTAACCGTGTGGGAAGGTAGCCAGTTACCTTGTGGGAAGGTAGCCAGTTACCTTGTGGGAAGGTAGCCAGTTACCTTGTGGGAAGGTAGCCAGTTACCTTGTGGGAAGGTAGCCAGTTACCTTGTGGGAAGGTAGCCAGTTACCTTGTGGGAAGGTAGCCAGTTACCTTGTGGGAAGGTAGCCAGTTACCTTGTGGGAAGGTAGCCAGTTACCTTGTGGGAAGGTAGCCAGTTACCTTATGATAAGGTAGCGAGTAACCGTGTGGGAAGGTAGCCAGAAGCCTTCGAAGAATATTGTTTGGAGTACAGGTGCGAGAAACCCGGCCGGGTAGCTCAGTTGGTAGCGTATCTGACTTGTGATATGTAGGTCACGGGTTCGATACCCGGTTGAGGCGAACATTCTTTCGGGCGATTTTTCCCATTGCCTCTCACCTCTGATTTATGTGAGAAAGTAGTCAGTGGCTTCGAAAGAATGTTGTGCAAGTACTGGTGTGGGAAAGCTAGGAAAACATGGGTAGGTGCACTGACCGCCGTGATATGACCAAAGCTGTTGAAAGCGGCGTTAAACTCCAAACAAACAAACAAACAAACACACAGGTGCGAGAAAGTCAGTCAACACTCATAACGTGAACTGGCAGCCGTGATATAACTGAAATACCGTTGAAAAGGCGTAAAACTTTATTTGTTCAATCAATCGAATGAGGAAAAGAGTTAACCGATTACTTATCCCTTTTCCACATACAACATTTCTGTAGCCGATGAGACGACTTTGAAATCATCTAGGCAAAAATATAAAATAAAATAAATAAATGAAATGTTACTATTGAGAAAAACACATTGTGGCAAAAGATGGATATGCTCGTATTGAACATTTTCCTCTGTTGTCGACTTGTTTACACATGTAGTCTGCTGTCGATGCATCAAAATGCGTCTACAACTGGGAAAGGCTTATTTTAAAATTAATTAACTGATAAGCAAGTTTATAAAGTCGTCTGCTTCGAATACATCAGTAAAAAAGATTGTGTATACATCTGATCTGGAAAAGGTGAGTTTATAATATAAATACTGAGCGAAGACAATACTAGGCCTATATACGAGATATTGCTCATAATGTCTCCCTGTTACCCATTGAATTGAAACGGTCGTCTGCTCATGCTGCCGACATATGAAAGTTGTTTTTATTAGATCAGATATCAAACTATCTCACTCCATTAACCCTTATCCTGCTTTTACGCGACTTCAGCCCTATCCCACTTATAGACGCATTTTGACGCATTTGCAGCAGACGACTTTTGAAAACAGTGTGACAAGTGAAGAAATTGCAAATGATGAGCAATTTCTCCGTTTGTCAAAATGTTTTCAACTCTATTTAATAAATATTGTTTTCATTTAAAGAGGTTTAACATATAATTTAAGCAGATGTTTTTAAAGTCGTCTGCTGCAGATTTGTTGTTTGTAGGAAAGTGTTAAACAAAACGCGTCTGCGAACAACGTAGACCAAAATCCGCCTTACGTCCGTGCATTCTGATCTTGTTCTACATGAATCGCTTCTTTGTACTTAAGCATAAATATAAGCCATTTCTCCTCTTGTCGCGATATTTTGATAAGTATTTTTCTAAAAACGTGTCAAAATGTGTCTGCAAATGGGAACTGATTAAGTAAAACAGGAGTACCTTGAAGACGAACATTCGAATAAAAGCATGCGCATTCTGAGCTTTCGACGATGTCATCGTCTTCTACAGGGGCATAACAAGTCCATTCGGATAGTAAAAAATGATTATCAGTAAATCGAGGTCACAATACACTAAATAAATTCCTTCTTTGTTTCCATGTAAATCGACCAACTTCAGTCATCAATTGTCACACTTTCTAAGCATTTCCCATAGAGAACACCATATATCATTGAAAAGAGTTACCTCTTAGCTTTAAAACAATCCAAAGAAAATGTGGGGTCATGTATTATGCAAGAAAGAACTCACCAGGCAAAAATGGTTACCGTCATTTACGACAAAAAAGGTCCCGGACAAACCGGTGTTTAGCATTCTCTACTTTCACTTTCAGACAAGGTCAAAAAAATAAAAGTCATCAAATCAATCATTTCCAGTGCATCCTATACACATTCGCAATGCATTTAAACTCATTGTCATATATTCAATACACACTGGTGATGGTATACACTCATTTATACACAAACAAAGGTTTATTTAGGGACTTCAGTAGTGTAGATCAAAGGGTCCGCGGATGTATTTAGCGTAATTTGACCTCGACATACAAATCCAAGAGACTGCTAAATCCCGGTAACGGTTTAACTCTCATATACCCCGGTACCATTTATCATGCAAATGAGATGAAGATATACGACCTTTAATACAGAATATGCCTTTTCATTTTATCTATTTATCTGAAAGCGACACATCATCCGTATACCAATGCCCACCTCATTGAAATTAAACTATTAAACCCTTTACTTCACAGGGCTTTTCATAGGTCGTCTGCTTTACAATCATCAGACAAGCAATTACACCAATCTAAAAAACTGAAAAATTTATATTGATAAAGAGTTGAAAATATTGCAATAAAAGGTGAAATTGCTTGTTTTGAGCAATTTCACCTTTTATTGCAATGTTTCCAAAAGTCGTCTGCAAAAGCAGGCGTCAAATGTCGTCTGTGTGAAGTAATGGGTTAACCCTTTCACATATACAGACGCTTTCAGACGCCTCTGCAGCAGATGACTTTTGAAAGCATAATGACAAAAGAAGAAATTGCTTATATAATGAGATTATTTCTCCTATTCTCACAATGTTTTCAACTATATTCATTACTTGCACTTTCATTAGTAGATGTTTTATATATTTTTATGAGATATTTGCAACGTCGTCATCTTCATATGTTGTGTATGTAATAAAGGGAAAAACCATGACACTTTCCCTTTATGAACTTATAGCGTCCGTCCACTTTGAAATCAATATCTAGAACATTTGATGCATAACTTTGTTGCAACTTGAAAAAAAAATGAGCGAAAAGGAGACATTGCTTTATTTGAGCATTTTCCATCTAAATGAAATATAAATGTTCAGTTATCTCTGTCAAGAAATAATCGGATACACAAAATGTTACTCATTTGTATTATGATATTAACTTATGATTGCCTGTATATTTTTCTGGCAATTGACTTGTATATATAAAATATAATTATGCATTTTTTTCTCATTTACTCAATCTCTCTCTCGTTCTCATTTTCTTTTTTTACTTTTCTTTGTAGTTGCTTGTTTTTGTAATAGTTAATTTGTGATCTGTTTGTATTGTTTGTGAAATCTTCAAATATGGAGGAAATAAAGATAATAATAATTTTGTTTTCAAAATGTATCACTTTCGTCGATGTATTGATCGGTGATCAAGGGTGTCGTATGGAAAGTCGATAGAATGAATACCTCGTATTACGTTTATCAGTCCTAAACAACAAACCTTGATCTTTACAGATTTTAACCTTTGTCCTCGTATAGACGCTTTCTGACGCCTCTGCAGCAGACGGCTTTTTGAAAACATTGTGACAAAAGAAGAAATTGCTCAAGACGAGCAATTTCTCCTTTTTCCACAGTGTTTTCCACTTTTAGTCATAGGTTATCCATGCAATTATAGAGATTTTCTACTTGTTGACAAAATATTATGTTCAAAGTCGTCTGCTGAAGAACTGTCGTAAGGCGAAAGGGTTAAATTTAGCACTAAATCGGGCTACTTTAACTATACAATTTAACATTTCTGTTTAAATTGTGTATTCGAAACGATCCTAGACAAAAACAAAACAAAATGATGCTTAAATCTTTCCGGCATATGTTGACGCTTCTTGTGAAAACATTTTTGAAAAGGAAAAAAAGCTTATAATGAGCATTTTTATCCTTTTGCCACAATATGTTCAACTCTAGGATGATTATGTATCCAAAAATGTCCATAGATAGTTCGAGTCGTCTGCTGCAGATGTGTTGTACGTGGGATACCTTGTCGAGGTCATTGTCACTGCTGAGGATGAAACTGAGGTTAAACTGTTGGCAACCTTACACCATCAATACATCCCTGTCGTCTCAAAGACATTAAAATGAAGCGCAAGTCACATGTTAACATATTCTTTTACCTTGACAACAGCGTTACGGCCGAGTGGCTGTTGTCAGGATAAATGGACCAGTAGTACTGGTAACTTACCCATGAAGCGTCGGGATATAACTGATTTTTTTTTAAAAGCGGCGTAAAACACACAACTAATTAAACAATCAATTAACCTACAGTGATCGCAACTTGACACATGTAGGATTTAGACCCAATACCTCTAGAGTCAATGTCACAATAGCACGTTTTATTATTTGCATTCGCTGATCGTGACTTTCCTTGGGTGTTTACGGCAGTGTACCGTCAAGCATTCAGGGTGTTTACGGCAGTGTACCGTCAAGCATTCAGGGTGTTTACGGCAGTGTACCCCGTCAAGCATTCAGGGTGTTTACGGCAGTGTACCCCGTCAAGCATTCAGGGTGTTTACGGCAGTGTACCGTCAAGCATTCAGGGTGTTTACGGCAGTGTACAGATGAGCCGTTCCGCGAGAAGTTACACCGAGTCGATAATGTTGGGTTTCTCGTGGAACAGCTCAGATGTCATATATATTCTCAACCAAGAATGAAAAAAAGAATGGTCTTTATTTCAGCAATGATAACCGACTTATTTCATAAACTTGTCAAAAGAAAATGTCAAGTTTATTCAGTTCGTCTTGATATTCTTTTCATATGTTCTCCATAAGTTTTGTTACACGTTTTATTTCGATTTTAACCGCTAATATCTCTCTCGGCCCTAACGGCAACATTAACGTTTTTTAACCCTTACCTAAATACAATTTGAAAGACCCTGGTAACGTACATGTAAGGAAACAGTGACAAGGATAACATGTCACGCATCAAAATGGACAAAATATGTAACCGCCGTTTAAAGGGTATGGTAAGCAGCATAAATGAACTCAATAATTTTATGCTCGCCAAATGGCTATTTTGCCGAATGCGAGGGTAAACAACGCCAACAAAGAATACCAACTAGAACTATCACTGAAGATGATTAAAATAACAGCACCTTGACCTACACCATAACTTAATAAGTAAAAGGGCCATAACTCTGTAAAAATAACATGCAATTGTAAGACCTTTAGGATAAGCACATTTCCTCTTGGTATAGAAGCTTCAGGTAAATTTTTATTGAATTCCACCCAGAGGTTTGTAAGAAATAGGCCGGACAAAATATGACCAACAACTTAATAAGTAAAAGGACCATAACTCTGTAAAATATCATGCAATTGTAACCCCTTTAAGTTATGCACATCTCCTCTTGGTATAGAAGCTTCAAGTAAAATGTTATTGAATTCCACCCAGTGGTTTGTAAGAAATAGGATGGACAAAATATGGTTTCTGACCGACAGACCAAATTATGGCTTCCGACCAACCGACCGACACAGTTACTCCTATATACCCCTTCTTCTTTGAAGGGGGTATACTTATTGTATTCAAACTCCGCATTCGGATAACTTCAGACCTAACTCTTTTCCACTTTATAACAGAAGACTTGGAAATATCCAATCAAAACTATAGAAATTCTCTATAAATGATAGCTCCTAGCTGAATAAAAGTGTAAATATTGTGGCAAAGCATAAATTGCTAATCGCGAGCAATCATTCCTCTAGCCGTAATGTTTCCAAGTCGTGCTACTGCAGGTGCATCAAAATGCGTCCGATTGTGGAAAAAGATAAGAAGAAGACTAGTCAATGACGTAACGTAAGTTTATGTCATGTCGAGTCCATTTTGATATACATTATTACATGTAATATTTTCATTGTAGTCATTAACCCTTTCCCTCATACGACAATTCTGCAGCAGACGACTTCGAACATATTTTGTCAAAAAAAAGAGAAAATCTCGATAATCTATGACTATAAGTGGAAAACATTGTGACAAAAGGAGAAATTGCTCGTTTTGAGCAATTTCTTCTTTTGTCACTATGTTTTCAAAAAGCCGTCTGCTGCAGAGGCGTCAGAAAGCGTCTATATGAGGGAAAGGGTAAATGGTATTCAAATTTTATTATATTTCCGGAGGCGACTTTTTATCATATTTAGGACATTGTTTCGTAACCTTTTTTTTATTATAATTATTTTATTTGAAAGATCACATAGTTGGGGTTGCTCCCTATGTAATGCTAAATACCTAATTCAGAAGTTTCAGCTTCAATAAATATTGTTTTTGAAAAGGAATATCTCTACTTGTTCACTTTAAATGTCTGTGTAAAACAACACCAAGTCCCCGGGGGTGCTGGATGTTTCGGTAAATAACAAGTTCGGTAAATTGGTAATATAGAGTAAACCCATTGGATGTTTCGGTAAAAAGGACTTTACATAGTATTATAATAGTATACCTACCCATTCAACATAGGTGTCCAAGGTCATGATTTGTACAAGTGTGGTAGGGAATCACTAGGTTATGCACAATTCAAAAAGGTGAAGCTCTAGTGGCTTCGGGATAGGGGACTTTTATAAGTTTCACTTTACCTTTCAATGTAAACCAAAAAGCCCCCGTGAGGGACCAATACAGACCAGGGCGTCATCATGTGTTGACTTTTGGTAGGGGAGCCACTCACTAGGTTACGGTGAATGTAAAATATTGAAACTCTTAGCTTTTTGGCAACTTTAGAGACGATTAATTATTTATTTTTTACTAAGTCTTTCCTGTTTAGTCGCCAATTTAAATCCCAGCTTCATCACATGTACACCGTTGACAAGAGACCACTCAGTTGTGCTAACATTTAAATTTGAAAGGCCTTCTAGCTCTTGAGGTGTCAGTGAAAAAGATTTTACAAATAAAAAAATCTATATTATTTTCTGTTATCTCTGGCAGTCATGTTGTTTGAAAGAGCTTGATGCAAGACTGTTTCCTGCCAAGTTTCACGAAAATCTGTCCAGTGAACGAGAAGAATTTGTTTAAAGGAATTGTTTTCTGAAAGACAGATGGATAAAACGTTATGACTAAAAATATACTGGCATTTTTTTTCTTCAAAAGAATGCATGTACATTTGAAAAGCAACATCACATGTTCAATCAAATATACATACACAACAAAATATTGGTTCATATTTAGTTGTTTATTGAAGGCATATAAGGCAACAAGGAACTTTAAATAAGATGGAGAGATACAATGTATAAGGCTATTATAAATGAGGTTCAATTTACAAACTATATGAGAACTCTATAAATGAAAGAATATATATTAAATAATTTTTATGTCGTTTTCAACAATTGTTCAGTTATATCACGCGTTTCCTGGGTAAGTTACCAGTACTACTGGTCCGTCTATCCTAAGACCAGCCAGTCAGTCATTATGCAAACCGAGCAACCCTGAGCACTAAGGAGGTCAGCCATTACTACCATTGTTATAGTCTTTGGTATGACCCAGCCAGGGATTGAACCCACAACTTTCCACACTTGAGGCGGAAACTCTGCAACTACATCACCGAGGTTGTATTTACATGTAGCTAGGTGATTGGATACAGGTCTGGCGTCTGTGCAGCACAAGACTTCTTAAATCATAGTGGCAATTGGACTAATTGCTCCTTTTGCCACATTGTTTTCAATGTATATGCGATGATTAAACTTTCAATCCTTGAATTGATTGATTGATTGATTGGGGTTTAACGTCGTTTTTAACAATTTCTCAGTTATATCACGGCGGCCAGTTCACCTACTCATGCATTTCCTGGTTTTCTCACACCAGTACTCCACACAACAATCTTCCCAAGCAACTGGCTGCTTTTCCACATAGACTTAGCCCATATAAGAAAATGTGTTTCTACGCTTGTGATTCTTGTGTATTAGGGGGAATGTGGAAAAACGACTTTATGAATTAAATACATGTTCATACCAAACGGCATAAAGTAAGGGTTCAATATTGTTCGTATAAATAACAATAGATACCCCCAAACAATAATAGTTCATGTTAATTCAACATGATGAATCTGGATGACGTACTTAGCCTATTGGTGGAAGACGAATGACGCATGTTGCATTGACTTTTGTCAATCGTCAGAAAGAAAGTCGGCCGAGCTGGGTTTCGAACTCACAACCCCTGGATTCAATCCTTGAGGTTTACCTAATTTGTAAACATGTTTCAAAGTTGTCCGCAGCAGATTTGTTGTATGTAGGAAACGGTTAACCTCATAAAGATGATGATTGAACCGTCTTCAGCAAAAGTCTTTTATAAACCGTGTTGGAAAAAGGTCAAATTTTCAAATAAGAATAGTGTATTGTGTTCTTTTCCCACAATGTCTTCGTCAAAATTTTAACTTTCATGATCTTATTATTTCTGAAACCCTTTTTTAAATTCAGACAGAGTAGACAACTTTAGAAAACATTTTGAGTAAAGCAGAAATTGCTCAAAATTATTAATTTCTCCTTTTGCCACAATGTTGTCAACTCTATTTAATAGTTTCTTTTATTTATAGGTATTTTCATTTATTTTCGCCAATATATTTTCAAAATTGTCGGCTGCAGATTTGATGCATGTGAGAAAGGGTAAAGGGTCTTCAAAGCACATGCTCTAGATCTATATTAAAGCGGGTAAACCATTATCACAGACATAAAGCTTGTACACAAAATAAACATTAACCCCTTCCCTCATACTAGTAGTCTACAATTCTGCAGCAGACAACTTTGAACATATTTTGTCGAAAAATAGAAATTCTCTATGATTGAATGGATAACATATGACTAAAAGTGGAAAACATTGTGGCAAAAGGAGAAATTGCTCGTTTTGAGCAATTTCTATATTTGTCACCATGTTTTCCAAAAGCCGTCTGCTGCAGAGGCGTCAGAAAGCGTCTATATGAGGGAAAGGCTTAAAACAATCTCAGTTAACTTGGAGAGCAAATGTTATTTCTGACTGTTGTCGATCATTTCCGAGTGTTTCAGTTAGAACTTTATTCTCCATTCTACAGATTCCAGCATCCTCACAAACAAATAGATTGAGTTTTAGAGCAAGTTTAATGGTATCACTTGTTTTTAGAAGAGACTCGGGAACACTTGTTAATTTCTGTTTCGATTCTTGTGACAAAGTCCCTTTCACACTTGTATTTGAAAGGTCTAAGGCTGCTTGGAGACTTTTGTCTGAAATACAAACACATAACATGAATCCTTGAGCAGACGAATATGAAATCATTTATTGACAATAATATTGAAAATCTCCCTAAATGAAATTGTACTGAATGAATGGAGTCGAACACAGTGTAGTAAAAGAAGAACAATGAGCAATTTCTGTTTTTGTAATAATATATGAGTCCTCTGCTGCAGATGCGTGAAAATGTGTATGAAAGAGTTTATAAATATTTCGCGTCGGGCCTTTTTCCCCTGAAGTCAAACCAAATATTTTACATAATAGGAAGTCATGGATGTAATTACAAAAATCTAAAAATCTAAAAAAATAAAAAATAAATATTTACATAATTATATTATTATTCTTATTGAATAATTATACTTTCAATTCTATATATATTTCCCTTATTACCTCAAATGTTTTCAGAGGAGACAACTCATGAATTGATTGTTTGGATTTTAACGCCGTTTTTAACAATTTCTCAGTTATATCACGGCGGCCAGTTCACTTACTTATGCATTTTCTGGTTTTGTCACACCACTACTCCACACAACAATCTTCCCAAGCAACTGGCTGCTTTTCCACATAGACTTAGCCCATTGGTGAAAGACAAATGACGCATGTCGCATTGACTTTGGTCAATCGTCGGAAAGGGGTTGGCTGAGCCGGGATTCAAACTTACAACACCTGGATTGACAGCCCGCGTCGCTACCGACTGAGCACAAGTCATGAAACAAAAACATAAGGTAAAAGGTAAATCAAAAAGTTCTAACTTGCCTTCAGAAAAGGTAAAAGGTAAATCAAAAAGTTCTAACTTGCCTTCAGAAAACAGTTTCCATGCATTTGGTGCTTCATCATTCAGATGTATTCCTGGGGCACATTCAATGAAGATGTTCACGTCCACCTGGGGACTGTTCAAACTTTCCGATGTGTCCAACTCATCAAAATTATCCGACAAGTCTTCCTCGGAAAACAGAATAGGGAGCTAAAAAAGAATAATTTCTGCATTTGAGCCGTTCCATGAGAAAACCAACATTGTGGACTCTGCGTTAAGTATCGACAAAGATCAGCCTGCGCAGGCTAACCCGGACAGACACTTTTCGCCTCCTGTGAATTTTTTGTTTCAGGAATCTTTACTCTATACCTCTATCCCCCTGAGACGGAAATTGTCAGCTCGGATTAGCCTGGTGGATTGCGCAAGCTAATCTGGGTCGATACAATAATGTTGTTTTTCTCGTGGAACGACTCATTTGTATTATATTCATTTACCCTTTCCCCACAGACACTTTCTGGCACTTCTGCAGCAGAAGAATTTTGAAAACATTGGGGCTGAAGAGAAATTGCTTGTTGTGAGCAATTTCTCCTTTTACCTCAATGATTTTATAAGCCATCTGTTGTAGGTGCCTGAAACTGCATCTACATGTGGGAAATGGAGAAAGAAAATATATAAGAATCCTTGAATTGAATAAGATTTCTAATGCCATCAAAACTAACATTATGATAAATTCTAATGATTGTTACCTTATATGAGTTGTCCCGCGAGGCAACCAACATTGTGGACTCTGCGTAAAGTATCGACCCGGATCAGCCTAACCATGTCGCGCAGGCTAACCCGGCCAGACACGTTTCGCCTCCTGTGGATTTTCTGTTTCAGGAATCACTACTCTATCTATCCCCCTTTAGACGGAATGTGTCGGCCGGATCAGTCTGCGCGGACAGCGCAGGCTGATCTGGTCGATACATTACGCAGATATATTGATATGAGCCGTTCCGCGAGACAACCAACATTGTGGACTCTGCGTTAAGTATCGACCCGGATCAGCCTAAGCATACCACACAGGCGTACCCGGATAGACACTTTTCGCCTCCTGTGGATTTTCTGTTTCAGGAATCACTACTCTATCTATCCCCCTTTAGACGGAATGTGTCGGCCGGATCAGTCTGCGCGGACAGCGCAGGCTGATCTGGTCGATACATTACGCAGATATATTGATATGAGCCGTTCCGCGAGAAAACCAACGTTGTGGACTCTGCGTTAAGTATCGACCCGGATCAGCCTAAGCATGCCGCGCAGGCTTACCCGGTAGGACACTTTTCGCCTCATGTGGATTTTCTGTTTCAGGAGTCATTATTATATATCTCTATCTCCCTGAGACGGAATGTGTCGCCCCGGATCAGTCTGCGCGGACTGCACAGGCTGATCTGGGTCGATACATTACGCAGAGGCCATTATGTTGGTTTTCTCGCGAGACGGGTCAAATACTAAACCATTTACCTGATTTGATTTTTTTATAGAGTTTTCTGATCTGAAAATGTATGAAGATTAAAAATAAAAACTTAGAAGATTAAATCTGATTTAACCCTTTCCCTCATATAGACGCTTTCTGACGCCTCTGCAGCAGACGGCTTTTTGAAAACATAGTGACAAAAGAAGAAATTGCACAAAACGTGCAATTTCTCCTTTTGCCACAATATTTTCCACTTTTTGTCATAGATTATCCATTCAATTATAGAGATTTTCTATGTTTTGACAAAATACATTCAAAGTCGTCTGCTGCAGAATTGTTGTATGAGGGAAAGGGTTAACCAACATCATGGGAAGAGACGGTAACGTCTCAAAATCTGAGAATTTGCACCTTTAATACAATATAGTAAGAAAAGGGGAAAAGGCTCCTTTTCAGAAAAATGTTATTTCGCTGATACTCAACAATTGTGTGTATGATCTATATAAGTGAGTATGTAAGAATAATGTTCTCTCTTTAGTCCTGAAATATAGTCCACATTTCAAAGATAGCTAATGATGAAAGCTAATTCTTATCCGACTGATTTCAGTATACATACTGAGCAAAGTCTTCACTTTCAGTAAAAGACAATTAACGTTTTTCTCATAGCTCGACTAGTGTTATTATTTTTAAACAGCTCTCTGCTATTTTTGTTGTCGAGCGTATATTTACACAAGGCCATAATTATAAAAAAAATACCCATTATGGTCTTTTTTAACATTCGTTTTACCAATAATAACTTCAATTACGCATTACTATGTTCATAGACTTAACGGCATGAGAAAAAACAGGGGAACAGAGGCGACATACGGAACGGAACGCTTCTACCAGCGAAGATCCGGATCAGCATGCCATTCCTTACTTTATGATCAGGTTATACATGTTCCCCATCTAGCCGTACAAACACCAAGAAACTTCACGGGAACGGATATAACAACAATTTGATTATAACACAAATGCGATTTGATCCAACTTGTCAATAATTTCAAAATATCCGAAGGGCGCTCTTTGTGTGACGTGACCAACAATTATTATAATGTGTTGCATTGACTTTCCTTTGGTTGTTGCTATTTTTGTTTACGAAAATAAATCAAACTGGCTAGTCGATAATCTCAATACACATCGCTTTTACAAACGGGCCTGTTCATCAGGAAAGGAGCACATTGGCATGTGTGATTAGTTACGGTGAGGACCAGCCTGTAAATCCCGTCAAAGTCTTCACAACTCATCAGAAGCTTCTAAAAAAACATTGGGACGTAAATTGGGAAAAGTATCGATCAAGATCAGAATGCGTGTATACAAATGCTGATCTTGATCTATACTTTTCGCGATGGCCAAGTTGCATCATTGTGCATGGACAGGTTAAACTTAGGTCATACTAGTGTGTTAAAGGTCAATTAGTTACCTTGACATGCCAAAGGATTATTATTTCTCTAATTTGTTCTTTACAACAATGGTAAATCGACCTTTGACCCGCACGGGTCTGTGATTTTACCGCTACATGTAACTGCATGTACAAACTCGTATAACCCACTTGTATCTAAGTCGTGTTAATTCAAATCTATAAGCGAATTTATTTTCTATATATTTTAATTGCATGCTGATATATTTTTTATAATGGACAGATGGGAGGACGGCTTACAAACGAAATCTGTCCATAAGAATAAAAAAAAGCCAAAGTAAGAGGTGCTCTACGTAACTAATTCCCTTTCCCACATACAGACGCTTTCTGACTCCTTTTCAGCAGACCATTCTTAAAAACACTAATGAGCAATTTCTCCTTTAGTCACACTGTTTTTATCTCTATTTACTAACCTTACTTTCATTTAATGAGTTTGTTTCTTATTTCTACTTAAGCTTTGGGACGTAAATTGCGAAATGTGTAGATCGAGATCAGACTGCAATGACCGAGTTGTATCCATTCGCATCGGAACAGGCTAAACTAAAACCATACGTGTGTGATAAAGGTCAATTAGTGACCTAGACATGTCATAGGTCATTATTTCTATTTAATCTTGCTTTATCCCAATGATAAATCGACCTTTGACACGCACGGGTCTGTAATTTACCGCTAGATGCATCCACTTGCGCGTATATCCCACATTTATCTAAGTCGCGTTCATCCATATATATTTGTAGCGAATTTATTTTCTATATATTTTAATTGCATGCTGATATATTTTTTTCTAATGCATAAATGGGAGGACGGCTTAAAAAAGTAATATAATCTGTCCAAACGAAGAAAGAAAAAATGAGTGGTGCTTTTTGTAACCAATTATGTATGGCTTGATTAGCCAATGGCCGGCCTGTCTAT
Organism: Serripes groenlandicus; assembly: GCA_031761405.1. Taxonomy (NCBI): domain Eukaryota; kingdom Metazoa; phylum Mollusca; class Bivalvia; order Cardiida; family Cardiidae; genus Serripes; species Serripes groenlandicus. The sequence continues at coordinate 16,729,012 of JASEVX010000009.1, read as the reverse complement.
CGTGATCCGTACTCTTTATTGTTAGAATACGCTAGGTTAGTTTTCTTTAAGAGCGGTTCAAATGTAAACGGACCGCATCGGTGTTGTAGAGGGTCCACCTCGGGTGTGGGAGGTCGAGGGTTCGATCCCAAATAATCTTAAATCTGAAGTAATTACTTTCCCTGAAGGCTTGGCGCTCATAGCTGTTGTGTTAGAAATTACGACAGACTTGCTGGTTCCAGAATACATGGACCAGTAGTACTGGTAACCAACTAAGGAAGCGACGTGAAATTTTTAAAATTGGGTTAAAGGCGGCGAGAAACACCTTACACAAAAAAAATTAAATGAGCCGTTCCGCGAGAAAACCAACATTGTGGACTCTGCGTAAAGGATCGAACCGGATCAGTCTAAGTATGCCACACAGGCTTAACCGGATAGACACTTTTCGCCTCCTGTGTATTTTCTGTTTCAGGAATAATACCTCTATACTTCTATCCCCCTGAGACGGAATGTGTCCGCGCAGACTTATTTGGGTCGATACATTACGAAGGCTAACCTGGACATACACTTTTCGCCTCCTGTGGATATTCTGTTTCAGGAATCACTCATCTATACCTCTATCATCCTGAGACGGAATGTGTCCGCAGGCTGATCTGGGTCGATACATTACGAAGGCTAACCTGGACATACACTTTTCGCCTCCTGTGGATGTTCTCTTTCAGGAATCACTCATTTATACCTATATCTTTCTGAGATGGAATGTGTCAGCGCAGGCTGATCTGGGTCGATACATTACGAAGGCTAACCTGGACATACACTTTTCGCCTCCTGTGGATGTTCTGTTTCAGGAATCACTCATCTATACCTCTATCCCCCTGAGACGGAATGTGTCAGCGCAGGCTGATCTGGGTCGATACATTACGCAGAGGCCATAATGTTGGTTTTCTCGCGAAACGGCTCAAATTAAAGTTAATGGAAAAGCTTCTACTGTCCGACAAACGAGTAGGAAGGCTATATATGTACTTTGAAGTTTTCAATAACTACTTTAAGTGGATTTCATTCATAGGACGGTATATTGGTTCTACAACAATGAAATAATCTAAAAAATATGTAAATGTATTGACAATATATTCCACTTGCTTCACCGTTCGTATTCCGTTCAAATTGTTTATCATATAAACTCTAACACAATCTATTCTCAACTTGCTTTTTGCCGTTATATTAAATGTATTGTCCGTACTTTTCAACATTTAACTTTAACATTTTAAGTTATTACTGTACTTTGACAGGCTAGTGTCTATACAGTTGCATCTTTACGAAAAGGGGTAAGATATATGAGGCGTTCCACGAGAATCCCAACATTATAGACTCTGCGTAATGTATCGACCCAGATCAGCCTGCGCTGACACATTCCGTCTCAGGGGTATAGAGTAGTGATTCCTGAAACAGAACATCCACAGGAGGCGAACAATGTATATCCAGGTCAGGCTGCGTGGCATGCTAAGGCTGATCCGGGTCGATACTTTACGCAGAAGCAACATTGTTGGTTTTCTCGTGGAAAGGGTCGAGCCCCGGTAGCTCAGTCGGAATCGACACGGGCTGTAACATGAGGGGATTTGAGTTCGAATCCCAGCTCGGTCAACATTCTCTCCGACGTATGACAAAAGTCACTGTGACATGCATCATTCGTCTTTCACCAATGGGCTTACAGTCTATGTGGAAAAGCAGCCAGTCGCTTGGAAAGTATGTTGTGTTGAGTACTGGTATGAGAAAGCTAGGAAACGCATGAGTAGGTGAACTGGCCATCGTGATATGACTGAAAAACTGTTGAAAACGGCGTTAAACCCAAATCAATCAATCAATCTTTGTACGGATCATACGTTTTCATGATGTAAAATTGATGGCATTTTGATGTCCGTCGGTCTCTGTGACACAAACCCTCGTTATAATGCAGAAGTATAAGTGGTAAGGTAGCAAGTTACCTTGTGATAAGCGAGCCAGTTACCTTGGGGTAAGGTAGCCAGTTACCTTGTGGTAACCGAGCCAGTTACCTTGTGATAAGGTAGCCAGTTACATTGTGATAAGGTAGCCAGTAACATTGTGATAAGGTAGCCAGTTACATTGTGGTAAGCGAGCCAGTTACATTGTGATAAGGTAGCCAGTTACCTTGTGATAAGCGAGCCAGTTACCTTGTGATAAGGTAGCCAGTTACATTGTGATAAGCGAGCCAGTTACCTTGTGATAAGGTAGCCAGTTACCTTGCGGTAAGGTAGCCAGTTACCTTGTGATAAGAAAGCCAGTTCCCTTGTGATAAGGTAACCAGTTACCTTGTGATAAGCGAGCCATTTACCTTGTGATAAGGTAGCTAGTTTCCTTGTGATCAGGTAGCCAGTTGCCTTGTGGTAAGGAAGCTAGGATATTGTGGTATGGAAGCCAGTAACATTGTGGTAAGGAAGTCAGTAACCTTGTGGTAAGGTAGCCAGTAATATTGTGGGAATGTAGACAGTAACCTTGTGATAAGGTAGCCAGTAACCTTGTGATAAGGTAGCCAGTAACCTTGTGATAAGGTAGCCAGTAACCTTTGTGATAAGGTAGCCAGTAACCTTGTGATAAGGTAGCCAGTAACCTTGTGATAAGGTAGCCAGTAATATTGTGATAAGATAGCCAGTAATATTGTGGGAAGGTAGACAGTAACCTTGTGGTAAGGAAGCCAGTTACCTTGTGATAAGGAAGCCATTAACCTTGTGATAAGGTAGCCAGTAACCTTGTGGTAAGGTAGCCGGTAACCTTGTGATAAGGAAGCCATTAACCTTGTGATAAGGTAGCCAGTAACCTTGTGGTAAGGAAGCCAGTAACCTTGTGGTAAGGTAGCCAGTAATATTGTGGGAAGGTAGACAGTAACCTTGTGATAAGGTAGCCAGTAACCTTGTGATAATGTAGCCAGTAATATTGTGATAAGATAGCCAGTCATATTGTGGGAATGTAGACAGTAACATTGTGGTAAGGAAGCCAGTTACCTTGTGATAAGGAAGCCATTAACCTTGTGATAAGGTATCCAGTAACCTTGTGGTAAGGTAGCCGGTAACCTTGTGATAAGGTAGCCAGTAATATTGTGATAAGATAGCCAGTAATATTGTGGGAAGGTAGCCAGTTACATTGCGATAAGGTTTCCAGTGACCTTGTGATAAGGTAGTTAGTTACCTTGTGATCAGGTAGCCAGTTACCTTGTTATAAGGTAGCCAGTAACCTTGTGGGAAGGTAGCCGGTTACCTTGTGATAATGTAGCGAGTAACCGTGTGGGAAGGTAGCCAGTTACCTTGTGGGAAGGTAGCCAGTTACCTTGTGGGAAGGTAGCCAGTTACCTTGTGGGAAGGTAGCCAGTTACCTTGTGGGAAGGTAGCCAGTTACCTTGTGGGAAGGTAGCCAGTTACCTTGTGGGAAGGTAGCCAGTTACCTTGTGGGAAGGTAGCCAGTTACCTTGTGGGAAGGTAGCCAGTTACCTTGTGGGAAGGTAGCCAGTTACCTTATGATAAGGTAGCGAGTAACCGTGTGGGAAGGTAGCCAGAAGCCTTCGAAGAATATTGTTTGGAGTACAGGTGCGAGAAACCCGGCCGGGTAGCTCAGTTGGTAGCGTATCTGACTTGTGATATGTAGGTCACGGGTTCGATACCCGGTTGAGGCGAACATTCTTTCGGGCGATTTTTCCCATTGCCTCTCACCTCTGATTTATGTGAGAAAGTAGTCAGTGGCTTCGAAAGAATGTTGTGCAAGTACTGGTGTGGGAAAGCTAGGAAAACATGGGTAGGTGCACTGACCGCCGTGATATGACCAAAGCTGTTGAAAGCGGCGTTAAACTCCAAACAAACAAACAAACAAACACACAGGTGCGAGAAAGTCAGTCAACACTCATAACGTGAACTGGCAGCCGTGATATAACTGAAATACCGTTGAAAAGGCGTAAAACTTTATTTGTTCAATCAATCGAATGAGGAAAAGAGTTAACCGATTACTTATCCCTTTTCCACATACAACATTTCTGTAGCCGATGAGACGACTTTGAAATCATCTAGGCAAAAATATAAAATAAAATAAATAAATGAAATGTTACTATTGAGAAAAACACATTGTGGCAAAAGATGGATATGCTCGTATTGAACATTTTCCTCTGTTGTCGACTTGTTTACACATGTAGTCTGCTGTCGATGCATCAAAATGCGTCTACAACTGGGAAAGGCTTATTTTAAAATTAATTAACTGATAAGCAAGTTTATAAAGTCGTCTGCTTCGAATACATCAGTAAAAAAGATTGTGTATACATCTGATCTGGAAAAGGTGAGTTTATAATATAAATACTGAGCGAAGACAATACTAGGCCTATATACGAGATATTGCTCATAATGTCTCCCTGTTACCCATTGAATTGAAACGGTCGTCTGCTCATGCTGCCGACATATGAAAGTTGTTTTTATTAGATCAGATATCAAACTATCTCACTCCATTAACCCTTATCCTGCTTTTACGCGACTTCAGCCCTATCCCACTTATAGACGCATTTTGACGCATTTGCAGCAGACGACTTTTGAAAACAGTGTGACAAGTGAAGAAATTGCAAATGATGAGCAATTTCTCCGTTTGTCAAAATGTTTTCAACTCTATTTAATAAATATTGTTTTCATTTAAAGAGGTTTAACATATAATTTAAGCAGATGTTTTTAAAGTCGTCTGCTGCAGATTTGTTGTTTGTAGGAAAGTGTTAAACAAAACGCGTCTGCGAACAACGTAGACCAAAATCCGCCTTACGTCCGTGCATTCTGATCTTGTTCTACATGAATCGCTTCTTTGTACTTAAGCATAAATATAAGCCATTTCTCTTCTTGTCGCGATATTTTGATAAGTATTTTTCTAAAAACGTGTCAAAATGTGTCTGCAAATGGGAACTGATTAAGTAAAACAGGAGTACCTTGAAGACGAACATTCGAATAAAAGCATGCGCATTCTGAGCTTTCGACGATGTCATCGTCTTCTACAGGGGCATAACAAGTCCATTCGGATAGTAAAAAATGATTATCAGTAAATCGAGGTCACAATACACTAAATAAATTCCTTCTTTGTTTACATGTAAATCGACCAACTTCAGTCATCAATTGTCACACTTTCTAAGCATTTCCCATAGAGAACACCATATATCATTGAAAAGAGTTACCTCTTAGCTTTAAAACAATCCAAAGAAAATGTGGGGTCATGTATTATGCAAGAAAGAACTCACCAGGCAAAAATGGTTACCGTCATTTACGACAAAAAAGGTCCCGGACAAACCGGTGTTTAGCATTCTCTACTTTCACTTTCAGACAAGGTCAAAAAAATAAAAGTCATCAAATCAATCATTTCCAGTGCATCCTATACACATTCGCAATGCATTTAAACTCATTGTCATATATTCAATACACACTGGTGATGGTATACACTCATTTATACACAAACAAAGGTTTATTTAGGGACTTCAGTAGTGTAGATCAAAGGGTCCGCGGATGTATTTAGCGTAATTTGACCTCGACATACAAATCCAAGAGACTGCTAAATCCCGGTAACGGTTTAACTCTCATATACCCCGGTACCATTTATCATGCAAATGAGATGAAGATATACGACCTTTAATACAGAATATGCCTTTTCATTTTATCTATTTATCTGAAAGCGACACATCATCCGTATACCAATGCCCACCTCATTGAAATTAAACTATTAAACCCTTTACTTCACAGGGCTTTTCATAGGTCGTCTGCTTTACAATCATCAGACAAGCAATTACACCAATCTAAAAAACTGAAAAATTTATATTGATAAAGAGTTGAAAATATTGCAATAAAAGGTGAAATTGCTTGTTTTGAGCAATTTCACCTTTTATTGCAATGTTTCCAAAAGTCGTCTGCAAAAGCAGGCGTCAAATGTCGTCTGTGTGAAGTAATGGGTTAACCCTTTCACATATACAGACGCTTTCAGACGCCTCTGCAGCAGATGACTTTTGAAAGCATAATGACAAAAGAAGAAATTGCTTATATAATGAGATTATTTCTCCTATTCTCACAATGTTTTCAACTATATTCATTACTTGCACTTTCATTAGTAGATGTTTTATATATTTTTATGAGATATTTGCAACGTCGTCATCTTCATATGTTGTGTATGTAATAAAGGGAAAAACCATGACACTTTCCCTTTATGAACTTATAGCGTCCGTCCACTTTGAAATCAATATCTAGAACATTTGATGCATAACTTTGTTGCAACTTGAAAAAAAAATGAGCGAAAAGGAGACATTGCTTTATTTGAGCATTTTCCATCTAAATGAAATATAAATGTTCAGTTATCTCTGTCAAGAAATAATCGGATACACAAAATGTTACTCATTTGTATTATGATATTAACTTATGATTGCCTGTATATTTTTCTGGCAATTGACTTGTATATATAAAATATAATTATGCATTTTTTTCTCATTTACTCAATCTCTCTCTCGTTCTCATTTTCTTTTTTTACTTTTCTTTGTAGTTGCTTGTTTTTGTAATAGTTAATTTGTGATCTGTTTGTATTGTTTGTGAAATCTTCAAATATGGAGGAAATAAAGATAATAATAATTTTGTTTTCAAAATGTATCACTTTCGTCGATGTATTGATCGGTGATCAAGGGTGTCGTATGGAAAGTCGATAGAATGAATACCTCGTATTACGTTTATCAGTCCTAAACAACAAACCTTGATCTTTACAGATTTTAACCTTTGTCCTCGTATAGACGCTTTCTGACGCCTCTGCAGCAGACGGCTTTTTGAAAACATTGTGACAAAAGAAGAAATTGCTCAAGACGAGCAATTTCTCCTTTTTCCACAGTGTTTTCCACTTTTAGTCATAGGTTATCCATGCAATTATAGAGATTTTCTACTTGTTGACAAAATATTATGTTCAAAGTCGTCTGCTGAAGAACTGTCGTAAGGCGAAAGGGTTAAATTTAGCACTAAATCGGGCTACTTTAACTATACAATTTAACATTTCTGTTTAAATTGTGTATTCGAAACGATCCTAGACAAAAACAAAACAAAATGATGCTTAAATCTTTCCGGCATATGTTGACGCTTCTTGTGAAAACATTTTTGAAAAGGAAAAAAAGCTTATAATGAGCATTTTTATCCTTTTGCCACAATATGTTCAACTCTAGGATGATTATGTATCCAAAAATGTCCATAGATAGTTCGAGTCGTCTGCTGCAGATGTGTTGTACGTGGGATACCTTGTCGAGGTCATTGTCACTGCTGAGGATGAAACTGAGGTTAAACTGTTGGCAACCTTACACCATCAATACATCCCTGTCGTCTCAAAGACATTAAAATGAAGCGCAAGTCACATGTTAACATATTCTTTTACCTTGACAACAGCGTTACGGCCGAGTGGCTGTTGTCAGGATAAATGGACCAGTAGTACTGGTAACTTACCCATGAAGCGTCGGGATATAACTGATTTTTTTTTAAAAGCGGCGTAAAACACACAACTAATTAAACAATCAATTAACCTACAGTGATCGCAACTTGACACATGTAGGATTTAGACCCAATACCTCTAGAGTCAATGTCACAATAGCACGTTTTATTATTTGCATTCGCTGATCGTGACTTTCCTTGGGTGTTTACGGCAGTGTACCGTCAAGCATTCAGGGTGTTTACGGCAGTGTACCGTCAAGCATTCAGGGTGTTTACGGCAGTGTACCCCGTCAAGCATTCAGGGTGTTTACGGCAGTGTACCGTCAAGCATTCAGGGTGTTTACGGCAGTGTACAGATGAGCCGTTCCGCGAGAAGTTACACCGAGTCCATAATGTTGGGTTTCTCGTGGAACAGCTCAGATGTCATATATATTCTCAACCAAGAATGAAAAAAAGAATGGTCTTTATTTCAGCAATGATAACCGACTTATTTCATAAACTTGTCAAAAGAAAATGTCAAGTTTATTCAGTTCGTCTTGATATTCTTTTCATATGTTCTCCATAAGTTTTGTTACGCGTTTTATTTCGATTTTAACCGCTAATATCTCTCTCGGCCCTAACGGCAACATTAACGTTTTTTAACCCTTACCTAAATACAATTTGAAAGACCCTGGTAACGTACATGTAAGGAAACAGTGACAAGGATAACATGTCACGCATCAAAATGGACAAAATATGTAACCGCCGTTTAAAGGGTATGGTAAGCAGCATAAATGAACTCAATAATTTTATGCTCGCCAAATGGCTATTTTGCCGAATGCGAGGGTAAACAACGCCAACAAAGAATACCAACTAGAACTATCACTGAAGATGATTAAAATAACAGCACCTTGACCTACACCATAACTTAATAAGTAAAAGGGCCATAACTCTGTAAAAATAACATGCAATTGTAAGACCTTTAGGATAAGCACATTTCCTCTTGGTATAGAAGCTTCAGGTAAATTTTTATTGAATTCCACCCAGAGGTTTGTAAGAAATAGGCCGGACAAAATATGACCAACAACTTAATAAGTAAAAGGACCATAACTCTGTAAAATATCATGCAATTGTAACCCCTTTAAGTTATGCACATCTCCTCTTGGTATAGAAGCTTCAAGTAAAATGTTATTGAATTCCACCCAGTGGTTTGTAAGAAATAGGATGGACAAAATATGGTTTCTGACCGACAGACCAAATTATGGCTTCCGACCAACCGACCGACACAGTTACTCCTATATACCCCTTCTTCTTTGAAGGGGGTATACTTATTGTATTCAAACTCCGCATTCGGATAACTTCAGACCTAACTCTTTTCCACTTTATAACAGAAGACTTGGAAATATCCAATCAAAACTATAGAAATTCTCTATAAATGATAGCTCCTAGCTGAATAAAAGTGTAAATATTGTGGCAAAGCATAAATTGCTAATCGCGAGCAATCATTCCTCTAGCCGTAATGTTTCCAAGTCGTGCTACTGCAGGTGCATCAAAATGCGTCCGATTGTGGAAAAAGATAAGAAGAAGACTAGTCAATGACGTAACGTAAGTTTATGTCATGTCGAGTCCATTTTGATATACATTATTACATGTAATATTTTCATTGTAGTCATTAACCCTTTCCCTCATACGACAATTCTGCAGCAGACGACTTCGAACATATTTTGTCAAAAAAAAGAGAAAATCTCGATAATCTATGACTATAAGTGGAAAACATTGTGACAAAAGGAGAAATTGCTCGTTTTGAGCAATTTCTTCTTTTGTCACTATGTTTTCAAAAAGCCGTCTGCTGCAGAGGCGTCAGAAAGCGTCTATATGAGGGAAAGGGTAAATGGTATTCAAATTTTATTATATTTCCGGAGGCGACTTTTTATCATATTTAGGACATTGTTTCGTAACCTTTTTTTTTATTATAATTATTTTATTTGAAAGATCACATAGTTGGGGTTGCTCCCTATGTAATGCTAAATACCCAATTCAGAAGTTTCAGCTTCAATAAATATTGTTTTTGAAAAGGAATATCTCTACTTGTTCACTTTAAATGTCTGTGTAAAACAACACAAAGTCCCCGGGGGTGCTGGATGTTTCGGTAAATAACAAGTTCGGTAAATTGGTAATATAGAGTAAACCCATTGGATGTTTCGGTAAAAAGGACTTTACATAGTATTATAATAGTATACCTACCCATTCAACATAGGTGTCCAAGGTCATGATTTGTACAAGTGTGGTAGGGAATCACTAGGTTATGCACAATTCAAAAAGGTGAAGCTCTAGTGGCTTCGGGATAGGGGACTTTTATAAGTTTCACTTTACCTTTCAATGTAAACCAAAAAGCCCCCGTGAGGGACCAATACAGACCAGGGCGTCATCATGTGTTGACTTTTGGTAGGGGAGCCACTCACTAGGTTACGGTGAATGTAAAATATTGAAACTCTTAGCTTTTTGGCAACTTTAGAGACGATTAATTATTTATTTTTTACTAAGTCTTTCCTGTTTAGTCGCCAATTTAAATCCCAGCTTCATCACATGTACACCGTTGACAAGAGACCACTCAGTTGTGCTAACATTTAAATTTGAAAGGCCTTCTAGCTCTTGAGGTGTCAGTGAAAAAGATTTTACAAATAAAAAAATCTATATTATTTTCTGTTATCTCTGGCAGTCATGTTGTTTGAAAGAGCTTGATGCAAGACTGTTTCCTGCCAAGTTTCACGAAAATCTGTCCAGTGAACGAGAAGAATTTGTTTAAAGGAATTGTTTTCTGAAAGACAGATGGATAAAACGTTATGACTAAAAATATACTGGCATTTTTTTTCTTCAAAAGAATGCATGTACATTTGAAAAGCAACATCACATGTTCAATCAAATATACATACACAACAAAATATTGGTTCATATTTAGTTGTTTATTGAAGGCATATAAGGCAACAAGGAACTTTAAATAAGATGGAGAGATACAATGTATAAGGCTATTATAAATGAGGTTCAATTTACAAACTATATGAGAACTCTATAAATGAAAGAATATATATTAAATAATTTTTATGTCGTTTTCAACAATTGTTCAGTTATATCACGCGTTTCCTGGGTAAGTTACCAGTACTACTGGTCCGTTTATCCCAAGACCAGCCAGTCAGTCATAATGCAAACCGAGCATCTCTGAACACTAAGGAGGTCAGCCATTACTACCATTGTTATAGTCTTTGGTTTGACCAAGCCAGGGATTGAACCCACGACTTTCCACACTTGAGGCGGAAACTCTGCAACTACACCACAGAGGTGGTATTTACATGTAGCTAGGTGAGTGGATCTGGCATCTGTGCAGCACAAGACTTCTTAACCCTTTCCCTCATATAAACGCTTTCTGACGCCTCTGCAGCAGACAGCTTTTTGAAAACATAGTGTCAAAACTAGAAATTGCTCAAAACGAGCAATTTCTCCTTTTGCCACAATGTTTTCCACTTTTAGTCATAGGTTATCCATTCAATTATAGAGATTTTCTATTTTTTGACAAAAAGTGTTCAAAGTCGTCTGCTGCAGAATTGTTGTATGAGGGAAAGGGTTAAATCATTGTGGCAATTGGATAAATTGCTCCTTTTGCCACATTGTTTTCAATGTACATGTATATGGGATGATTAAACTTTCAATCCTAGAGGTTTACCTAATTTGTAAACATATTAAGTCGTTTGAAGCAGATTTATTGTATGTGGGAAAGGGTTAACCTCATACAGATGATGATTGAACCGTCTTCAGCAAAAGTCTTTTATAAACCTTGTTGGAAAAAGGTCAAATTTTCAAAATGAGAGGATGTCTTCGTCAAAATGTTCATGATCTTATTATGATGATACCCTTTCTTCAATTCAGACAGAGTAGAAAACTTTAGAAAACATTTTGAGTAAAGCAGAAATTGCTCAAAATGAGCAATTTCTCCTTTCGCCACAATATTGTCAAACTCTATTTAATAGTTTCTTTTATTTATGGGTATTTTCCATATTTTTTGCCAATATATTTTGATGCATTTGAGAAAGGTTAAATATTGTGGCAAAGCATAAATCGCTAATCGCGAGCAATCATTCCTCTAGCCGTAATGTTTCCACTGCAGGTGCATCAAAATGCGTCCGATTGTGGAGAAAGATAAGAAGGAGACACTAGTCAATGACGTAACGTAAGTTTATGCCATGTCGAGTCCATTTTGATATACATTATTACATGTAATAGTTTCATTGTAGTCATTAACCCTTTCCCTCATACGACAATTCTGCAGCAGACGACTTTGAACATATTTTGTCAAAAAAAAGAGAAAATCTCGATAATTGAATGGATAATCTATGACTATAAGTGGAAAACATTGTGACAAAAGGAGAAATTGCTCGTTTTGAGCAATTTCTTCTTTTGTCACTATGTTTTCAAAAAGCCGTCTGCTGCAGAGGCGTCAGAAAGCGTCTATATGAGGGAAAGGGTAAATGGTATTCAAATTTTATTATATTTCCGGAGGCGACTTTTTATCATATTTAGGACATTGTTTCGTAACCTTTTTTTATTATAATTCTTTTATTTGAAAGATCACATAGTTGGGGTTGCTCCCTATGTAATGCTAAATACCTAATTCAGAAGTTTCAGCTTCAATAAATATTGTTTTTGAAAAGGAATATCTCTACTTGTTCACTTTAAATGTCTGTGTAAAACAACACCAAGTCCCCGGGGGTGCTGGATGTTTCGGTAAATAACAAGTTCGGTAAATTGGTAATATAGAGTAAACCCATTGGATGTTTTGGTAAAAAGGACTTTATATAGTATTATAATAGTATACCTACCCATTCAACATAGGTGTCCAAGGTCATGATTTGTACAAGTGTGGTAGGGAATCACTAGGTTATGCACAATTCAAAAAGGTGAAGCTCTAGTGACTTCAGGATAGGGGATCTTTATAAGTTTCTCTATGGCTCTCAATGTAAACCAAAAAGTCCCCGTCAGGGGCCAATACAGACCTGGGCGTCATCATTTGTTGACCTTTTGTAGGAGGGTCACTAGGTTACACTGAATGTAAAATATTGAAACTCTAGCTTTTTGGCAACTTTACAGACGATTCATTATTTATGTGTTACTATATATTTCTATGTAAGACTACAAGTCTTTACTGTTGTGTCGCCAATTTAAATCCCAGGACCATCACACGTACAAAGTTGACAGGAGACCACTCAGTTGTGCTGACATTTAAATTTGAAAGGCCGTCTAGCTCTTGCGGTGTCAGTGAAGAAGGTTTTTACACAAACACAAATCTATATTATTTTTTGTAATCTATGGCAGTCATGTTGTTTTAAAAGATCTGGATGCAAGACTGTTTCCTGCCAAGTTTCATGAAAATCTGTCCAGTAGTTGACGAGAAGAATTTGTTTAAAGGATTTTTTTTTTCTGATATACAGATGGACAAAACGTAATGACTAAAAATATACTGGCATTTTTTTTCTCAAAAGAATGCGTGTACATTACATTTGAAAAGCAACATCACATGTTCAATCAAAATAACATACACAACAAATATTGGTTCATGTTTAGTTGTTTATTGAAGGCATATAAGGCAACAAGGAAATTTAAATAAGATAGAGAGATACAATGTATAAGGCTATTATAAATGAGGTTCAATTTTAACTAGAACTATCACTGAAGATGATAAATACCCCCAAAACAGCACCTTGACTTACACCATAACTTAATAAGTAAAAGGGCAATAACTCTGTAAAATAACATGCAATTGTAAGACCTTTAGGATATGCACGTCTCCTCTTGGTATAGAAGCTTCATGTAAATTTTTTATTGAATTCCACTCAGTGGTTTGTATGAAATAGGCCGGACAAAATATGGCTTCCGGCCGACCGACAGACAGACAGCCCGACACAGTGACTCCTATATAACCCCTCTTCTTCGAAGGGGGTATAAAAACGTTTAGTCATAACTATATGAGAACTCTATAAAGGAAAGAATATATATCAAATAATTTTTATGTCATTTTCAACATTTTGTTCAGTTATATCACGACGTTTCCTGGGTAAGTTACAAGTACTACTGGTCCGTTTATCCCAAGACCAGCCAGTCAGTCGTAATGCAAACCGAGCAACCCTGAGCACTAAGGAGGTCGGCCATTACTACCATTGTTATAGTCTTTGGTTTGACCAAGCCAGGGATTGAACCCACGACTTTCCACACTTGAGGCGGAAACTCTGCAACTACACCACAGAGATGGTATTTACATGTAGCTAGGTGAGTGGATCTGGCATCTGTGCAGCACAAGACTTCTTAACCCTTGTTCTCATATAGACGCTTTCTGACGCCTCTGCAGCAGACGGCTTTTTGAAAACATAGTGTCAAAACTAGAAATTGCTCAAAACGAGCAATTTCTCCTTTTGCCACACTGTTTTCCACTTTTAGTCATAGGTTATCCATTCAATTATAGAGATTTTCTATTTTTTGACAAAAAGTGTTCAAAGTCGTCTGCTGCAGAATTGTTGTATGAGGGAAAGGGTTAAATCATTGTGGCAATTGGATAAATTGCTCCTTTTGCCACATTGTTTTCAATGTATATGGGATGATTAAACTTTCAATCCTAGAGGTGTACCTAATTTGTAAACATATTAAGTCGTTTGCAGCAGATTTATTGTATGTGGGAAAGGGTTAACCTCATACAGATGATGATTGAACCGTCTTCAGCAAAAGTCTTTTATAAACCTTGTTGGAAAAAGGTCAAATTTTCAAAATGAGAGGATGTCTTCGTCAAAATGTTCATGATCTTATTATGATGATACCCTTTCTTAAATTCAGACAGAGTAGAAAACTTTTGAGAAAAGCAGAAATTGCTCAATATGAGCAATTTCTCCTTTCGCCACAATATTGTCAAACTCTATTTAATAGTTTCTTTTATTTATGGGTATTTTCCATATTTTTTGCCAATATATTTTCAAAATTGTCGGCTGCAGATTTGATGCATTTGAGATAGGGTAAATATTGTGGCAAAGCATAAATCGCTAATCGCGAGCAATCATTCCTCTAGCCGTAATGTTTCCAAGTCGTACTACTGCAGGTGCATCAAAATGCGTCCGATTGTGGAGAAAGATAAGAAGGAGACACTAGTCAATGACGTAACGTAAGTTTATGCCATGTCGAGTCCATTTTGATATACATTATTACATGTAATAGTTTCATTGTAGTCATTAACCCTTTCCCTCATACGACAATTCTGCAGCAGACGACTTTGAACATATTTTGTCAAAAAAAAGAGAAAATCTCGATAATTGAATGGATAATCTATGACTATAAGTGGAAAACATTGTGACAAAATGAGAAATTGCTCGTTTTGAGCAATTTCTTCTTTTGTCACTATGTTTTCAAAAAGCCGTCTGCTGCAGAGGCGTCAGAAAGCGTCTATATGAGGGAAAGGGTAAATGGTATTCAAATTTTATTATATTTCCGGAGGCGACTTTTTATCATATTTAGGACATTGTTTCGTAACCTTTTTTTATTATAATTCTTTTATTTGAAAGATCACATAGTTGGGGTTGCTCCCTATGTAATGCTAAATACCTAATTCAGAAGTTTCAGCTTCAATAAATATTGTTTTTGAAAAGGAATATCTCTACTTGCTCACTTTAAATGTCTGTGTAAAACAACACCAAGTCCCCGGGGGTGCTGGATGTTTCGGTAAATTGGTAATATAGAGTAAACCCATTGGATGTTTTGGTAAAAAGGACTTTATATAGTATTATAATAGTATACCTACCCATTCAACATAGGTGTCCAAGGTCACGATTTGTACAAGTGTGGTAGGGAATCACTAGGTTATGCACAATTCAAAAAGGTGAAGCTCTAGTGACTTCAGGATAGGGGATCTTTATAAGTTTCACTATGGCTCTCAATGTAAACCAAAAAGTCCCCGTCAGGGGCCAATACAGACCTGGGCGTCATCATTTGTTGACCTTTTGTAGGAGGGTCACTAGGTTACACTGAATGTAAAATATTGAAACTCTAGCTTTTTGGCAACTTTACAGACGATTCATTATTTATGTGTTACTATATATTTCTATGTAAGACTACAAGTCTTTACTGTTGTGTCGCCAATTTAAATCCCAGGACCATCACACGTACAACGTTGACAGGAGACCACTCAGTTGTGCTGACATTTAAATTTGAAAGGCCTTCTAGCTCTTGCGGTGTCAGTGAAGAAGGTTTTACACAAACACAAATCTATATTATTTTTTGTAATCTATGGCAGTCATGTTGTTTTAAAAGATCTGGATGCAAGACTGTTTCCTGCCAAGTTTCATGAAAATCTGTCCAGTAGTTGACGAGAAGAATTTGTTTAAAGGATTTTTTTTTCTGATATACAGATGGACAAAACGTAATGACTAAAAATATACTGGCATTTTTTTTCTCAAAAGAATGCGTGTACATTACATTTGAAAAGCAACATCACATGTTCAATCAAAATAACATACACAACAAAATATTGGTTCATGTTTAGTTGTTTATTGAAGGCATATAAGGCAACAAGGAAATTTAAATAAGATAGAGAGATACAATGTATAAGGCTATTATAAATGAGGTTCAATTTTAACTAGAACTATCACTGAAGATGATAAATACCCCCACAACAGCACCTTGACCTACACCATAACTTAATAAGTAAAAGGGCAATAACTCTGTAAAATAACATGCAATTGTAAGACCTTTAGGATATGCACGTCTCCTCTTGGTATAGAAGCTTCATGTAAATTTTTTATTGAATTCCACTCAGTGGTTTGTATGAAATAGGCCGGACAAAATATGGCTTCCGGCCGACCGATAGACAGACAGCCCGACACAGTGACTCCTATATAACCCCTCTTCTTTGAAGGGGGTATAAAAACGTTTAGTCATAACTATATGAGAACTCTATAAAGGAAAGAATATATATAAAATAATTTTAATGTCATTTTCAACATTTTGTTCAGTTATATCACGGCGTTTCCTTGGTAAGTTACAAGTACTACTGGTCCGTTTATCCCAAGACCAGCCAGTCAGTCGTAATGCAAACCGAGCATCCCTGAGCACTAAGGAGGTCAGCCATTACTACCATTGTTATAGTCTTTGGTTTGACCAAGCCAGGGGGAATCCGCTGTGGTCGAGTGGTTAGCGTCGGGGATTTCGAAACCGGGTGTCCCGGGTTCGATCCCCAGTCGCGGCACTACGGTCATGGTGGAGTGCCCTTGGGCAAGGCACATTTTCTAGCCTAGTACTGGTTTGTTTACCCAGGGATCATGAATAATTTAATTTAATTGCGCGCTAAATGACCTTAGCTGTCAATGCGCCATAAAACAATATACATTCATTGACCAAGCCAGGGATTGAACCCACGACTTTCCACACTTGAGGCTTAAACTCTGCAACTACACCACAGAGGTGGTATTTACATGTAGCTAGGTGAGTGGATCTGGCATCTGTGCAGCACAAGACTTCTTAACCCTTTCCCTCATATAGACGCTTTCTGACGCCTCTGCAGCAGACAGCTTTTTGAAAACATAGTGTCAAAACTAGAAATTGCTCAAAACGAGCAATTTCTCCTTTTGCCACAATGTTTTCCACTTTTAGTCATAGGTTATCCATTCAATTATAGAGATTTTCTATTTTTTGACAAAAAGTGTTCAAAGTCGTCTGCTGCAGAATTGTTGTATGAGGGAAAGGGTTAAATCATTGTGGCAATTGGATAAATTGCTCCTTTTGCCACATTGTTTTCAATGTATATGGGATGATTAAACTTTCAATCCTAGAGGTTTACCTAATTTGTAAACATATTAAGTCGTTTGCAGCAGATTTATTGTATGTGGGAAAGGGTTAACCTCATACAGATGATGATTGAACCGTCTTCAGCAAAAGTCTTTTATAAACCTTGTTGGAAAAAGGTCAAATTTTCAAAATGAGAGGATGTCTTCGTCAAAATGTTCATGATCTTATTATGATGATACCCTTTCTTAAATTCAGACAAAGTAGAAAACTTTAGAAAACATTTTGAGTAAAGCAGAAATTGCTCAAAATGAGCAATTTCTCCTTTCGCCACAATATTGTCAAACTCTATTTAATAGTTTCTTTTATTTAAAGGTATTTTCCATATTTTTTGCCAATATATTTTCAAAATTGTCGGCTGCAGATTTGATGCATTTGAGAAAGGGTAAAGGGTCTTCAAAGCACATGCTTAGGATATAAAATCGGGTAAACCATTATCACAGACATAAAGCTTGTACACAAAATAAACATTAACCCTTTCTCTCATACGACAATTCTGCAGCAGACAACTTTGAACATATTTTGTCGAAAAATAGAAAATCTCTATGATTGAATGGATAACATATGACTAAAAGTGGAAAACATTGTGGCAAAAGAAGAAATTATGTTTTCAAAATGCTGTCTGCTGCAGAGGCGTCAGAAAGTGTCTATATGAGGGAAAGGGTTCAAACAATCTCAGTTAACTTGGAGAGCAAATGTTATTTCTGACTGTTGTCCGTCATTACCAAGTGTTTCAGTTAGAACTTTATTCTCCATTCTACAGATTCCAGCATCCTCACAAACAAACAGATTGAGTTTTAGAGAAAGTTTAACAGTATCACTTGTTTGTAGAAGAGACTTAGGAACACTAGTTAACTTCTGTTTTGATTCTTGTGACAAAGTCCCTTTCACACTTGTATTTGAAATGTCTAAGGCTGCTTGGAGACTTTTATCTGAAATACAAAGACATAACCTGAATCCTTTCACACTTACAACTCTGAAGCAGAAGACTATGAAAACATTTATTGGCAATAATATTAAAAATCTCCCTAAATTAAAGTGTACTGAATGAATGGAGTCGAACACAGTGTTGTAAAAGAAGAACACTCATTATGAGCAACTTCTACTTTTGTAATGATATTTCGATGAGTCCTCTGCTGCAGATGCGTGAAAATGTGTATGAAAGAGTTTATAAATATTTCGCGTCGGGCCTTTTTCCCATGTAGTCAAACCAAATATTTTACTTAAAAGGAAGTCATGGATGTAATTACAAAAATCTAAATATGCAAAAAAAAAAAAAAGAAATATTTACATAATTATATTATTATTCTTATTGAATAATTATACTTTCAATTCTATATATATTTCCCTTATTACCTCAAATGTTTTCAGAGAAGACAACTCATGAATTGATTGTTTGGAGTTTAACGCCGTTTTTAACAATTTCTCAGTTATATCACTCAGTTGCATTTCCTGGTTTTGTCACACCACTACTCCACACAACAATCTTCCCAAGCAACTGGCTGCTTTTCCACATAGACTTAGCCCATTGGTGAAAGACGAATGACGCATGTCGCATTGACTTTGGTCAATCGTCGAAAAGGGGTTGGCTGAGCCGGGATTCAAACTTACAACCCCTGGATTGACAGCCCGCGTCGCTACCGACTGAGTACAACTCATGAAACAAAAACATTAGGTAAAAGGTTAATCAAAAAGTTCTAACTTGCCTTCAGAAATCAGTTTCCATGCATTTGGTGCTTCATCATTCAGATGTATTCCTGGGGCACATTCAATGAAGATGTTCACGTCCACCTGGGGACTGTTAAAACTTTCCGATGTGTCCAACTCATCAAAATTATCCGACAAGTCTTCCTCGGAAAACAGAATAGGGAGCTGAAAAAGAATAATTTCTGCATTTGAGCCAATCCATGAGAAAACCAACACTGTGGACTCTGCGTTAAGTATCGACAAAGATCAGCCTGCGCAGGCTAACCCGGACAGACACTTTTCGCCTCCTGTGAATTTTTTGTTTCAGGAATCTTTACTCTATACCTCTATCCCCCTGAGACGGAAATTGTCAGCTCGGATTAGCCTGGTGGATTGCGCAAGCTAATCTGGGTTGATACAATAATGTTGTTTTTCTCGTGGAACTACTCATTTGTATTATATTCATTTACCCTTTCCCCACAGACACTTTCTGGCACTTCTGCAGCAGAAGAATTTTGAAAACATTGGGGCTGAAGAGAAAATGCTTGTTGTGAGCAATTTCTCCTTTTACCTCAATGATTATATAAGCCATCTGTTGTAGGTGCCTGAAACTGCATCTACATGTGGGAAATGGAGAAAGAAAAAAATATATAAGAATCCTTGAATTGAATAAGATTTCTAATGCCATCAAAACTAACATTATGATAAATTCTAATGATTGTTACCTTATATGAGCAGTCCTGCGAGGCAACCAACATTGTGGACTCTGCGTTAAGTATCGACCCGGATCAGCCTAACCATGTCGCGCAGGCTTACCCGGATAGACACTTTTCGCCTCCTGTGGATTTTCTGTTTCAGGAATCACTACTCTATCTATCCCCCCTTAGACGGAATGTGTCGGCCGGATCAGTCTGCGCGGACAGCGCAGGCTGATCTGGTCGATACATTACGCAGATGTCTATTTGTTGTGTACATTGAACCGTATATGATGTTACCTTATATGAGCCGTCTCGCAAGAAAACCAATGTTGTGGACTCTGCGTTAAGTATTGACCCGGATCAGCCTAAGCATGCCACGCAGGCTTACAGGGATAAAAACTTTTCGCCTCATGTGGATTTTCTGTTTCAGGAGTCATTATTATATATCTCTATCTCCCTGAGACGGAATGTGTCGCCCCGGATCAGTCTGCGCGGACTGCACAGGCTGATCTGGGTCGATACATTACGCAGAGGCCATTATGTTGGTTATCTTGCGGGATGGGTCAAATACTAAACCATTTACCTGATTCGATTTTTTATAGAGTTTTTCGTTTTGAAAATGTATGAAGATTAAAAATAAAAACTTAGAAGATTAAATCTGATTTAACCCTTTCCCTCATATAGACGCTTTCTGACGCCTCTGCAGCAGACGGCTTTTTGAAAACATAGTGACAAAAGAAGAAATTGCTCAAAACGAGCAATTTCTCATTTTGCCACAATGTTTTCCACTTTTAGTCATAGGTTATCCGTTCAATTAGAGATTTTCTATTTTTTGACAAAATATGTTCAAAGTCGTCTGCTGCAGAATTGTCGTATGAGGGAAAGGGTTAACACAAAAACAATTTTACAATGTTAGCAAATTTGTTAGTGATTAAACACTTTCCCACATAGAAAAAATCTGCAGCAGACGACCTTGAAAATATCCAGACCGAAATATGGAACGGATCCATAAAAGAAAGGATAACTATTCAAATTATAGTTGAAAACATTGTGGCAAAGGAAAAATTGCTCATTATGCACAATAACTCCTTTTGCTACGATGTTTTCAAACAGTATCTGTTGCAGATGCAATTGCAAGAAGGTAAGTGTGGAGATGTAAAAAAAAACTCCAGGAGAAGGTGAGAGAAAAATACGAAACAAAATACTTTCTTACTGTAAAAACAGACTGAGAGTCTAGTTTCAGTACTTTGATTTCATGATTATTTGTATCAGCTATATAGACTGTGTTGTTCTTCGTGTCCACACATAATCCTCCTGGCTCATTTAATTGAGTATGAAGTAGGTTATCTCCCTTACTGCCACCAGGGCTACCTGTACCCATCAGTGTTTCACACAGTCTCGAGGAAATATCAACTCTTTTTATCTGAAATAAAAACATTATCATGAATGTTGACTCTCTTTATCTGGTACAAAAAAAAAAATGTTGACATTGTTTATCTGATATTAAAACAATCAATCAATCATGACTACTTCATTTTGAAATAAGAAATGTTGACTCTTTTTTATCTGAAATAGAAACAAATAAATCTTGGCTTTTTTTGTTATATCATAATACAAACAAATAAATGTCTACCTATTTTTATCTTTAATAGTTTTAAAAAAAATAATTGCCTTGTGGTGCACTATTTACTACTTACTGTACAACAGGGATCAAAAACAAGATGTCATTCAAAATGTGTTTAACCCTTTCCCACATGCAAACACATTCGTAGTGAAAGGAAAAATTGTTCATGATGAACAATTTATTCTTTTGCAACAATGTTTTCCATAATTTAATTTGTCATCTATAGAGCTTATCCTCATTTTTGCCTGAATGTTTTCAAAGTCGTTTGCTGCAGATTTGATGCATGTGTTAAAGGGTTAAAATAATTATTTAGAATTTTTAACTCAAACTTCACAGTATCTTCATGTATTCCAAACAATAATATAGATCTATATTCTTACTTTATGGTTATAGGAATCAGCCACCAGTAATGGCCCATCATCTGTTACCATGGCAACACCAAGAGGGTGCTGTAGTTTAGCCTTTGTACCTTTACCTTCTTCATCTCCATAGGCAAATAAATTCTGTAAAAATGTTATCTGATTAATTCATCACCAGATATTCTATTTAGCCCTTTCCCTCATATAGACGCTTTCTGACGCCTCTGAGGCAGATTACTTTCGAAAACATTTTGGCAAAAGAAGAAATTGCTCATGATGAGCAATTTTTCCTTGTGCCACAATATATCTTTTTAACTTTATTTAATAATTGTTCTTTAGTTTAAAGACTTTCCATATTTTTCACTTATTGTTTTCAAAATCGTCTGCTGCCAAATTATTAAATGTGGGAAAGAGTTAACCCTTTCCCTCATACGACAATTCTGCAGCAGACGACTTTGAACTTATATTATCAAAACATAGAAAATCTCTATAATTAAATGGATAACCTATGACAAAAAGTGGAAAACATTGTGGCAAAAGAAGAAATTGCACGTTTTGTGCAATTTCTTCTTTTGTCACTATGTTTTCAAAACGCCGTCTGCTTTAACCCTTTCCCTCATACGACAATTCTGAGGCTGACGACTTTGAACATATTTTGTCAAAAAGCTAAAAAACTCTATAATTGAATGGGTAACCTATGACCAAAATTGGAAAACACTGTGGCAAAATGAGAAATTGCTCGTTTTGAGCAATTTCTTCTTTTGTCACTATGTTTTCAAAAGGCCGTCTGCTGCAGAGGCATCAGAAAGCATGTATATGAGGGAAAGGGTTAAGTTTCAGAGCTGTAGATAGAGGGCATATTTTATGTTTTCACATAAGTATTGCCCAAATAATCCTTTGTTGTGGATACTCGTAATACAACTCAACAAATAATTCCAATTGTGTTAGAAGAGAGATATTTCAGGGAAAAGACCAATTTACTTAACATTTGGAAAAATTCGACGTATACTTTGAGATAAGTGTGAAAGCATTGTAGGTAAAGGAGATGATGCTGTCTTCTTTTTTCACTAAATCTTTCAGAATTTGAAGTAGAGGGATGCACATGTGTTTGAAGGAACAAATGTGTCACCCGCAAGTTATTTTATCCCTCTCCCACATACAACAACTCTGCAGCAGACGACTTTAAAATGTCTTCGCAAAACAATAAAACACCTCTATAAATATAGGTTTATTTACTAAACAAATTTGAAAACATTGTGGTAAAAGGAGAAATTGCTCGTTTTGAGCAATTTCTCCTTTTGCTACAATGTTTTCAAAAGACGTCTGTTTCTGAGGCGTCGGAAAGTGTCTATATACATGTGGGAAAGGGTTAAAGCATAATGGCTGTTTTTTTAATGTTTATTATTTAATAGAACTTTATTGTATAATGTAAATGTTAAATATAGGAAGCCGCAGCCAAATAAATTCCATTACCATAATTTAGTTAAAATAAATAGTTTTATCTATAATAATTGTTCTTATTGACTCCCAAATAACAGAAAGACAGGCAGAAGGGATCCCTATAAGTCTCACTGACAAGGCAGGCAACACAAATACAGCTTTATGATTGAAAAGTATTGTTAACATACAGAGTTAACCCTTTCCCACATACAGCAAATCTGTAGCAGACGTCTATGAAAATGTCTACTAAAAAAATATGGAACATCTCTAATTATGAATTATGAAATTATTGTGGCAAAAGGAGAAATTGCTTGTTTTGAGTAATTTCTCCATTTGTCACAATGTTTTCAAAAGTCGCCTGCTGCAGAGGCGTCAAAAAGCGCCTTTATGTGGGAAAGGGTTAAACATTTTTTAAGAAAAGGAATAAATGCAATGTCTAAATACAGCCCAGCCCATGTGGTTGTAGGTTCAATCCCCTTACCCTTGGGTCTATGTCTCCTCCAGCAACATTTTTGACAGCCCCTGATTTCAGATCTACACTTCTTATACTAGAACTTTCACTATCAGCCACACTGTTTAAACAACAAGACAATATCATAAACCCTTTCAAACTTATATAAAATATTGCAAAATTGTAAATGTGCTTCATCATACAGCTCTTCATTTAAAAATGTTCTTTTTGATTTATTCCAAATTACAGTATATATATACGGAATATTACGTTGCGGGAGCGATAAAAGGGTTTGTATTGCACGACAAGTAGCGTGGAAAAATCGATATCTTACGAGACCGAAGGTCGAGTAAGATATGGATTTTCCCACGCTACGAGTCGTGCAATACGTACCCATTTATCGCTCCCGCAACGTAATATTCCTTTTATTATATACCTACGATCTATGAAGAGCGAAAAAACTATTAAATATACAGATTCAATACATTGTTTATTGGGGATACCTCGCTGAAAGTATTCCGCGCACTGTCTGACGTCACAATCTTGTATTTACACCGCATGTAGATACGGAATTTTAATCTGTCGTGGTGTATTTGCGCATGTCAATCTGCATGTATTTCCACCGGAAAATGTACAGGCATATAATAAAATCAAATACTACTAAACAGCATGTAACATTACTTGTTTTTTCTATAATATTACATATCTTTTGAAGAGCATCCTTTAGCTTTTTTTTAATACATTATTATTTATATATATATATAGGAAAGAAAAGGCGAACTAGCCCCATTCAACAGCAGCTTTATAAATATTAAGTTAACTAGCCCCGCCCCAAGGTTGGCATGTTTTTTAACAAATCGCAAAAATTTGAACAATCCAGGTAGAGGGTCACCAAAAGAACATTTCTGAATAATATGGACAGCACTTTTGGACAAGAAGATCTTATTTCTTTTATTATAAACAAGGATAAGAAGTTAGTAGTAGAGGGTCAACCGACTTGGCCAAGGAATATTTGTTTAAAATTATTTTAAAATCTAACGTGTAGTTACAGAGAAGAAGTTTGAACAAAGGCGAGTTAAAAAGTGAATCATTGTTGGTACAGACAGTATTTGGCGTCATTGCTACAGTACAGATAAATTTAGATAACAAATTAGCCATTTCTTCCATGATATTACAATATTCCCTTATAAATGCATTAAGAGCGGTAAAATGCTTAAAATCCATTCTTTAACCCTTTCCGTCATAAGACAATTCTGCAGCAGAATTTGAACATATTTTGTCAAAAAATAGAAAATCTCTATAATTGAATGGATAACCTATGACTTAAAGTGGAAAACATTGTGGCAAAAGGAGAAATTGCTTGTTTTAAGCAATTTCTTCTTTTGGCACCATGTTTTCAAAAAGCCGTCTGCTGCAGAGACGTCAGAAAGTGTCTATATGAGCGAAAGGGTTAAAAAGTAAATAGTAGGTGTTTTAACTTACTACATAACATTTCTTGTTGTAGAGACTGATAAGCCTGAAGGCTGGGCAAATCCCGCCTTTAGAGGATAACTGTTGTTTCTATTCTCCTCCACACCACTGCCAACAACAACACCGCACCAACCAGCGGGTACTTTATCCCTGAAACAACAGAGTAAAAACATAATTAGCGAAAAATAAACCCTTTCCCCTTATATAGACGCTTTCTGACGCCTCTGCAGCAGACAGCTTTTTCAAAACACGGCGACAAAAGAAGATTTCTCCTTTTGTCACCATATTTTGAACTTTATTCAATTATTGTACTTTCACTCATAGGGAGTTTCCTATCTGTTATCGGGTATTTTTTCAAAGTCGTGTGCTGCAGATTTGTTGTATGTGGGAAAGTGTAAAACATAATTATCTGATCACTTGACATGTGAATGATCATTTTTGCCTATTTACAAGGGCAACAATCAGTAGCAATAAAATATTACTTGTGTGAAAACCATGGCAGGAGAAGAAATTTCTCATACGAAGCAATTATTACATGTACCTACCTTATGGCTTTTAACCCTTTCCCACAAACAACAAATCTGCAGCAGACAACTTTGAAAACATATCAGCAAAAATTTGGAAATCCTCTATTACATAGAGTTGAAAACATTGTGGCAAATGAAAAATTACTCATTTTAGCAATTTCTACTTTTGTCACAATGTTTTCAAAAGTCATCTGCATAAGAAATTGTCTACATTGTGGGACAGGGTTAATTACAGTATTAGAAAGGCATTAAATTATGGTTAAACTTTATTTTCAGGTTACACATTTAGACCTGTCATTCATGAAAATCTTTCATTACTTACTTATTTTTCAAGATTGTTTCTTCTTGGATAGCATATGCCCATATTTGATGTGTACCTGCCATTGCAATATATAACAATGTATTCTTTCCTGTTTCTGAAATAAAAAGAAATTCTAACAATATTTCATCTGAATCAATAGCACTTTCTCATCTGAATCAATAAAAAAAAATCATGATCACAACAGTTGTGTTCAAGTCATAATCATTTACCAGACATGATATCCTTATATAGTTATTTGCTTTGAATATATCTATGGAAGGGAGTTTGAAGAAATATGTGAGTCGACTGCTGCAAAAAGGTTAGTAATAGAAAGAAAGAGGAACAGACAAACAGAAGACAGCAGAGGTCATCCCTATGTCTACCACTGCCAATACACCAATACAGCGGACACAAAAGAAGTAGAGTTTTGAGAAAAGTGCTCATTTGAGTTATTCCTCCTCTTTCAACAATGTAAGAGAGGCAGCAGAGAACACCTTAATCAGGGAAAGGATTAAATCATTGATTACTATCAGTGTAGATCCAGAACAGACTGCGCTACGGCATAAATTATTCTAGTCTGGGACAGACTTTCTTGGAGATTAAAAATATATGTAACCAGCTCAAAAGCCCCATGGCAAGAAGCTTTTTGATGTAAAATGTGTACCCTGTGAAGAACCACATTGGGTAGTTAATTGTTTCCCACATACATGAGCAGATGACTTTGAAAACATGTAGGCAAAATTAGAGAAAAATCTCTATAAATGAAGGTATATTTATTGAAAACTAGAATGGAGTGCTCCGCGGAGCATGTGTGTCACCTGCACCTGCTCATTGAAAGTGTACCTGCTCATTGGAAGTGTGACGAAAAAGTGTGATGGACAGACAGACAGACGGACGGACGGCAGACAAAAAAAAAGTAATCTCTAAGTGCCTACCATGCTACGCAGGGTGACACAAAAAGGAGAAATTGCTAAATTTGTTTTCAAAAGACGCTGCAGTGGCGTCAAAAAGCGTCTGTATGTGGGAAAGGGTTAATACTGTTGATAGAAGTTACTTGGTTCATAAAAATATCAGTGCTTGATAATCATCAAAACAAAAAAGCATGATCGATATCTTCTACAGTGTCTTTGCAACTTGTAAGAATATTGGAGCTGAAGCCGATTCTGTGATCATTCCCCGCAAAAAACAAATACTCTCTATTCAACCCTTTCCCATAAGGTCACAATACACAAAATAGATTCCGTCTTTGTAACCATGTAAATCAACCAGTGGGGTCATGCATTATGCAAGAAAGATCCCACCTCGCTAAAATGGTTACCGTCATTTTGGACGAATTCAGGCTGGAACAAAACTGGTTTTTCATATTCTCTACTTTCGTTTTCAAACAAGGTCAAAATACTAAAAATTATCAAATCAATCCAGTGCAATGAATCTAAACTCTATATCATATATTCAATGCATTCTGCTGAAAGTATGCACTCTTTTCTACGCAAACAAAGGTTTGAAGCATGACCGCGGATGTATTTGGCGTAATTTGACCTCGACGCATATGAAGCATTTAACTTTTGAAAATGTTGTGGAAAAAAGAAGAAATTGGGCCTCATAGGGAATTTCTTTTTTTGCCGTAAGGTATTTGTCTCTATTCAATGATTTAACACTTATTTTAAAGAGATTTTCCACATTTATGTTAAAATGTTTTCTCAGTCGTTTGCTGCAGAATTGATGTGTGTGAGAGAGGGATAACTTTTTATAGTGACCTTCGGGGCATCCAAAGCAAACATCCCAAGGTGAAGATAATGGCTGGTCAGTCCCGATCTTACCACCTTCTTTATCGTTACCATGGTTACCAGTACCCGCTATGGTCATGACAGTCTTTGTTTTTAAATCGACCTACAATGTGAAGATAAATCAGATAATATGTCTGTTACCTTCTTCACTTTATTAACCCTTTCCCTCATACGACCATTCTGCAGCAGACGTCTTGAACATATTTTGGCAAAACATCTATTTCGGGTCAATAGTCATTTGCGAGGAAGAATATTTTTTCACCATTGAACTTAAAAGGAGCTGTTTTATTATATAACTTTATGAAAAACGCATATTTTAAATAGTTTATTTATTACTGAATAAAGCATTAATGTTCAAGACAGTTCCATAATTTACAAGATTGAAATAGTATGATTCTGAATAGTATGTTTTCAAAACGCTTGCATCCCAAACGCGTTTATTGTACGAAAAGCGCCTTAACGACCCAGATGAACTTTTGACTCGAAAATGGACTATTGGACCTGAATTTTAGAATAAAAGCGAAAAGGAGTCAAATAGTCATATTTTATTGAATCACACGTGACTGCTTCTCGTCCAATCAAATACTTAGATTCATAGTAGGTATATAATAATTCATTATAACCCTTTCCCTCATATAGACGCTTTCTGACGCCTCTGCAGCAGACGGCTTTTTGAAAACATAGTGACAAAAGAAGATGCAAGATGTGCAATTTCTCCTTTTGCCACAACGTTTTCCACTTTGTGTCATAGGTTATCCATTCAATTATGGAGATTTTTTATTTTTTGACAAAATACGTTCAAAGTCGTCTGCTGCAGAATTGCTGTATGAGGGAAAGGGAAGCAATTTCTTCATGGTTTCAAGTCATCTGCTATATAGGCATCAGAAGGAAACTGTATGTGGGAAAGGGTTCAAAGTATGGCAAGTAAGCCCGTTTTGATTCAGATATCATTCTAAAGAAAGAACTAGAAATATCACTGAAGGTGATGAATACCCACAGCTGATGCCTGACAATATATACATATGTATGAGAAATTCAAGGGGCCATAACTCATTTAAAAATAATTCCAGTGCGACACGCCAACAATATGCACAACTAGGCTTGGTATTAATCATTCTTGTGAAGTTATATTGAATTCTGACAAAGGGTTGCTGAGAAATAGTGTTCACAAGATATGTCCACAGACCAAAGGACCGACATACAAACCAACGGACCAACAAGCGTGACTCCTATATAGCCCCCATATACTATGTTTCTGTGGGTATAATAAAAGAATTCAAATGGTATTTAATAATGAATCAGCAAAGTTTCTTGGTCAAGTCAAAATGAGCAAGGTCTCCTTTTTTCAGAGATTTTCAACTCTAAATAAAATTGTTATTCCGCATATTAAAATTAACCCTTTTCCCTCATATAAACACTTTCTGAGGCCTCTGCAGCAGACGGCTTTTTTAAAACATGGCAACAAAAGAAGAAATTGCTCAAAACGAGCAATTTCTCCTTTTGTCACCATGTTTTCAAATCTATTCAATTATTGTTCTTTCATTTAAAGGGATTTTCTGTGCTTTCTCTTAGACGTTTTCAAAGTTGTCTGCTGCAGATCTGTTGTATGTGGGAAAGGGTCAAGTTACTTCTACATATGTTTCAAAAACAGATCTCCCTAAAACACATCAGGTTGACTTTTTTAACCCTTTCCCAATAGCAGCAAACAACTTTTGAAAACATCATGGTCAAAGGTGGAAGAGCAATTTCTCCTTTGGCAACAATGTATTCAACTTAATTTTACAATTAATCTTTTATGGAGATTCTTCAAGTTTTTGTCACTATGTCTTCAAAGTCGTCTGTTGCATATTTGTTGTATGTGGGAAAGGGTTAACCTATAAATATATCTCGAAAATATAACGATAAAAATCAATGTTCCTATAACATTAACCCTTTCCCACAAATAGATACCTTCTGAGGCATCTGCAGCAGATGCCTTTGGAAAACATTCTGGCAAAGGTCATCAAATCTGAAGAAGACGACATTGAAAGCATCTAGCCGAAAATATGGAAAATCTCTATAAAATAAATCATAATTACTGAATAGTGTTAAAATCATTAGGGCTAAAAGAGAAATTGCTCATAATGAGAAAATATCTCAATTAGCCAGAATACTTTCAACTCTATATGATGATTATACTATTATTTAACCCTTTCCCTCATATAGACGCTTTCTCACACCTGTGCAGCAGACGATTTTTTGAAAACAAGGCAACAAAAGAAGAAATTGCTCAAAACAAGCAATTTCTCCTTTTGTCACAATGTTTTCAACTCTTTTCAATTAAATAATTGTTCTTTCATTCAAAGGAACTTTTTGGCTTTTGCCTAGACGTTTTCAAAGCCGTCTGCTGCAGATTTTTTGTACATATATGGAATAGGGTCAAAACATGGTACCTTTCTAATAGCATGATTTTCTGTATCGGCCACATATAAATCCGTTCCATCTAGAGCCACACCTTGTGGGGAGGAGAACCTGGCATCTCTGTAATAACCGTCCTTGAAACCTTTATCTGTACCACCAATAACATTCTGAAGAATAAATAAAAGATAAACAAGATGTGTTTTGAAGCACTGATCCCGAATGGCAACATCTAGGTCAAAGGTCAAGGTCGCAAGGTCAAAAATGTTGGTACTGACAAAAAGGGCATGTCACAAGGAATACACATGTGAAATATGGTAGCCGTACCTGTTATGGTTCAAAAGACATGGTCAAGGTTAAAGTTTTTTTCGACAGACAGACAAAGAGACAGACAGACAGACAGACAGACAGGCCAAATACTAGATGCCCACCGAATCGGTGATTCCAGGGGCATAAAAATATCAGGTCACAGTAGTACAGAAATTGTTCTCTCTACATATAGTCAAACTTGTATTAGCTGTCACCACTGTTAACCCTTTCCCTCGTATAGACGCTTTCTGACGCCTCTGCAGCAGACGGCTTTTTGAAAACATAGTGACAAGAGAAGAAATTGCACAAAACGTGCAATTTCTCCTTTTGCCACAATGTTTTTCCACTTTTTGTCATAGGTAATCCATTCAATTATAAGAGATTTTTTGACAAAATTTTTTTTGACAAAATATGTTCAAAGTCGTCTGCTGCAGAATTGTCGTATGAGGGAAAGGGTTAAGTCGCCAACTTGGTTTAAGCAGCCGCTTGAAGACAGGCCAAAACATCATTTTCATCTATTGATTCTTATAAAGCAGTCACCTGTGTTCAACAGCCAAACTTTGACTAGCGCCTGGTTTGCTGCTCAAGACAGGTCTGACTGTATTTGTCTTCCTAATGAGCTACATATTGACTAACTTCACATTCATCACAATGCTTTTAACCCTTTCCCTCATATAGACGCTTTCTGACGCCTCTGCAGCAGACGGCTTTTTGAAAACATAGTGACAAAAGAAGAAATTGCACAAAACGTGCAATTTCTCCTTATGCCACAATGTTTTCCACTTTTTGTCATAGGTTATCCATTCAATTATAGAGATTTTCTATTTTTTGACAAAATACGTTCAAAGTCGTCTGTTGCAGAATTGCCGTATGAGGGAAAGGGTTAATAGTTATTATATCGTCATTGATATAGATTTTCCATAGATGTGTTCAATTTTATTTATTGGGGTTTTACGCCGCTTTGAAAATTATTTCAGTTATATCACGGCGACAGTTCACTTATTCATGATCCCTGGGTAAACAAACCAGTACTAGGCTAGACAATGTGCCTTGCCCAAGGGCACTCAACCATGACAGTAGTGCCGCGATATAGATGTGTTCAAAGTCATGTGATGCAGGTTTGCTGTAAAGTAATCACAATAATTGAAAACAGCATGTGTTGTTATATAATTTAACCCACTGGCAGACACATTTTGACATATATATGTGCAGCAAGCAACTTTTTAAAAAAAAAAACATTTTGGCAAAAGGTAAAATTACTCATAAACATCAATATCTCCATTTGCCAAAATGTTTGCAGTTTGATTAAAAAAAAAATCATGTTTTCATATACATTGCTTTTGCATATATTAAATTATGTTTCTTTCAATGATTTCAAAGCTGTCTAATGCTGGTTTGTCGTATGTGGGAAAAAGGTTTAGAAGTAAATTTATACAAGGTCAAATGGCTAGACAGTAGACACACTTTCCCTTTATAGCCTGACATCTGTTACATCAGATCTGTTCTTATTGAACTATAAAAACATACATGTAACAGTCCAAACAAATTGAAATGGTGCAAAGTTATTCTCAGGCCAATAAACCCTTTAACCCTTTCCCTCATATAGTCGCTTTCTGACGCCTCTGCAGCAGACGGCTTTTTTAAAACATAGTGACAATAGAAGAAATTGCACAAATCGTTATTATTGTTTTTCGCTTTTTGTCATAGGTTATCCATTCAATTAAGGAGAATTTCTATTTTTTGACAAAATATGTTCAAAGTCGTCTGCTGCAGAATTGCCGTATGAGGGAAAGGATTAACACATATAGAAGCTCTCTGACGCCTCTGCACCAACAGCTTTTGAAAACATTGTGGCAAAAGGAGACATAATGAGTAATTTCCCCTTTTGCCACAATGTTTTCAACTCTATTTATTGATTAACCTTTACTCAGCGAGATTTATCATGCTTAGATATTTCAAAAGTCGTCTGCTGCAGATTTGTTATATGTGGGATAGGTTAACCCTTTCCCTCATATAGACGCTTTCTGACGCCTCTGCAGCAGACGGCGTTTTGAAAACAGTGACAAAAAAAGAAATTGCTCAAAACGAGTGATTTCTCCTTTTGACACAATGTTTTCCACTTTTAGTCATAGGTTATCCATTTAATTATAGAGATTATCTATTTTTTGACAAAATATATTCAAAGTCGTCTGCTGCAGAATTATGGTATGAGGGAAAGGGTTAACACTATGAATACATCATGTACTTGATTTCTTTTCTAGAAGAAATATTGAATGGCTACCTAAGGATATGTAATAAGAAAACAGGTATTGTCAAGAATGAAAAGGTCACGTAGTATGAGGTCGCCCACGGGGAAAAAAGGTACAAATTGCCATTTCTGAACTTTGTAGGTTGTGGTCACCCTAAGCCACCTACCTCCATCTTATCAGTATCTACACAAGTCAACAGAAGCTCCCAACCAGCTTACAAGTGTGAGTAATATGTGAACAATGTATATTTGGATCAGACTGTGCAGTTGCACTGTTCACCAGAGCCAACTTGCACCTTTTCCTGTGCACGGGCTGATGTGATGTCAATTATAAGACATATTGTCATGTAAATATGTCACTTTCATGTGCTGCTAATTAAAAACTCTACTTTACTCATTGACACACACAATCCATCATACTGAATCAATTGTGCTGCAACATGCTTACTTATGATCTTCATATTAAAGTCAACTTGTGATGCCTCTGCAGTGAACGTAATTGAAACTAGAAATATCACTGAAGATGATAAATACCCCCTAAACAGCACCTTGACCTACACCATAACTTAATAAGTAAAAGGGCCATAACTGTAAAATAACATGCAATTGTAACCCCTTTAGGATATGCACATCTCCTCTTGGTATAGAAGCTTCATGAAAAATTGTATTGAATTTCACCCAGTGTTTGTAAGAAATATGGCTTCCGACCGACAGACAGACAGGCAGACAGACAGACAGCCAGTCAGCCCAACATCCCGACAAAGTGACTCCATATACCCCCTCTTCTTTGAAGGGGGTATAAAAATTGCAGGATATACCGATAAATTGCTCAAGTTTTCTACAGAATTACAAAACTATTGAGGAAAAG
This sequence comes from Serripes groenlandicus, assembly GCA_031761405.1. NCBI lineage: Eukaryota > Metazoa > Mollusca > Bivalvia > Cardiida > Cardiidae > Serripes > Serripes groenlandicus. The sequence continues at coordinate 16,695,553 of JASEVX010000009.1, read as the reverse complement.
AAAGAAAACATAAAAGAAGATCACAATTAAGTCATTTGCTTCACATATTGTCACAAATTCAAATCATCTGAAGAAAAGTCTTGATGGTAGAATTTAGAATAGAAAGACACCAACAACAACAACTTGGAAACATGTTGTATAAATTATGAGCAATTTCGATACCCTTTTTGTTTAAGGTCATTGTTCTTAACTCTTTTTTCACTGCCGAATTTCACAATGTCAAATCTTACATGCTGAAAATTGGACCTATTCTTTTTTGTCCAACGAGAAATTTGGTAATATTTAATGTCTAAGTGGCAAACTTTGAAGATTTCAGGAGAGACAGCTCGTTATGAATTGTCTCAACTGAATCTGCATTCTTTGCAAAAGCCTTTAATTGCCTTTGGTAGCAAAAGGGTCAAGTTAATGAAAGTTTGTTTAAAGAGTATGCATTAATTAGTGCATTGTATCTCTCCTTTTAACCATGTGCCATAAATATGTATAAGTGCATTGTATCTCTCTTTTTAACCATTTTCCATATTCATTAGTGCATTGTATCTCTCCTTTTAACCATTTGCTGTATGCATAAGTGCATGGTATCTCTCCTTTTAACCATTTGCCATATATATGCATTAGTGCATTGCATCTCTCATTTTAACCATGTGCCATAAATATGCATAAGTGCATTGTATCTCCCCTTTTAACCATTTGCTGTATGCATTAGTGCATTGTATCTCTCCTTCTAACCATTTGCTGTATGCATTAGTGCATTGTATCTCTCCTTTTAACTATTTTTCATATTCATTAGTGCATTGTATCTCTCCTTTTAACCATTTTGCTGTATGCATAAGTGCATTGTATATCTCCTTTTAACCATTTGCATTATATATGCATTAGTGCATTGTATCTCTCCTTTTAACCATGTGTCATAAATATGCATAAGTGCATTGTATCTCCCCTTTTAACCATTTGCTGTATGCATTAGTGCATTGTATCTCTCCTTTTAACCATTTTTCATATTCATTAGTGCATTGTATCTCTCCTTTTAACTATTTTCCATATATATTAGTGCATTGTATATCTCCTTTTTAACCATTTGCCATATATATTAGTGCATTGTATCTCTCCTTTTAACCATTTGCCATATATGTGCATTAGTGCATTGTATCTCTCCTTTTAACTATTTGCCATATGCAGACTCATTTTGATATATATTCTACCAGTCCTCATTTCAATAATGAAACTCTTATTTATAGACTTGTGCAAATGTTCCCGATACTGCATATTCTTATCCGGTTGATATAAAAGAAAATTACCCTAAAATATATCTTATCATCTTAACCCTTTACCTCATACAGACAGTTTGATGCCTTTGCAGCAGACAACATTTAATAAAAATATTTCCTTTTGTCACAATGTTTTCTAAACCTGTCTACTGTAGAGACTTCAGAAAGCACTTTTATGTGGGAAAAGGGCTAACTATTTATTGTCTGGTGTAATTATCAATTGTCAAAAACTGTCTGAGATATAAAGTTGTGTACATAAATAAAGATCTGTAATCTGATAAGACATTAAATACATCAATGTTGACATTTTTTGATGCCATAAATATATTTATTAACCCTTTCCCTCAAATAGACGCTTTCTTACGCCTCTGCAACAGATGGCTTTTTGAAAACATAGTGACAAAAGAAGAAATTGCTCAAAACAAGCAATTTCTCCTTTTGCCACAATGTTTTCCACTTTTAGTCATAGGTTATCCATTCAATTATAGAGATTTTCCATTTTCTGCTGCAGAATTGTCATATGAGGGAAACGGTTAACCAGACATTGTGTATTCATGCTTTCTCTTATAACCCTTTCCCACATGCAGAATCCATTCTACTCATCAGCTGCACCGGCCATTTAAAAACATCATGATAAGAAATTATTAGTAATTTCACCCTTTGCCACAATGTTTTCAACTCTATTTAATAATTCTTTTTTATTATTATTCTATATTATTTATTATTCTATGTAATTTCAAAAGTTTTACCTAGAAAGTTTCAAAGTTGTCTGTCGGAGATTTCTTGTAGCAGCATTTGGTAAATGGTTAAATATCTGAGAAAAAACAGCTTTACAAGAATATTGGAACACTTAGTGAAAATGTAATCTTCATAATTATAGAGTTGGAAACATAGTGAATATGCTTGATTTGAGAATTTGTTAAATTAAATTGTCTGCTGGTAAGTTGTCAGCTTTCCCCAATACAAAAAAAAAATGCAGCAGACGACTTTGGAAACATTTAGTCAAAAATATGAAAACTCTATAAATGAAAGAATAATAATTATTATTGAATACAGATACAATGTGAGGAAAAAATGCAAAAAATCTGTAATATAATTAAAAGTATAACTTGATTTGTGTACAAAAAAAAACATTGCAGCAAAAGGAGAAATTATTCATCATAAACAAATTATTCTTGTGCTACAAATGGTTTCAAAGATGGTCATCATCAGATACGCTCAAATACATCTGCAGGTCCCAGGGAGCGGTTAAAAAGTACTTCAGTTAACCCTTTCCCTCATACGACAATTCTGCAGCAGACGACTTATCAGTCTCTACAACAAGAAATGTTATGTAGTAAGTTAAAACACCTACTATTTACCTTTTATTGAAGAGATTTTAAGCATTTTACTGCTCTTAACCCTTACCCTCATACAACAAATCTGCAGCAGACGACTTTGGACATTTTTGTCAAAAATCAGAAAATCGCTATAATTGAATGGATAACATATGACTAAAACGGAAAAACTTGTGGCAAAAGGAGAAATTGCTTGTTTTGAGCAATTTCTTCTTTTATCACTATGTCTTCAAAAAGCCGTCTGCTGCAGATATATGAGGGAAAGGGTTAAAATGGTAGGGTGGGATTCTTATTCTTGTGACAAATGGTCATGTCATAATATAAAGATGTTACATTTCTATGACAGAAAAACCTGTTACTATACCCTTAACCACATAAACGCTTTTTGACGCCTCTGCAGCAGATAAATTTTGTGGCAAAAGAAGAAATTGCTTAAAACGAGCAATGTCGTCTTTTCCCACAATCTTTTCAACTGTGTTATATACTTCAGCTCTTTTTTAAGGAGATTTTTCACAAATTTGCCAACATGTTTAATTTTTCTGTCCATATTTCACATTTTTATTGTATGTTTGTCTGATGAAATAGTACTTTGATTTTTTTTATCAATATAATATATATAACACATATTCCCGGATGCAGACCCACTTTGACACAATTAACACCAGCAGAGGATAAATGAAAACATTGCTACAAAAGGAGAAAATCTTCATTATGATGAATTTCTCCTTTTGTCACAATGTTTTCTACTTAATTCAATGATTAATTATTCATTTATAGAGAATTTCCATTTATTTGTCTTGAAGCATTTAAAGTTGTCTACTGCAGATTTGTTGAATTTCAGAAAGGAGAAATTGCTTGTTTTGAGCAATGTTTTCTTTTGTCACTATGTTTTCAAAAAGCTGTCTGCTGCAGAGGTGTCAGAAAGCTTCTTTTTGAGGGAAAGGGTTAATAATGCTTACATTTTATAAAGATTTTTGCAAAGAAGTTTTCACAGTTGTCTGCTGCAGCATTGTTGTAAGTGCGAAGGGGATATAAGACATTGAAACATTATGCAATATTCATTACACAATAACAAAGCTCTAATGGACATGCTGTCAAAACGAAGGACCATCAAACTAATTAATTACAGTGTCTGCAAGACAGAAAACAACTGACCAATGGGGAACGAGTATTTTGTGTAAAATTTACTAATGAAATACAACCAATGGGCCTGAAGACTAATGAGGTCATGGTGCCAAACCATTTATATAGAGGATGTATCAGCCAGTTAAGGGCATTCTAGTGAAGTGATACCAACCATAGTGACCAACACAGACACACAGGAGCAGCAAAGATGAATATGTTTACAACCATTACAACTGTAGCAATCTGCATAAGTGCAGGTAAGAATTTCTTTCTATTTAACCCTTTCGCACATACAACAAATCTGAAGCAGACGACTTTGAAAAGACATTGACAAAAACCTGAAAAATCTGCATAAAAGATAGCTCAATTGTGAAATGAAGTTGAAAACATTGTGGCCAAAGGAGAAATTGCTCATCATGAGCAATTTCACCTTTGGCAACAATGTTTTCAAAAGTCGTCTGCTGCAATTGCGTCAAAATGCGTCTGCAGGGTGGGAAAGGATAAATCTTTTAGATAATTGAATACTAACTAAGCACTGTGACAGACAACTTCTCAAAACATTACTGCAAAAGGAGAAATTGCTCATGATTTTCAACACTATTACATGTATAACTAAACTTTCATTTATTTTCATGCCTGCTGCAGATTTGGTTGTATGTGGGAAAAGGTTTAATGATTATTTACTATGGACTTTTTTAGAATCATTTGATTCAAATATATCTGAATTTTGTCACAATGTTTTACAAAAGTTGTCTGCAGCAGAGGCATCATAAAGTGTCTGTTTGAGAGAAAGGGTTAAGACTAAAAGAGACAATTATAAGGATTTCTCCAAGGATTTCTTCATATATTTTGTACTGAAAACATTTCAGTCATGAAAATGGCCCTTTGTTCATGTAATAAGCAGAAAACCAATTAATCAATTTTGATGATAGCCTTTTTTTTTCACCTGGTATGGTTTTTGTCATCGACTTTAAAATCATCCTAGGAAAAATTAATAATAACTTGAAAATGGGAAAAAGGTTGAAAACATTGGGAGAAATGGACAAAATATTAGATTATAGTAATTTCTCCTTTCCCTACAATGTGGTAACAAGAGTTGACAGCTACTGAGGCATTAATTCCAGCCTGCTTTGGGCAAATGGTTTTCCCTCATACGACAATTCTGCAGCAGATGACTTAGAACATATTTTGTCAAGAAATAGAAAATCTCTATAATTGAATGGATAACCTATGACTTAAAGTGGAAAACATTGTGGCAAAAGGAGAAATTTCCCTTTTTTTTTTAGCAATTCCTTCTTTTGTTACTGTTTTCAAAAAGCCGTCTGCTGCAGAGGCATCAGAAGGCGTCTATATGAGGGAAAGGGTTAAATTACTCATGTAAGTAAGATTGAATACCTGTACTCATTATTGGAAAACAAGAAATTATTCATGACAAGTAACTGTTCCTCTTCCCGCAATCATTTAACAACATTTTAAAAGCAAAAGTTTCAGATCTTCCTCAAATGTATTCCAATTCAGGCTGTTCTAATAACCACATTTACTGAGCAGTTTAAAGCTTATTGTTTTCTGGATGTTGAATCATTGATAAAAAAATATATGAAAATTTAATGATTTTTTTATGCATTGAATTTTATTAAAATATTTTTAGAGTGAACTATTGCCAAACAAATGATGAAACAAATGATGTAAAACAGAAAATAAAATTTGAAAAATTTAAAAATATATATATTTATCACATGACAATGTAATGCTTGTATGCCATGTAATATACCCATTACGTATTTCTTTATATACAACGTGTGTAATATAACATGACCTAATACTAGGAAAATGACGTCACGTCAGCGTTTTGACGTCATACGTTAGTCACTTTGGTGCCAAAACCCTCCAATTTCATCTAGAAATATTGTAAACGTTAAGCACATTTTTATCGAAATACGCCTCATAAGTCACTTTATGTGATAGATATAATATCTCATGAGTGTTATTTATTATTACTTTTAATAAACTAAAACTGAACATGACCTCGGTATAATTATTTTTGGCATTGTTATACGGTTTACTGACGAAATTAAAATAGCTTTGGAAAACCCGATTTTCTTTGAGTGTTTCGTTATGTGATAAAAAGAATCTGACATTTGTTGTCATTTCATAAACAGTTTTAATAACAAAAAATCTTGAAATTGTTTAATAAAACTTTATATGAAATGCAAACTCATGTCAGATCCTATATATATTACATAGAAAACAGCAGTCATATTAGCCAAAGTATGGGGTATACAGAAAAAAGAGCTGGGAAACTTTTCCAAGCCTGGTTACCCCATATTTTTTATTTCATATTTCTGTAGATTAGGTAATAAGCTATCAACACACCAACATTCGTAAAATTCTGAATGTTTTCAAAAAAATGATTAAACTGTAACGATCGCCTTTAATACACAGTATTGGCAAAAATAACAGAAATAAATCGATTCAAATTAATTTGGTAAACGTCCATCAATCATTCTTGTTTTTTTTTTTATGCAGTGACATGTCAGATGCCAACTGGTTTGATGGGCTTGATGGGCTCAATGGGCTCAATGGGCTCGATGGGCTCAATGGGTATGGCTATGGGAGCAGAGCTGACTGCCGCTGACTACATGATACTCGACAGCGTCGTCAAACGCATTGTCGGTCCGACCGCAGCGCCAAGCCCAAGCATGGTACTGTTGGCCCAGCAACAGGGAGGCCTACCAAACTCCTTCACCAAGATGATGCCTTTCATTATTCTGATGCAGAACATAGCTCGTAATACTGGTATAACTGTCCCTGGGATCACTGGCAAAGCTACTGACGCTCAAATAAACAACCATGTGATGCAGAATGCCATGAACTGGATGCAACAGAGGTACACCTTCGAAGCCATGGCTGACAGTCCAGCTTTCACTGCTTCCATGATGGGACAGCAAGGTGCCGGTAACATGATGGGACAACTAGGAGCCACTAACATGATGGGACAACTAGGAGCTGCTAACATGATGGGACAACTAGGAGCCGCTTACATGATGGCAGGACAGCCAACAGCCAACACAGGCAAAACTGTGCCAACTGGAAAGGCAGCCAAACAACAAAAACAGCCAGCTGATCTCTTCAGCATGATGGCAATGAGACGTGCTATGGGGATGGAGGGTATCTTCTAAATACAGTGGGACCTAGCTCCTACAAGGCTTAATGCATTATATGTACATGATTTAACTGTCATTGTCTTCTTAATTTATTCACTATTTATTACAATATTTTTTTCCACGCAAAAATAAAATTATTTCTTATAAACATGTGTTTTGGTTTTTTGTGAGGTGTTACACTACCAGATAGTTTAGTATCCTTTCCCACATACAACAAATCTGCAGCAGACAACTTTGAAAACATCTCAAAAATAATATGGAAAATCTCCCAAAATGAAAACCAGGTCATGAATAGACTCTGAAAACATTGTGTCAAAAGGAGAAATTGCTCGTTTTGAGCAATTTCTTCTTTTGTCAAAAATGTTTTCAAAAGTCATCTGCTGCAGAGTTGTCAGAAAGCGTCTACATGAGGGAAAGGGATAAATGAAAGTATAAACATAAAATAGAGTTGAAAATTGTCTGATACAAACGCATCAAAATGCATCTGCAGGTGGATAAAGGGTCATCTGCTTTTTTTGTGAGGTTTTACACTACCAGATAGTTTAGTATCCTTTTCCACATACAACAAATCTGCAGCAGACAACTTTGAAAACATCTCAAAAATAATATGGAAAATCTCACAAAATGAAAACCAGCTTATTGAATAGACTTTGAAAAGACCTGTTCTCTCCCTCTTATCTCATCCTCTGTTAGTAGATACTTCTCCTTTTTTCCCAATCGCTTTCAAAAGTCTCCTGCAGCTAAGCAATCAAATATCATCAGCATTTTCAATATAACCATATACGGCGGAACAGCCCAACATCCCTGGCGACCACATTTTTCACCAATCAACATGGCTTGAAGGAAGCAGTTAAAAGGTCACCTAAGGAACATTTCTACAAAATTATTTGGAAATTTGCAAGAACTTTTTGAGAAGAAGATATTTGAAGTTTTAACTTTAGCCATTTAAGGCAAAACAGCCCCGCCCGCTGGTGGCAATGTTTTCAACCAATCAACATGGCTTGAAGGAATCTGATAGAGGGCCAGCCAAGGAACATTTCTACAATATTATTTGGAAATTTGCCAGATACACTGTACTTTTTGAGAAGAATATTTTTAATTTTTTCAATGTAGATAGCAATATACATCAAGACAGCCCTGACCCTTGCGGCCATGTTTTAGACCATTGACTCATTGAATTGTTGCATAAAACATCAGCAATTGATAAAGACTACTGAGTGAATAGCTATATCAATTCCATATGTTGCAAATTTATTGCATGTTAGAAAGGGGGTTTTAACACATCGGTTGACAGTGCAAACTTTATTTACATGTACATGTATTTTGTGCCCTATTTTCTAGGGCAAACAAAAGTAAACCCTATGATATGGAGTCAATTCTTTTAGGGCCAAACAATCGAGTTTGGATATCAAATAAGGATGCCAAACAATCGAGTTTGGATATCAAATAAGGATGCCAAACAATCGAGTTTGGATATCAAATAAGGATTTAACCCTTTTCCACATATAGACGTCTTCTGATGCCTATGCAGCAGACATCTTTTGAAAATATTGTTGCAAATGGAGAAATTTATCATAATGAGCAATTTCTCCTTTGGCCACAGTGGTTTCCACTTCATCACAATGAGATGTATTCTGTCATATTTTTTTGACTAAATGTTTTCCAAGTCATCTGCTTCAATTTACTTGCATGTAGGAAAGGGATAAGATAAGAGAATATGCCCCTCATTTGGAGTTAACCTCATACGACAATTCTGCAGCAGACGACATTGAACATATTTTGTAACAAGAGCTGTCGGAGGACAGTACGCTCGACTACATGCCGCTTATTCACATAAAGCACTATTTCATTATTTTGCACTTAAGTACTATTAAATCATATTATATACTCTATATGTAAAAGCAACTGAATAGATATACATACATTTAAATATAATTTAAAAATAAAATTTCCTAAGTCAATCAAGGGCCATTACTCCATATTTAGGATACAATGGAGTTATCTAACCTAATTGTACGATGGTCCTTAACAAATATGTGAAGTATGAAGTGATTTGAATGATGTAACTTTAACGTTGAGCTAAACACAAATGTTAAAACTGACCGAGTCCAAAATTAGCAAAACCTTAAACAAGAGGGCCATGATGGCCCTGGATCGCTCACCTTAATTATACAATGTACTGCAATGCAAAACACATCAAGACAATTATTCTGAATGCAACCTCCCCAGTGTTAACAATACTTTCCTTCATTTGGCCTAGTGATCTATATTTTTTACCTGATATGACCCATATTCCAACATGGACTAGATATCATCAAGACAACATTCTGACTAAGTTTCAACTTGCTCAAAGTAAAAATGCGGCCTCCGGAGTTTGAACAATATTTTCCTTTATTGACCTAGTTTCTGATCCAATATGACCCATATTTGAACTTGACCTAGATATAATTCAGACAAACATTCTGACCAAATTTCAAGCTGCTGAAGCAAACAATGCGGCATCCAAAGTGTTCACAAGATTTTCCTTCAATTTGATCTAGTGACCTAGTTTTTGATCCAGCATGACCCATATTCAAACTTGGCCTACATATCATCAAGAAAAACATTCTGATAAAGTTTTATCATGCTGAAATTAAAAATGCAGTATCCAGAGTGTTAACAGAGTTAACAAGATTTTCCCTCAATTTGGCCTAGTGACCTAGTTTCTGATCCAGTATGACCCATATTTGAACTTGAACTAGATATCTTTAAGACAAACATTTTGACCAAATTTCAAGCTGCTGCAGCAAAAAATGCGGCATCCAAAGTGTAAAAAAGATTTTCTTTCAATTTGACCTAGTGACCTAGTTTTTGACCCGGCATAACCCATATTCGAACTTGACCTAGATATTTTTAAGACAAACATTTTGACAAAATTTCAAACTGCTGAAGCAAAAATTGCGGCCTCTGGAGTGTTAACAAGATTTTCCTTCAATTTGACCTAGTGACCTACTTTTTGACCCAACGTGACCCATGTTCGAACTTGACCTACATATCATCAAGACAAACATTCTGATAAAGTTTCAATATGCTCAAGTTGAAAATGTGGCCTCCAGAGTGTTAACAAGATTTTCATTCAATTCGACCTAGTGACCTAGTTTTTGACCTCATATCGCCCAGTTTCGAACTTGTCCAAGATTTTATGGAGATGAACGTTCTGATAAACTTTCATGAAGATTGGATGCAAAATGTAGCCCGTAGAGTGTTAACAAGCTCAAATGATGACGATGGACGACGGACGACGCACGACGGACGGACAAAATGTGATCACAATAGCTCACCTTGCACTTCGTGCATAGGTGAGCTAAAAAAGGTTTTCCTAATGTTTGACAACATGCAAAACCCGTTTGATATGTTGAAGAATTATATTTGATAAATAAATGATCACAATTAGAAAGAAATGTAACCAAAAATTAAGAATTTATCTAAAGTTTTTTACCCCCTAAAAGTCACACTCAGCATCTTCAACATACAATGTGAAGAAAGGTATTACATGTAATTATATTCCAAATATGGAAGCCCTAACACAAGTACTTACTTAGAAAAATTAGAAAATTAAATGAAAAAGCCAACTTGCCCTAAAACTTTAACCACCCAAAAGCATGTGTTTTACCGCAAACAGAAGGTCACACTCAGCATCTTCAGCATATAATATGAAGAAATGTATTAAATGTAGGTAAAACTCAGAATCTTCAGCATACAATATAAAGAAAGGTATTAGATGTAATTATATTCCAAATATGAAAGCCCTAGCACAAGTACTTATTGAGAAAAAATAAATAAAATAAAATCGTACTTGCCCCAAAACTTTAACCCCCGAAAATCATGTTTTTTATCCCAAAAAGAAGGTCACACTCAGCATCTTCAGCATTCAATGTAAAGAAAGGTATAAGATGTAACTATATTCTAAATATTAAAGCCCTAGCACAAATTCTTATAGAGAAAAAATTAAAAAATTAAATGAAAATGCCAACTTGCCCTAAAACTTTAACCACCCAAAATCATGTCTTTTACCCCAAAAAGAAGGTAAAACTCCGAATCTTCAGCATACAATATAAAGAAAGGTATTAGATGTATTTATATTCCAAATATGAAAGCCCTAGCACAAGTACATATTGAGAAAAAAAAAAAAAAAAAAAAAATCCAACTTGCCCTAAAACTTTAACCCCCGAAAATCATGTTTTTTTTCCCAAAAGGAAGGTCACACTCAGCATCTTTAGCATTCAATGTGAAGAAAGGTATAAGATGTAACTATATTCCAAATATGAAAGCCCTAGCACAAATTCTTATAGAGAAAAATTAAAAAATTAAATGAAAATGCCAACTTGCCCTAAAACTTTAACCACCCAAAATCATGTCTTTTACCCCAAAAAGAAGGTAAAACTCAGAATCTTCAGCATACAATATAAAGAAAGATATTAGATGTAATTATATTTCAAATATGAAAGCCCTAGCACAAGTACTTATTGAGAAAAAAAAAAAAAAAAAAAAAAAATCCAACTTGCCCTAAAACTTTAACCCCCGAAAATCATGTTTTTTTTCCCAAAAGGAAGGTCACACTCAGCATCTTTAGCATTCAATATTAAGAAAGGTATAAGATGTAAATATATTCCAAATATGAAAGCCCTAGCACAAATACTTATGAATGAAAATCCCAACTTGCCCTAAAACTTTAACCGGATGCCGACGGAGACGCCGGGGCGAGTAGTAAAGCTCTCACATTCTTCGAATAGTCGAGCTAAAAATGGAAAATCTCTATAACTGAATGGATAACATATGACTAAAAGTAGAAAACATTTTCGTTTTGAGCAATTTCTCTTTTTGTTACTATGTTTGCAAAAAGCTGTCTGCTGCAGAGGCGTCAGAAAGCGCCTATATGACGGAAAGGGTTAATGAGAGCAACAATTCTAGGGCATATCATTCATGCTACATGTATGCCTTCCAATAACATATTGAGTATACTGCTTCAAAATATAGCATTTGGTTTTTGTTTAGTTTTCGTGACATCCTTTGTTTCACATCCATTGGGTAAGAAGTTCTTTCAATGCATATAACTCATACTTGGTGTCAGATTTTGTTTACTTCGGAGGATCCAGTATCCAGATCACCTTCTTCCTATATTTAAACCAAGAACCTTTTAAAGTCATAAGTCAAGTGTTCCAACTTAGTCTCTTAACACAAACGAGCATTTGGTTGAATAATTTGTTTAGTTTGTCTTTTACACCGTTTTCAACATTATTTCAGTTATATCACAGCAACAGATTGGTTGAATGAAGAGACAAAGTATTTACCTTCACAAGTCCTTTACGGTCTGCTATTATCACCCTGTGGTGTCCTGTGTCTGCTATAATAACTGTTTGCCCATCCTTCGTCACACAAACCTATAGCGAAAAACAGGAGAATATAACAAAATTAGAACTAGAAAGGTTGTTTTTATGAAAAAACATATGTCTCCCCATTGCAGTTTGTCAATGACTATTAAAATATTGAACAAGGGGAGATAACTTTGCAACGAAGTAGCCCAGAGTTATAATTCTTCCAAGGTGCACAACTTCACATTGCCATCTATCTATATTCCAAGTTTCAATAAATTCCTTTAAGTACTTTCTTAGTTCTGCTCTGGAGAAAGTTTACACTATTAAAATATTGAACAAGGGGAGATAAATCATAATTATTGCAAGGTGCACAACTTCACATTGCCATCTATCTAAATTCCAAGTTTCAATAAATTCCTTCAAGTAGTTTCTGAGTTCTACTCTGGACAAAGTTTACACTATTAAAATATTGAACAAGGGGGAGATAACTCATAATTATTGCAAGGTGCACAACTTCACATTGCCATCTATCTATGTTTCAAGTTTCAATAAATTCCTTCAAGTAGTTTCTGAGTTCTGCTCTGGACAAAGTTTACACTATTAAAATATTGAACAAGGGGGAGATAACTCATAATTATTGCAAGGTGCACAACTTCACATTGCCATCTATCTATATTCCAAGTTTCAATAAATTCCTTCAAGTAGTTTCTGAGTTCTGCTCTGGACAAAGTTTTCACAATTAAAATATTGAACAAGGGGGAGATAACTCATAATTATTGCAAGGTGCACAACTTCACATTGCCATCTATCTATGTTCCAAGTTTCAATCAATTACTTCAAGTAGTTTCCGAGTTCTGCTCTGGACAAAGTTTACACTATTAAAATATTGAACAAGGGCAGATAACTTTGCAACAAAGTGGCCCAGAGTTATAATTCTTGCAAGGTGCATAACTTCACATTGCCATCTATCTATGTTCCAAGTTTCAATCAATTACTTCAAGTAGTTTCCGAGTTCTGCTCTGGACAAACAAAAGTTAAGAAGAAGAAGAATAATAATAATAAGAAGAACAAGTACTGATTGTGATTGCAAGCAAGTCACATATATCCCCAAAACCGGCAAATTGTCGCAACGGGATAACATTTTGATACCGGAAATGAACTCGACACACCTATATTTACTTGAAAACCAAATTTCATCGAAATCGGGGCATTTTTAGTTTTCGGGCGGCCATTTTGAAAGTGACGGGCGACAATAAAATTTAAGCTACTTGAAAACCAAATGTCATCAAAATCGGAGAAGTTTTAAGTTTTGGCGGCCATTTTGAATAAAAAATGGCCGCCGCGGGGATAAATTTTCGATACCAAAAATGAACTCGCCAGAACTATATCTACTTGAAAACCAAATTTCATCGAAATCGGAGCATTTTTAAGTTTTAGCGGCCATTTTGAATAAAAAATGGCGACCGCGGGATAAAATTTCAATAACGGAAATGAACTCGCCACACCTATATCTACTTTAACCATATTTCATCAAAATCAGAGAAGTTTTAAGTTTTGGCGGCCATTTTGAATAAAAAATGGCCGTCACGGGGGATAAATTTTCGATACCGAAAATGAACTCGCCACAACTATATCTACTTGAAAACCAAATTTCATCAAAATCGGAGCATTTTTAAGTTTTGGCGGCCATTTTGAATAAAAAAATGGCCACCGCGGGATAAAATTTCAATATCGGAAATGAACTCGCCACACCTATATCTACTTGAAAACCAAATTTCATCGAAATCGGAGCATTTTTAGGTTTTGGCGGCCATTTTGAATAAAAAATGGCCGCCACGGGATAAAATTTCGATACCGGAAATGAAGTCGCCACATAAAAATCTATTTATCAAATCAAATTGCGATGAAATCGGACAATGTTCAAGTTTCCCGCCCTTTTGGCGGCCATATTGAAAACCGCACGCGAGAATAAAATTTCGATACCGGACTTGAACTCGAAACATCTATATCTACCTTTAAACCAAATTTCATCGAAATCCGAGCACTTTGCGTTTTTTTTAGGTTTCGCCCCGTCGACTGCCATTTTGAAATGGCGACCATTTTAAAATTTCCGAAACACACATGCACATCTGCGAGTGGTGGCCTATGTCTGTGCAAAGTTTCATTAAGATCGGGTGAAGCATCTCCGAGAAAAACTCCGGACAAAGGTAAATGGAAAGAAAAATAAGAAAAAAAATAATAATAATAATAATAATAATAATAATAATAATAAGAAACGGTGCAAAAACAATATATCCCCAAACTTTGTTTTGGGGATATAATAAGAATAACTACAAATACAGCATGTCCCCCCTTTCGGAGAAGGGGAGACATAATAAGTCATAGATTTATGTGTATGGGGTATAATGCCAATTTCACCAATGTTTTCAGGTATATTGTGGTGTTTCTTAGGTTAACAAACCAGCACCTGAGGTGGACGATCTATGTCTACACCATGGAGTCGGTATCCCTTTAACCCTTTCCGACATACAACAAATCAGCAGCAGATGTCTTAGAGAATATTTAGGCAAAACTATGGCGAACCTCTACAAGGGAAAGTATTTTACTTTTTAAAGAGTTGAAAACATTGCTGCAAAGGGATAAATTGCTCATTATGAGCAATTTATCCTTTTGCAATAATGTTTTCAAAAGTAGTCTGCTGCAGAGGCATCAAAAGTGTCATTAACCCTTTCCCTCATATAGACGCTTTCTGAAGCCTCTGCAGCAAACGGCTTTTTGAATACATAGTGACAAAAGAAGAAATTGCACAAAACGTGCAATTTCTCCTTTTGCCACAATGTTTTCCACCTTTTGTCATAGGTTATCCATTCAATTACAGAGATTGTCCATTTTTTGACAAAATATGTTCAAGTCATCTGCTGCAGAATTGTCGTATGAGGGAAAGGGTTAAAGGTTAAACTTGTAACCTTTGATTAAAGTTTTTTAGGCAATATTAACTGAGCAACTAGGGCTGGGCTTGACAATAGTTAAAAAATTACAGAAAAGAGCTCAAATATTTTTCATATGCATGACGCTTTCCCTCATACAACATAATTCAGCAGCAGATGACTTCTAAAAGGAGAACTATAGAAAACCACTCCAGTCTAATATCATAATGGAAAGGAAATTGGCTGAGTGATTGTCTGGCTGTCCTAAAGTGTTGACCCCTTTCCGGTAAAAATGTGGAGCTGATAGTTGAAGTATATATAATGTCACAATTGTCTGTACAGGTACCTCAATCTAAAGGGGATGGCCATCTCTAAGTTATGAGAACTTGTGGCCTATAACATGAATATGTGTAAAACTGAGGCAAGCAATTGCATTCAATCAACTGGATACTTTTTCACATAGACTGTTAGCCCATTGGAGAAAGAGAATTGACGCTTGTCACAGTGACTTTCGTCTAACGTCCGAAAGAATGTTGCTCGAGCTGGGATTCAAACTCACAACCCCTGGATTGACAGCCCACGTCGCTAGTGATTGAGCTACCGGGGCTCGGCACCTTATCTGGATCTCTGACTTACCTTTCCAGGAAATCTGAGGGGACTCTCAGGTGCCACAGACAACTGGATTGGTAACAAATGGTCACTCAATTCCCCCTTTTCTCTGTAAAAACTGACGGCTACTTCCATAAACTTGAGCAACCTTTCTCTGTGACCTTCACCTACTAGCTGATACAGAAACTGTCCACTCGGTCCAACTATTACAAGTGTTGGCCAACAAGCAATTTGCATATCAGACCATAATTTGGCAGAACTGTCATTTACAACTGGGTGATGTATACCATAACGCAGCACAGCACTAAGAATGTTGTCGGAAACTTTTTCATTCTCAAACTTAGCTGAATGAACTCCTACTACAATGACTCCATCCGCGATGGAATGATTTTTTTCTAATGCATCTAAGTCCGGTAATATATGCATACAGTTTATACAACAATATGTGAAAAAGTCAAGAATCACAATTTTTCCTTTTAATTTGTCGCCAAACAAAAGAGATTCAGATACATTCATCCATTCCAGACCTGTAATGAAAGAAAACAACAGTAATGATCAAGATAACACAAGAATTCAAACTTTCCGTTAACTGTGTGATGCAAATAATATACCTGTATAGGTGATGTCTCTATATTACAAAAGCTACAAGAACAATAAAAGACTTGTTAAATCTAAATTGCTTAGAAACATGACAATTTTGGATAATATACACAAATAACTAGTGAGGATAGAATGATGTTAGGCAGTAACTTTGGACAATAAACTTGTGAATCAAAGTTTGATTCAGATCACCTGAGGCTGAGCTTTCTAAGGAGAAACATACACAAGTTGTCTGTATTTAGGTTGACTATTGAAAAATGATAAGGAACATTTAAAAATTACTTATAACTAGAAATATCACTGAAGGTGATGAATACCCCCAGCTGGTGTCCAACAATATACATATGTATGAGAAATTCAAGGGGCCATTTCTCATTTAAAAATAATTCCAGTGCAACACGCCGACAATATGCACAACAAGGCTTGGTATCAATCATTCTTGTGAAGTTATATTGAATTCTGACCAAGGGTTGCTGAGAAATAGTGTTCACAAGAAATGTTCCAGACCAACGGACCGACAAACCGACCGACAAACAAGCGTTACTCCTATATAGCCTCCATATACTGTGTATCTGGGGGTATTTTTAGTGAAAGATGCTTTTGAATTACCAGTCATGAAGTATCATTTTAGAAGTCTGATACACATGAGATGTCAGGATCCCGCATCTAAGCATGCACACCAAAGTGCAAACATTCTTAGATTCTTCTGCACCAATCAGAGGAAGAAGTCATCTGTATGAGGTATAACCCTTTTTCACATAAAACAAATCTGCAGCAGACGACTTTGATAACATCTTAACAAAAATTTGGAAATTCTGTATAAAGGAAAAGTGTACTCATTTAATAGAGGAATTTCTTCTTTTGCCACAGTGTTTTCAAAAAGTTGTCTGCTGCATGAACCGAAAAGCCTCTACTTCAGGGAAAGTTGAAGATTAAAACAGACAATATAATATATTTATACAAGAAACATACCTTCAGTAAATTCTGGTACTTTAAGTTGATATTTTGTGTCCATAAGAATTAAGTGTTTCTTAACAGCCGCCTTATCCCAGTCAGCATCCAGAATCTCATCCAGGTTTTGGCAGTTTTCCAAAACATCATTTAGTTTCTCCATTGTATGTCAGCTCTTAAATTTTGATTAAAATAGATCTTAATATCTAAACATCCTTAAAGTGAAGTATAACTAATCCATATACATTATTTTGGAAAAACATAAGATTAATCAAATTACCAAGTGAAGATTGAGCATCTAAAAACAAAAAAAATTATCGATTAATAATAAATGGGTTAATTGAAATCAGGGTATCTTTATAGATCTATGTCGTCCGGCACATTGGCACGACTTTTCAATTTCATAATTTTATCCAACTGTGAACAATAATAAGTTTACAGTCATGATAAATCAAAGCAGAAAACAAATTGTAATTATTGTGCGTTTTTTCATTTGGTAATGGAGTCTATTTAAATAGAGAAGTACAGAGTTTTAATGAAACTATTTAAAAAATACCTTTAACCCTTTCCCTCATACGGCAATTCTGCAGCAGACGACTTCGAACGTATTTTGTCAAAACATAGAAAATCTCTTTAATTGAATGGATAACCTATGACAAAAAGTGAAAAACATTGTGGCAAAAGGAGAAATTGAATGTTTTGTGCAATTTCTTTTTTTGTCACTATGTTTTCAAAAAGCTGTCTGCTGCAGGTGTCAAAAAGCGTCTATATGAGGGAAAGGGTTAAACATGGAATAACGAATATTCAACTTTTAACTGAACTAAGTATCTTAGTTCTTTGTTTTTGATTAGGAATGGTGACACATTTTTATCTCCGATGAACTTGAAACCGTGAGCTATTTTCAAGCAAGTGTTAATATAACATTTTTGTCAATTGGTTAAGAATAGTTCAATTATGAAGTATAATTTCCTGTCTGGTATGTCAAACTGTATTTTGTTCAAGGTTTAAAGGTACCGTACGTAGGAAGCAACGTCTGCCGGATGCTTCCCACTGTCTTTGACAGAATATAACTGAAATTAATACGTGTGAAAGCTTGAGCCGAAGGCTCGAGCGAAGCACGCCTATAGGTTACACGTACGAACACATCATACGAGATCAAAACAACGAGAATTCAGTACAATCTTACTGTTTTTCACATATCAAATCTCAACCCCATAGCACTTTTTTTCGGCCATTTTGCTTCCGGTCTTACTGGTGAATGTAGAGCGCCTATGTAATAGAGATTGCCAAATGTGACGTCATTGCAACGAAAAGTAACGTCATTGTAAGGCAAGTAATAAATAAATAACAAAAGGAAAACGACAGGAATGGTAGGAAAAGATAGTTTGACTCGTCACAAATGGATTTCATTCACTGGAAGGACTTTATGAAGGCTAAGTCGACTATTCTTTTGTACCTGTCATCATTATTTCATGGATTTTATATCTTTGCAATATAGAGAAGCAATAAACACTTGAAAATGATTGTAAATAATTTCAACGGAAGTTATCGTTCGTTACACTGGCCTCGGATATTATTTTAACTGAAAAGGACGAACAATTCTGTTTCTGTATCGGCATAGCTTCATTTCAAGGTAAGCTATTTATTATATCAATAATTTGCTTAAAAATATAACTTCATTTCTAAATTATTTGTTATATATCTGTTGGGAACGATCCACGATGCTTTCGTCACATCGCGTGACGTCACATGGTGTGTATCGTTTATGAGTGTATCTGTCATTTGAAGCCGAAGCCGTCTTGTCAAATGTTGACTCCACTCAAGAAAATAGCTATTAAAACTATCATATCTTCGACTGTCTAGTTGTATTGACTTTAAGACGTGTATCTATTTATTGCAGTAAATGTAGCAAACAAACAAAACTACAGTCAATTTCAAATTATTTGCCTTCAATTTACATTATTTTTTTACATTGTACAGTTTAACAGTTTATGTCTATGACCTAGTCTTTGTCAAATCATGAAAGTATGACCAGAATCAGTTCATCCTGATTTTGGGGTATACATAGTAAATGTCTTAATGTCTATATCCTCCAACCTGAAAGAGAGGAAAACACTTTCATGCCTTCAAATGAGTCTATTGTTTTAAAGAAATGATGTTATATGTGGACTATCAGTAAAACACATAACTTTTCTTTCAATAGGCTGAATTTCTAGTAGTTTCATATTTTTTTTTATCCAAAATTTGTTTATTGATCAAACTCAAATGAGTCCATTGTTTAAAAGGAATGATGTCATATGTGGGCTATCAATAAAACACATTACTTTTCTTTCATCAGGCTGAATTTCTAGTAGATTTATCTTTTTTTTTATCCAAAATGTGTTTATTGATCAAACTCAAATGAGTCCATTGTTTTAAAGAAATGATGTCATATATATGTGGACTATCAGTAAAACACATTACTTGTCTTTCAACAGGCTGCATTTCTAGTAGATTCATCTTTTTTTTAACCAAAATGTGTTTATTGATCAAACTCAAATGAGTCATGATTGTTTAAAAGAAATGATGTCATATGGGGGCTATCAGTAAAACACTTTACTTTTCTTTCAACAGGCTGAATTTCTAGTAGTTTCCTTCTTTTTTTTTTTATCCAAAATGTGTTTATTGATCAGATTGGACAAACTTGGTACTAAGAATTTAAACATTATTTTCACTAGGTTATTTTAAATACTCTGCATGTATGTATTCAAACAATATTTGAAAAAGATTCAACATCTATTGACAGATTGACAGCACTATTTTCATACTTGGGAGCACAACAACCAATGATGTCAAAGAACTCTTCAAATTGAAGAGCAAATGCAAAATAAAAGCCTTTTACGGTCACCGATTTAGGTCCGTCTATGAAACAGGGCAATGTACACTAACTATATCAAACTCAAATAAGGTAAAAACAAACTGAGCATTGAAATCTGTAGACAAAGAGGATCAATCTCTTTTTAAATTCAACAAACACTCAAAATACTTTTTATTCAAATAAATTTGTATAAACATTTTGGTTGAACAATAAAGAAAACGTAATCTGTTTTTCAACAGAAAAAGGCTATAAGGCAGTTCATAATTAATGTCAGTTATGTTAGTCACCCAGTGACCTCACATAAGTGTTCTGTCCTCTGATATAACTGAAATACCACAGAAATGTATCTGTTTTCTATGTAATTTATTGTGAAATCCATTTTTCTGTGTGAAATTGTATAATCTATACAATAGAAATGGTAAAATTTAAATTGGTACATTGTGTATACATTCATTGTAACAAAAAAATTCTTATACTTTACTGGTAATAAAAGTACACATATTTTCATGAACTGCTGCTCAAAATAAAAACCTATACTGTAGTTTAATGGTAAAACACCTGGTCTAACAAGAGTTCTAAGATCAAATCTCAGCAGGTACATGTTTTGAAAGAGGCAACTAAACTTAACAATGTATACATGAAACAATTATGCTGTGGGGAGTTGTCTTACTTAAACACTTATTACATTTTTATCCAGGCTTCTAGTGAAAATAGTTTACTCCCTGTACCCTTTTCAAAAGCTTTTATAATTGAGCAATAACAATTAAAAAAAGGAATGGTTATCAACATTGATAACTCTGAGAATCTGTACATGTTCAAGGATTGATCCAGCTTTGATAACCGTTCTAATATCAAAGTTTTAACGAAATTTATACATCATATTTTTATAATAGAGCAATTTTAACATGATCACTAACAATGTTAAATTATTGCAAATTCTTCTGGAAAATCCATTTCTCTGTTTGTACTTTTTATAATTTCTTTATTTGCTATAAACATACTGTTTATTGTTTTATGCAATAAAATGTATATTGAATATATTGATCAGATCTTATATTATCCATTTTTTTTTCAAACAACATATTTCAGATACATGTATATATATTCAGTAACTGTTGTTGACACTAAGTCTGGTACTTATTAACAAATAATCTGATGCTGTTTTCATGTTTTACAAATTAAAAACCAGAAAAGGAGATAGGTGTTCAAAGTGAAAATGTTGTTGAATAGGAACATATTGTTCATTTTGGATATGTTCATTTTGGATCAATTACACCATTCCGACAATGTATTCGGATTAGTCACAGAAATCAAGTAATTTACATCAGACAAGGCCGGCTAAACTTTAACCTTTCCAACATACATCATTATAAATGGGACTTTTAAAAATATTTGTCAAAAATTACATTTTTCTCAGTCATCTTAAATTGTCTCAAGATTATACATTCAGCCAGATCATGCAAAGTTAGCCATCTGCCTTGTAAGATTGTTGTGTGGAGTAATGTTAAGCGCAAGTCATTCAATCAACCATGGTAAGAGTCAGTTTTCAATTATATGTATTACTAGTTTACAAATAACTGGCATTTGTAAAAATAAATCAGAACATTCTTCAATGCCTTCTAGTGTTGTTTTCCATCAACATCCTTGGAAATCTTACAGTCTATTACAATCCTGACCTAATAAAAAATAAAACAGATATATATGTACAAATTAAACTTAAATGCATGCCAAGTTTCGTTTTTTTTCAATATGTTTTTCAAATTCTGTTTTTGTAACTTAAATTTCTACAATTTGCCTATTAATTTGTTTCTTGTTGGGGGACAGACAGTGCTTAATTAATTGTTCTTGCTTTCACACGACCTAGGCTTTGCCTATTAACATATTAGACAGAGTGGAGGGGTAAAACTGTTTTTACCCTCTCGAAAACCCATGACAATGTTTTTTCACTAAAAGTCCTGTACTTTAACGACATTGACAACCAACTGTATCAAATATGGTATAACTTTTAAAACGTCTTAAATATATCTTGTTCAACTTACGTTGTATCTTTATACTAAATACCGCTATTGCATCTACTCGAGTGCTTCCGGATTTTGACACTTTCTGTTGTTGTTGTTGTTGTTTTTAAAAAATCGTAAAAGAACCTAAAGGAATTAAATACAAAATAATTTCCAGATATTCTTATAACATGCTTGTATATCATATCAGATTAAGTAACAAAGGCTTTGAAAATTTAATATTAAATATCTATGTTCATTATTTGTTGCAATATACTGTTTACAAAAGTTGATATCTACTTTCCATTTCTTTAGTTTGAATCCATTCGTTCTTTCTCAAGAAGTTTCAAAACAAAAATGGCTGCCCCCAAGAAGAAACGTGTCGAAGAGGAGATGGGGGAAGAACTTGAAGTTGAAGACGACGACATGGAGTACGATTCGAATGACGAGGACGACTCTGATGGCGGTGAAGGAGAAATGCAAGGGGTATGTCTGGATATCTTTGACATCACTGATTTTAATTCAAAATGTTTACTAACCTTGTCGGCTCTAGAAATATAATATTGCACAATCAGAAGCAGAGACATATTATGAGCCATGAACACTGTGAAGTCCCCTTTTAGTGGGATGTAACTGCACTAACTTGACTATGTCGCTATGTGTGTAACTGTAAGGTAGAGTTCCAGAAAGTGATTTCCTAAAAAGTCCTGCTCAAAAAAGGCTGATTATGAGAAAGATCAAAGTTCCATTTTGTTAAGGTTTACAGCCATCATAAGCATGTGATAATAATGCATTGGGAATGAGCTAGCGATCAAGGCGTTATTTAAATACATTCATTGTTATGAAAAATGTAGTGTAATAGTTCGGATTAAGCAGCGTCTCGTCCGGAAACACATACTGCTGCAGTGACATTGTCGCGGGATTTTTGATTGGGATCCGGTCCCCATAGAAGTTCCTCTTTGGTACTGATGTTGAGCGGACGGACCAATATGTCTCAACTTACATGTATACGGTTTACACATAATTTTTTTACATGAAGTTGTCCCTACCGTCTGACACTTTACAATCAAGCCCTCTTCAGGAAAGCTATTACAATTACATAAATCTTGGTAAACATTTATTTACTTTTTGTAGGAGGTCCAGCTTGACTTTGAAGCAAGGGTTCCTGAAGATTGTGATTTTAATGGAATGAGAACTTTACTACAACAGGTAAGTTTAAAATTTCTTCTACTCTTCACAGCAATTTCATTTCAGTTGTCTGCTGCCAATATGTTGTTTGAGGGAAAGAGTTCTGATCAAATTGTAATACTTTTTCCGGTTTTATGTAAATTTGGTTGCTTTTAAAGGCAAAATATTTATTTTATTGATTTACCTTATACAAACTTAAATGTTGCAGCAAAAATGCTTTTATGTATCAACAATCTTGGTGACATGTAGTAAATTAGTTCTCAAAAAAATTCTTAAGTGAGTGAATGACATCCCTTTGCGAGGAGCATTCTGGTTTTTTAATGAATGCTGAATGTGTATTTTGTTCTCCAGTTATATCATGGTACATGGTGTTTTACTCTGCTTGCAACACTTTAATTAATTATATCATGACACTTGATGTTTGATTGTTTTTTCAATAGGTTTATTGTAATATCATTGGACATGGTGTTTATTTCTGCATTCAACAGTTTAAAGTTATATCAGTATAATATAATTATATAATTGTAAAATGTGACATTCCATCTTCTTCTGACAGTTTTAGTGATATCAAGGCACATGGTGTTTTTACGTTGCTTTCAACAATGTTTCAACTACTTCAGAGGTGAAGTGAAAGAGTGTCTGACTCCAGAGGTCCCTGAAGATAAGGAGTGGTATTCAGCTCTTTTTCCCACAATTTCTCTCTTATTATTAACACAAACCCTCATTGAAACGATTCTTTTGAGTACCCACAACATAGGGTTGGATGGTCAAATAAGGAAAATTAGAACATGCAAAACGCCCCTCATCTAGAGCTCTGTGCCTCTGGTGCTGGAAGTCTGCAAATGAGATTTAGTCGAGTCCAAGCCATAAGTGGGAATTTATAGGGAATTTTCAGTGGTCAGATGACATTCAACCCTTTCCCTCATACGACAATTCTGCAGCAGACGACTTTGAACATATTTTGTCAAAACATAGAAAATCTCCTTAATTGAATGGATAACCTATGACAAAAAGTGGAAGACATTGTGGCAAAAGGAGAAATTGCTCGTTTTGAGCAATTTCTTCTTTTGTCACTATGTTTTCAAAAAGCTGTCTGCTGCAGAGTCGTCAGAAAGCGTCTATATGAGGGAAAGGGTTGAGCTAATCCTCTAAATATTTCTTTTCTTTTTGTAGGTTTTCTTAAAGGCCAACATTGATATATCAGAAATAACAAACACACTGATATCACAGAACTACATTGGCAGTGTGATCAAGGTACGATACATTTTTCATAGACATTGCAAATTATCTCAATCTCCCCTCTTGTCTATCCCTGACATCGCTGTCATTTTCATGTCAGAAGCATTAGTCAAGGGTCCAATTACATCAACCTAACTTAGCGCTTAATAATTCTTAAGTTGCTGAACTCCAGATTATAGATAGAGTACTTAGTCAAAAGATTTACTAGGTAGGCATACCCAGTAAGCCATATTTTGTACATTTTCATGACTTTCAATTGACTGTTTTTCAAAATTTACTGCAAAAATAGTTTTGAACTATTTATTTCTTACTATGTTGTTACTTTTAGCAATATTTGCAGAAGTTTCAACATTTCAAAATTTTGATCTTCATCTGGAGCTCAACACCTTTAAATGCTTTAGAGCGTAATTCATCCTTTTTGTTTTCCTAATTAAAAGCCCAAAATATTTCATTTCTTAACAAATATTGTAAGTCGGCAAGGTAACTATTTATTTCAACTTGGTCATTTACTTGAATACATTCCACCATTCATGTTTTACAAAATACTATGTCGAGTGGTTATAGCAACCCCAGCTGATTTTTGTCCTTTCATTGTTTACTTTAGTTTTAATTGCAAATGATAGATCTCTTAAATTGGAGCAAGTAACTTTTTGAATTTTTAAGTTACCTCAAATAGATAAAAAGTTATCACAGTTTTCATATGTAATTTTTGAGTGCTTTTGTGGAATTTTTCCTTATATAAATGATAACGCGTCGTGTCAAATCGACGGCACCGAAAACTTTGGAAAATTCATTAATTTCTGCACAAATTTCTTAATTTTGAAGATAAATTAATGAAACTTTCCAGTTATGTGTATAATGTCCTGCTCAATCCAAATATCAAGTTGTTTTAACTGTATCTTTACAATTTAAAATGTTATTGCATGATGAAATATTGTAAATAACCTCTTTTTTTCGAGGGCATATAGTTCAGTCTGTAATGAGTTCGAATCCCCACTCCGTCACTAATTATTTATGAAGGTTGACAAAAGTCAATGGTCTTCCACCCATTGGTGAAAAAAGTCCATGAAGGAAGGATGCCAGTTCCTTATGAAGAATGTTCAGTACTGGTGAGAGAAAGTTATGGTAATCGTGATATAACTAAAAGACTGTTGAAACTGGCTTAAAACTCCCAATTGATCAAAAATATAAAAAACAACTTTTTCAAATAAGAATTTATTTTTTGGCAATTGCAATCATTTTTATTCATAAAACATCTAAGAAAATAATTATATACTTATAATCTGCAGAAGATAACTTACGACAAACATTAGGTCAAAACTATGGACAATGTATGTGAATACATGATAATTGAATTAATTTGAAATCATTGAGACAAAATGAGAAAAATGCTCATTATGAGCCATTTATTCCTTTTGCCATAATGTTTTTAACTGTGTTTCCATTGGGGAAAGTATTATTTGCATATTAATGAAGAAATGAATCTAATTCTATATGGAAATCATGAAATGATATGTATTCACAATGTCAGAATGTCTCGCTTATCTATGTCATACATGCATTTTAAAACAAAATGATAACCCTTTCCTAAATACATTTAATCTGCAGCAGTTGATTTTAAAAATGTCTAGTAGTCAACTGAATTATTTTCTCAGTGTAGCAAGTATCAAATAAGGTTTCAAGCATTTTACCACATCAATAACTTTCGACACTGTTTCCAAGAAAATAAACAGCTCAAACAAAACTCCCAACTTTCACATGGCAATTTTTGAGAGATTGTATTTTAGAATAGTCATTCAAGCTTTATTTCTTTGCAGAACGGCCCTAGGAATATATCAGCCACAGTTGTTTATAAACCACATCTTCTACGAAGTATTATAGAGCTGAAAAATAACAAAACAAAAAATTAACTAACATCTTAAATATGCACGAATCGATGAGAAAAAAGCATACGGTGTCAATGACGATTTCGTATCATATTTTAAGTTCTTGAACAATATAATGCGTAAATAATATAAATTTCATAAGAAAATATTCATATGAAATAAAATTATCAATTATTTCCGTATATAAAGTAGAAATGGTGCTTGTACAGATGATCAAAGTTTGCTCTTATTTAAGCGACATCGTAATGTTAAAATTGGGTGGGTGGGGTAATTTTGTCAAATCCCGTTTTTTTCGTAATTTATCGAAAGAAAACGAAGAATTTACATTACTATCATATGAAAATATTTAATTGAGATATAATTGTTAAATAATTTAGAATACAATGCAGCAATGTAATGTGTACACATGTTTTAAGTTTGAAATTTTCACATTGTTTACGGGAATTGAGCAGGTGCACGTTGGTTACTTTTAAGTCATTTTTCATAAAAGCTCGAATTGCAAGTGTGTTTTTATAATATATTTGTACAGCAAATGTTGTTTTCTACTCGTAAAGTGTAATGGTTCAAAATCAAATGGTCAGATAGGTATTACGTATGTGTACTATCGGGTCACCGTGATCGATGGAAATTTTCAAAATGGCGACCGACTATTGCGCAATATTGACATTCCTCGTTTTCGCAAGATCGGGCATTTCAACGATGGATGCGGGGCGTTTATAATCGTCCAAATTTTATGTTTTATATATCAAAAGAAAGAGGAAAGAATAAATTAGAAGATACTGTTTGACTTTTACCTGATAAAATTTCCGCCGGTCCAAAAATGTCCTTCGACTTTGCGCCATAGTAACTTCTTTAGTTGTAAACATAAATGAAAAAGTCAAAATCCTGGGTACAGGGAATTCATTCTGCTGTTTGACTTAATTATTTTTTTGAAAATGTGCTAATGTTAAATGACCCGCAAACGCGATTTCGCGAGATGTATATTTGATAAGACACATCTGTTCATCCAAACTTGATTATTCCGGAAAAACCCAGTTTGGATCAGTTATACACACTGATAAAAGAAGATGGATACATACTACAATTAAATAAAACATATCTAATGAAAGATAATTCATTTGTCTTTAAAACTATACCACTCTTATAATTATTGGATGAAAGGTTTAAAAGATATAAATAAAATAACAACACTATGTACTGATTTTATCAATATTCTTAATCTATTGGCTTATCAGCTGGGGTTGCTAGTGGTTAGCGTCGGGGATTTGAAACCGGGTGTCCCAGGTTCGATCCCCAGTCGCGGCACTACAGTCATGGTGGAGTGCCCTTGGGCAAGGCACATTTTCTAGCCTAGTACTGGTTAGTTTACCCAGGGATCATGAATAAGTGAACTGTCGTCGTGATATAACTGTAATATTTTGAAAGTGGCGTAAAACCCCAATAAAACAAACAAAACAAAATACTATGGAAATAAAAATGAAAATATATATATGCTTTCAAAATGAATCTGAACTATGAAAAACAGTTCTCATCAGAACTCCTGCTTCACTGTTTTCTTCACAGTTGTACAGTTCATATATGAATTTAGCATACATCCAGCGAAAACTCTGATATTTGTGATTCTCTTTCCCTACCAGTTATGGTGAGATGACCTTATCAACATTGTTTAACCCCTCCCTCATATAGATGCGATCTGACGCCTCTGCAGTAGACGGCTTTTTGAAAACATAGTGACAAATGAGAAATTGCACAAAATGTGCAATTTTGTTTTCCACTTTTTGTCATAGGTTATCCATTCAATTATGGAGATTTTCCATGATTTGACAAAATATGTTCAAAGTCGTCTGCTGCAGAATTGTCGTATGAGGGAAAGGGTTAAAGAGAGCGGAAGTTTATAGAGTTCAAGGACCTTGACGCTTTGTTCACAAATTATTTTATTGTTACATTAATGGTCAAGCATGCTGTCTTCGTTTTTGTTATGATAGAACGGTTTGAGCTTGAATGTTTGTAGAAAGTTGTGAATACCTTGTAGAGCTCTATGTATGTTTCCATGAGAGGATAACGCAGGGTTTGGAGGACAAATGGGGGAAAAAAAACATGAAATATATCGCTTATCTCAAAGATTGCACTTATTTTTTTATAACAGCAACCTTACGATGCTGATGAAGAAGAGGATGAGGAGGAGGATGACGATACAGTTCTTGCTTTAACATCAGTACTTAATTTGACAGAGAGAAAGGTAGACTTTATTAATGAATATTTGGGATAACGCACCAATCATTTACTAAACAAGCTAATTTTCAAGTGGTTTTTTTTTTAGAAAGAATTCAAATTTGATTTATTTAGCTTTGCCTCATGCAGATACATTTTGAACAATATCTCCTTTTGCCATGATATATTCAACTCGATTCAATAATTATACTCTCATTTATTGAGATTTTCAATGTTTTTGTCCAAATAATTTCAAAGTCGCCTCCTACAGATTTGTTGTATTTGGGACTTTGTTTCAGTGTAAGATCTAGGTATTAACACTTTCCCTCATATAGACGCTTTCTGACGCCTCCGCAGCAGACGGCTTTTTGAAAACATAGTAACAAAAGAAGAAATTGCACAAAACGTGCAGTTTCTCATTTTGTCACAATGTTTTCCACTTTTTGTCATAGGTTATCCATTCAATTATGGAGATTTTCTATTTTTTGATAAAATACATTCAAAGTCGTCTGCTGCAGAATTGCCGTATGAGGGAAAGGGTTAACATTAAAATTTTGTCAAATAATGAAGATAGAAATTAATTATCGCTGGTGTAGTGGTAGTACAACTGCAACAAATAATTTTAAAATGATATTAACCCTTTCCCTCATATTGACGCTTTCTGACGCCTCTGCAGCAGACGGCTTTTTGAAAACATAGTAACAAAAGAAGAAATTGCACAAAACGTGCAGTTTCTCCTTTTGTCACAATGTTTTCCACTTTTTGTCATAGGTTATCCATTCAATTATGGAGATTTTCTATATTTTGATAAAATACGTTCTAAGTCGTCTGCTGCAGAATTGCCGTATTAGGGAAAGGGTAAACATTAAAATTTTGTCAAATAATGAAAAAAGAAATTAATTATCGCTAGTGTAGTGGTAGTACAACTGCAACAAATAATTTTAAAATGATATTAACCCTTTCCCTCATATAGATGCTTTCTGACACCTCTGCAGCAGACGTGTTCAGTCGTCTGCTGCAGAATTTTTCATTTTTATTGGTGTTCACTTTAGTGAAAAATAATAAAAAAGGATATCTTGATTTTGACCCTAGGTACACAACTAACTTTTATGTATTCTCTCTGTCTTCTATACTTAACCCTTTCCCTCATATAGATGCTTTCCGATGCCTCTGCAGCAGACAGCTTTTTGAAAACATGTCGACAAAAGAAGAAATTGCTCCTTTTGTCACCATGTTTTCAATTCTATTCAATTATTGTACTTCAATTTAAAGGGAGTTTCCAAACAATTTCAGGGATGTTTTCAAAGTCGCCTGCATGGAAAATATCTCTATAATTAATGGTTTAATTATTGAATAGAGTTGAAAACATTGTGGCAAGATGTCACAATGTTTTCAAAAGTCGTCTTCTGCAGAGGCATCAGAAAGCGTCTATATGTGGAAAAGGGTTAAGTTCCGCTTAAAATCTGTAGCAGACGTCTCTGAAAAACATCTTGACAAAAACATGGAAAATCTTTTATTAATTACATAGTTTTCTTTTACTGGGATGTCGTTTGCTGCAGATCTGTCAAAATACATCTGAATATGGGAAATGGTAATAATAACAATTATTTGCGTCCCTTTTAGGAATTGAATTGTGTGAAGCAGTTAAAAGCTAATTTGTTGGAAAGATGTCAGAAATGTGGAAAAGACAAGAAAGACAAGTTACAGAGTATTTTGTCCGACCCAGATCATCATGTTGGGTATTTGATTAGTGAGCGCTACCTAAATTTACCACCAAACCTAGCTGTACCAATGTTTGAATCTTTAATGTAAGTATTGTTCAATGTGTTCGAAATTAGCAGGAGCAAGTAGCAAATTGCTACTTAACCCTTTACCTCATATAGACGCTTTCTGATGCCTCTGCAGCAGACGGCTTTTTGAATACATAGTGACAAAAGAAGAAATTGCACAAAACGTGCAATTTCTCCTTTTGCCACACTGTTTTCCACTTTTTGTCATAGGTTATCCATTCAATTAAGGAGATTTTTTTTGACAAAATACGTTCAAAGTCGTCTGCAGCAGAATTGCCGTATGAGGGAAAGGGTTAAAGTGGGAACTTGCTACCTGCCAAAAAGTCAGTACTTAGCAAGAACTTGCAACGTGAAAAAATGGCCCAGTTTTGTATTCACTCGCTATTTCTGATCCAATCACTTTCTTTTATCAATTTTGTTCAAAGAAACAAAATGTCATTTGAAGTGATTGGTTTACGCATAACATAAAAGTTCATTTCAAACCCTGGCAAAAAGGGAAATTAATTATAATGAGCAACATCTCCTTTCAACACAATATTTTCACTGACCTAGGTTAAAGGTCAAGGTCACAGTGATATTTATTAGTTGTACGAAATGACGTTATCACTCTTGGGATAATAGATTTGTATAAGACGACTTCATTGCTGTAGCTCTTTCATTTGTGGACTGAATTCCTTCATATATTCCGTACACAGATTCGGTGTCAAGAGAGTTTGGAGGGGTTTGCGTTTTACCAAGCTATGTCAAGGTCACATTGACAAACACATCTTGTGTCTGTATGAAACGACCTCATCGCGCTAGCACTTTCATTTGGAGACACAATTCCTCAATACCTCATGCACTGATTTATTGTAAAGTGATTGGATGGGTTCCCATTTAACTGATCTAGGTCACAGTGTCTAGAATACATCTATGCGATTAAACATGGTGAGGGGATTTGTATGGTTGGCAATTCTCTTGTTATTGTTGTGATGAACATGTGTTTTGATAGAGCAAGCAAAAGCAATTTGTTCAAATCTATATCAAATGTTTGATTTTTTTATGATAACTGAAGATACACATATGCCATGATAATTTATATATTTGCACAAATATCTTGTTCAGGTTAAGTATTTCCCATCTGAAGAAGCGTTTTAACCCTTTCCCACCTGTAAACGTGTTTTGACGCATCTGCAGCAGACAACTATTGAAAACATTGTGACAAAAGGAGAAATTACTCAAAACGAGCAATTTCTCCTTTTGCAACAATGTTATGTGTAAATGGGTTAATATTGTTAAATAACATACAAATTATCTTTTCCAGAAAAGAAATGGAGAAAGCCAATCTGAAGAAAATGAAGTATGACTTTGACTATTACATCATGATTTGTAAAGCATATGAGATGAAATTGGCACACAACAAAAAGGAAGATTTCTACTCAAATTCAGAAGAAGAACTTTTTGAAAATGTAAGTTCACATTACCACTCCTGGATGAATTGTACTATTTTTTTGTGTTCTTAAATGTTATTGGTTCAACCCTATCAACAAATCTGCAGCAATAAATAAAGTTGAATTGCTGAATTTGAGCAGTGTTGCAAAAACGGTCAAAATGTTCATTTTTCCAATTTCTTTTTGGATAAAACACATCTGCATTTGGGGGAAATGTGGCATTCTGATTGCATAATAATTGACCAATCCCAAAACTTCTGTCACTGAATCAACACAACTAGACATGATGATGACTTTTAAAGAGATTTAATTTGAAATGACCTTTGTTTCCCCATCTGGAAAAGACATTTGTCGACTGGTCTACTGGTCTAATTTAATTGAGATTGTGTAGCTCTGCAGAGCTCCAGATAAAAAGAGTTCACAGCCCCAAATCCTTATATGACCCTCAAACCATATATTGTGGAAACTCAAAAGAATCGTCTCAGTGAGACAACTCTTTTGAGTACCCACAACATAGGGTTAAATAGTGTCATAGGAGAGATATTATTGGAAAAGACAAGTTTACTCCTCCTTATCTAGACCTCTGGTTCTGTTACTTTGTGTTATTATATAATATATACTCGCTTAATACTGTCAATTTCATTTCGAACATAATTTGTTTAACTCCAGGTCAGTGAATTGGCTTTCCGATATTCTGTTGCCACTGAGAGGGATGGTGTTGTTCAAAAATGGAATGCAGAGGAAGACATGGAACCATTTAGAACGGTGCTGGTTTTCCAAGCTAATAAATTACCTGGTGTCATTGATAAAATAAAAGAGGAACTCATAAAGACAAAGACAAAGTAGTGCAATGTTGTTTTAATAAATAGGTTTTTTTATTGAAAATGATACATCTTTGTATTTTGTTGGATATATAGATCGCCCGAGCTAAACGGTCAATATGATCTTGTGATCGCACTCATTCTGTTGTCTGTACGTCTTCGCCCTAAGCAATGGAACAATTGTGGCGGAACTCATTGAGACAAAATAGTGTAATGTTGTTTTAATAAAGAGGTCTTTTATTGAAAATGATACATGTCTTTGTATTTTTTTGGATTTATAGATCACCTGAGCTAAAGCGTCAATATGATCTATTGTGATCGCACTCAGTCTGTTGTCTGTCCGTCAGACTTCTCCTTAACCAGCCAAGCCTCACAGGATAGTTTCCTTGGTGGTGTAGCGGTAGTGTGTCCGCATCAGGTGCGGGAGGTTGTGGGTTCAATCCCCGGTTGGGTTTTACCAAAGACTTTAAAAACGGTAGTAATGGCTGTCCTCATTGGTGCTGAGGGTTGCAGGGTTAGGATTATGACAGACTGGCTGGTGTCAGTATAAATGGACCAGTAGTATTGGTAACTTACCCAGGAAACGCCATGATATAACTGAAGAATTGTTTAAAGTGATAATTGGCATTGCGATGAACTATAAGCTTTCCTACATACAACCTGGGACCACTAATACGTAGTCCCAGATACAACAAAACTGTAGCAGATGTCTTCGAATACATCTATGCAAAAATATGAAAAATCTCAGTTAACGAAAGTAAAATAATTGATTAGATTTCTCTTTTTGCTACAATGTTTACCAATATACAAAGTCGTCGGCTGTAGAGGTGTTAGAAAGTGTCAATATGCAGAAAGGGGCTTAACCTTTTCTCGCATATAAACGCTTCTTGAAGTCTGAAGCAGACGACATTTGAAAATATTGTGGCAAAAGGAGAAATTGAGCAATGTTTCCAATTCTCTTTCAATTATGGAGTTGTTTGCCATGTTGTTTTCAAAGTTGTCTACTGCACTTTTGTTGTTTTGTTGGAAAGTGTTAACCCTTTCCCTCATATGACAATTCTGCAGCAGACGACTTTGAACGTATTTTGTCAAAACATAGAACATCTCCATAATTGAAGGGATAACCTATGACAAAAAGTGGAAAACATTGTGGCAAAAGGAGAAATGCACGTTTTGTGCAATTTCTTCTTTTGTTACTATGTTTTCAAAAAGCCGTCGGCTGCAGAGGCGTCAGAAAGTGTCTATATGAGGTAAAGGGTTAAAGGGGTCTTGTTGCATCTCTGTGCTGGCATCTCTTTAGGGAACATGGATATATGGGCTATAATTGTAATGATTTATATTTATTTCTTCTTAGACGTTGGCATAGTACAATGAGGTCGTTAAGCGTTACGTGATAGTTTAGTTTTTGTGAAAGATCTATAGATATTTTCATACAATATTCGGAAGATATATAGAAATTTGTATGTCATTTAAAGGCTGGGTTTAACCCTTTCCCACACACAACAAATATGCAGCAGACGACTTTGAAAATATTTTGTCAAAAAATTGAAAGACCTCTATACATGAAAGTATATACATTGTGGCAAAAGGGTAATTAGCTCATCATGAGCATTTTCACATTTTTGCTACAATGTTTTCAAAGTCGCCTACTGCAGAGGCGTCAGAAAGCGTCTATATGTGGGAAAAGGTTAATGTGATCTTTAAATCGAATGTACTTCAAATGCAAATTGCAATTTCTGCAGAGGCCTCAGAAAGCGTCTATATGTGGGAAAGGTTTAATGTGATCTTTAATTAGAATGTACTTCAAATACAAATTGCGTCTCGGTGTTACATTCGGTACAGTGATAGATACATGTACATGTATACGGTAAATCTCATCCAGCCAATTTAAATAATAACAATAACAGAACATACACCTAGAACATTTTTATTAATGCGGATATATTTTAAACTCATAGTTACATCATGAGCTAAAGTAGAAACTAGTAAAACTGGTGATGTGATGGTTGGTTGCATGAGTAATCATAACCTAATGCAAATGTCGTTTTGTGGAAATGAGAGCTTTCACCACGATTTGATATGACCTTTAGGCCGTTTTCAACAATTGTTCAGTCATATCACGGCGGCAAGTTCACCTACTCGTGTGTTTCCTAATTTTCTCACACCAGTACTCAGTACAACATACTTTCTAAGCAACTGTCTGTTCTTCCACATAGACTGTAAGCTCTTTGGTGTTTCATTACGAACAATTACTTCTATGATCACAATTTTACATCTATTTTCAAGATGTATTAATCAATTTAACTTCCAGCATCACTACCTTCAGCCGAGTAACCCTGGTTACTCGATAGTCCGGATATTTTGACAAAGAAAGAGGCGAAATGCCAACTCTTCCACTATATGCTGGCGCATTTGACACATTTGTAGCAGACGACATTTTGTGTCCTGTCTAATAAGGCAGAAACATGGTCTCTATCTGACTTTCATGAAAGCAGTTGAACACTTTGTCGAAACTTTTTGGCAAGTTGTTTTCAGTTCTGTATCAACTTGTCCTCGGACGATACCCAAAGCAAAAACTTTTTTTAAAATAGTTATGACCTTTAAGCAAATACATTTTCATAATTCCCGCAGGCTTAACGTAACAATGAACTTTACAAATCCGTGCTCTGATGTTTATGCAGTATAAGTTTCATGCTAACTCGTTGTTTCTCTGCGTAGCACTTCTGTAGGATTGCCATCACCTCTTCCTTCGAACATCCATCTACTTTATGTCGATCTATCGCCAGTAACGTCATACCTTCCTGCAGAAAACACAATTAATTGTATCTAACATAGCCTGCCAATTGCTGTTGGCACCACACAACGCATGAGAAACTGCGCGAGAAAAATAGTTCATCATTGATTCAACAAAACTGCATTTAAAATGTTAGGATCTCCCCCATAAATATCATTTTAAAGTTGTTGGAACATCAGTGAACAACTTAAGGCGTGAGTACTCCCAATATAAGTTTAAGAAATGCTTTAGAAATTAATGCGCCGAGGTCAAATATGGACGCTTGTTAACATTATTAACATTCGCGAAGAGGAACGGAAAGAAGTCGCGTGAAATATGCAGTGGCGGATTAACCGGGGGTCCGTAGGTCCAGTGCGTCGAAAAATTAATGGTAAACAAAGAAAAAGCGTGGCAAATGTAGTGGCGGGGGCCCGACTCCCCCACCCCACGAAAAAAGTCACGTGAAATATGCAGTGGCGGATTACGGCCCCCGTGCGTCGAAAAATTCAACCTTCCAGCAGCCCCCAGGCCGTCAGCACTGCAGTGCTTTTATTAGTGTACAGTAGACAATAGACTACGCGATAGTAATAATGCGTCTTCCCTAGTCTGACGGTCGTGGTCGAGTGCCCTTTTGTGCAAGGTACATTTCCTAGCCGCCTAGTACTTGTTTGTTTGCCCAGGGATCATGAATAAGTCAAATGTTGTCGTGGTATAGCTGGAATAATGTTGAAAACTGCGTACACCCCAATAAAACAAACAAACAAAACAATGCCTGCATGTTGAGTAAGTGTCTTATTCTGTTTCAGATACACATTGTCTAATTTTGTGACTGATATACCTTGCCTTAATGTTTTTTTCAGATATACATGTAACACCATCATTCTCGGTACCCAGACTATTCATAAAATATATGATATATATATTTTATGAAAAGCCTGGGTACCGAGGATGCATCGTATTGTGTTACAGATATTCCTCATCATATTTACAACAGATATACCTCTCTTATTTTGTTACAAATATACCTCAATGTCGTTGTCGTCGTGTGCGGCCCCACGTGGATCTATTCTCTGTATTCTGACTTCTCTCTGACCTGATTCTTCAGTCTCATATAGGTCTATACCTGAAAAAAAACCAGTTCAGCTAGAAAATCATCATCATCATCATCCACATCGCCGTTTTCAACAGTATTTCAGTTATAACACAGCGGCTAGTTCACCATTTTCACCTGGCAACTGGCCACTTTTAAGGTCAAATTACGCTAAATACATCCGCTGACTTTCTGATCTACTGTAGTCCCTAAAAAAAAAATAGTGTATATCATCACCAGAATGTATTGAATATATGTCATTGAGTTTAAATGCATTGTGAATGTGTATAGGATGCACTGGAAATGATTGATTTGATCACCTTTAGTATTTTGACCTTGTTTGAAAGTGAAAGTAGGGTTGCTAAACACCGGTTTTGTTCGGGCCCGGTTTAGTCTAAAATGACGGTTACTATTTTCGACTGGTGAGTTCTTTCTTGCATAATGCATGACTCCACATTTTCTTTGGATTGTTTTAAATCTAGGCGGTAACTCTTTTCAATGATATATGGTGTTCTACATGAGAAACGCTTAGAACGTGTGACAATTGAGGACTGAAACTGGTCGATTTACAAGGAAACAAAGAAGGATTATGTTTGGTGTATTGTAACCTTAAAGGTGCTGAACTCCAGATGGAGGTCACACTTTTGAAATGTTGAAACTTTTTCAAATATTGCTAATAGTTACAGCAAAGCAAGTAATGAATAGTTTAAAACTATTTTGACGGTAAATGTTGAAAAACAGTCAATTAAAATTCATGAAAATATACAAAATTGTGCTTACTGGGTATGTCTACCCAGATAAAATGAAGCATAAACAATCAATATTTAGATGTTTATTTTACTGGAAAGTGAAATATTTACTCTTTAAAGTTTAAACCTTAAATTCTTAGCCCATTTTTTATGACGAATGATATTAGCCACGATGGCTCTTTTCCTTCACGGCAAATTGTTCAATAGGAGCAATTCTCCTTTTCCACAAAGTTTAAAATCAAAGTATTGCTCCGAAGTATAATGATACTACTTTTCAAGTATTGCTCCGGGCAATTTTCACCTTCAAGGGATGGACCGAAGGCTCGAGGACTAGTATGCCATGCAGTAACCCTTTCCCTCATATAGACGCTATCTGACGCCTCTGCAGCAGACGGTTTTCAAAAACATAGTGACAAAAGAAGAAATTGCTCAAAACGAGCAATTTCTCCTTTTTCCACCATGTTTTCCACTTTTAGTCATAGGTTATCCATTTAGTTGTAGAGATTTACCATTTTTTGACAAAATATGTTCAAAGTCGTCTGCTGCAGAAATTTCGTATGAGGGAAAGGGTTAACAACCAAGAATGAGTTGGACTGGAAATGGGCTTTTAGTAATGCCTTCACTATACGTTATGTACACAGATCAGTTAATAAATTATACTTAACCCCTTCCCTCATATAGACGCTTTCTGACGCCTCTGTCGCAGACGGATTTTCAAAAACATAGTGACAAGAGAAGACATTGCTCAAAACGAGCAATTTTTCCTTTTGCCACAATGTTTTCCACTTTTAGGCATAGGTTATCCATTGAATTAAAGAGATTTTCTATTTTTTGACAAAATATGTTCAAAGTCGTCTGCTGCAGCATTGTCGTATGAGGGAAAGGGGTTAACAACCAAGAATGAGTTGGACTGGAAATGGGCTTTTAGTAATGCCTTCACTATACGTTATGTACACAGATCAGTTAACAAATTATACTTCAACTTATGTACGTGACATATCTGAGGGATCTTTATTACCATACATGAAACCTGATTTTATCGTATTTTACTCATAATTAATTGTAAAAGATCAAGGTGTTATTCTACCACTTACCAGCTGTCGGTTTGTTTTTGGACAAATGAACTATCGTACATCCAGTTTCGCCAGACCCATGTGATCCATATTCACTGTAAATATATTGACAGAAAATTAATTGACTCCTTAAATGTTGAATATTTAAAATGTCTTTATCCATCTTTGCAAAGGGAAGAGTCCATAGTCAATCCTGGAAACATCACGATAAAAATCTTGATTTGAGCAACCAACAGTATAAAGTATTAAAAGAAGGCGCGGATACGTCGGCTAGCCTTGCTCTGAACTTGTTGCACAAAATTTTCAACAATTTTGCAGTTATGTCACAACTTTTCTTGAATAAGATACAAGTACTACTGGTCCTTTCATCCTGACAGCAGTGAATCAGTCATAATGCCAACCCCAAAATCCTGAGTGCCATTACTATCCCTTTCCCTCATACGACAATTCTGCAGCAGACGACTTTGAACGTATTTTGTCAAAACATAGAAAATCTCCATAATTGAATGGATAACCTATGACAAAAAGTGGAAAACATTGTGGCAAAAGGAGAAATTGCACGTTTTGTGCAATTTCTTCTTTTGTCACTATGTTTTCAAATAGCCGTCTGCTGCAGAGGCGTCAGAAAGCGTCTATATGGGGGAAAGGGTTAACAATGGTAGTAATGGCTGCTATCATTGACACGAAGGGTTGCGAGGTTAGCATTACGACTGACTGATCGGCTGGAGTCGGGATAAATGGACCAGTAGTACTGTTAACTTACCAAAGAAACGCCATGATATAACCACATATTATACATGTAATATTTTTGGAAATTAAAGAAACGGAAAAGTCTATCTATTTATAAAACATTTTTAAATCAAAAACATTAACACATTATGGTTACTTCCGCCTACAACGTCTTTATCTATAATCAAATTAATATTCAAATTTGTTATTCCATGAATATATATTAAACAATTGCTTATTGTTACATGTATGTAAATAATAATTATTATGTATATGACGATGAACATTTTGTTCAAGTCAAATGAAAATAAAGATTCTGATTCTGATTCTGATATAACTGAAATATTGTTGAAAGCGGCGTAAAACACCAAACAATCAATCAGAAAACTTCAGGAATCAAATGGTTAAAGGAGAACTGCTCCAGCAAAGCAATCCAATCGCTTTTTATAATTATAATAAAGACTTTATTTAAAGAGGCAACATAGTTGGCTTAATACATTCTTCCCTCTAGACCTCTCCGTCAACTATTAACCCAATATACATCTGACAATATATGGAAGAAAAATATTAAGTGTTGCTAATTAATAAAAGGAAACACTGAGACAAAAGAAAAGAAAATACATGCATTCTCATTTTATAACATATAATATTTTTCTTTCCAACTTATGTTTCAGATTGTCTGATATGCAATGTAATATTGTACACTTCGACGCATTTCTAATTGGCCACCATATAAAATATGATATATTTATTATGCGACATATTTAATAAATAAATCTAAAGTTTGGTTATTTTTTAATTCTACACACCTATCTATCGATTTGCAGATAGAAAACACGTATTCATGTACAAAATCATCCATGCGGAACGGTAGGTGCGAAAATAGCCTCTGTGCTCGCGTTCCTCGTGCACGCCACGTTCCTCGTGCACGCCATGGTAGTGGTCGTATTTGGTAGGAATGTATTTTTCGTGGATTGTCTTTTATGAAAAACATTTATTATGGTGAGAATGAGCATTGCAGAACGCGCTCAAGCCGTCGGAATGATTCGTGCCGGCACCCCCACCAGACAGGTACGTTACGCGTCGTATAAAAGTTGCAATATGTTTTATTATTTGTTATTTAGTGCAAAATATTGACAGAAACCTGTTTTTTTATATTAAATGGCCTGTAAAAAGTCCGGATTTAAATCCGATCGAGCACGTGTGGGATCTATTGAAGCGCAGGTGTGTGCCCAGCCGCTGCAACCAAATATCAGGGAGATCACGCGTGTTATTCATCAGATGTGAGCGGCCATTTCACAACAGTATCTTCACAGATACATTATATCAATGAGGACAAGGTGCCTTGCTGTAATTGCCGCAGCAGGTGGACAGGTGAAACGAAATCAACTACGACGTGATTTGATCTTGCAGTTTTTTGTTTTAAGGGTGTCCATGTTAACCCTCTCTGTTAAGTTTGTTCCCGTTATCAAATTTCAATGAAGTTTTGTTTTACATATTAGGAATAAGTTGTATTAAACATATATTTGGTTATTTGTATTTTTCTCCGAATTATTTTCCTAAAATATGATAAAAACTAGGTGACCAATTAGAAATTCGTCGAAGTGTATTGGCTGATTTTTTTTAAAAGGTTGAAAAAGTAATCTGGAAATATATTATTTATAGATTTATAGAACAGAACAGAACACAACTTTTATTTGGACTTAAACACGATGTTTCTCATCCATACATGATTACCAGTTATTTTCAGGTCATAATAATAAAAACATCTATATTACATTAAATCATACACAAATATATTAGTATATAGACATGTACATACATACATACATACACATATACATACATGTATACAAACCCACACATAAACATATATACAAACAAATACTAATACTGATAATTATATTAATATTGCTCATTATACAACATACATTTATTTACAGAATTTGTAAGTGCTAGAGAGAATAATTGAACATTTCATGTATATAAGTAGTTTCTTCTTATCACA
Source organism: Serripes groenlandicus (assembly GCA_031761405.1). Classification (NCBI taxonomy): domain Eukaryota; kingdom Metazoa; phylum Mollusca; class Bivalvia; order Cardiida; family Cardiidae; genus Serripes; species Serripes groenlandicus. The sequence continues at coordinate 16,654,380 of JASEVX010000009.1, read as the reverse complement.
AGAGCGCATTTAATATAACTGATCAGGTTATTGATCGTTGAGTGTCCGTAGAACATAACAATTCACACAGTTTGTGTACACTAGGTCTATCAATGAAATGGTTACTTAAATATCTTTTCCTAATTACTTTATATACAATACAAGTAAGAATAAATTGAAATTCACCTTCTATGTCGCCATTATTACATATTTTACAAAGTCGTTGGTTTCTCTCCACCCTGCCTGTCCACTATCGACCAGTCTGTATGTGTAGATTATGAGCAGATAGTCGAATTTGCACAATTACTTATAGATAAAAATAGCCTTTTTGTAAGAATTTCAACCAGTTAATGAAAAGTGGTTCTCTAGGTGAATTATATTTATTTTTCTAAAATAATTCTAGCAGCTCGTTTCTGACAATTGTATATACTTTGTAAAAGCTTGCCATTACAGTTGCCCCAAATTGTCCAACAGTTCTCAAGATGAGAACGAATGTTTACACTGTAAAAACAAGTGTTGTATGTATACCAATAATACAGTAAGTGAACGCGTAACAGACTGACAGATGAACATACCGAGGGCTTGGCGTGAAACGGTTGTAACTAAAAACCTATTTAGAAAACGCTGATTTAGGGGCAATTTTGACCCCTTTGTAAACAACTCAAATTAAGATTCCATTGCTCAGAACGAACAATGGCACCTACATTTCCATTGATTACTAAGAAAAATTATTTAACGCTTTTAAAGAGTATATGGCGAGGTGAATAACCTTGATAAATATATACAAATTTAAGTTACAACCATTTCACGCCAAGCCCTCGATACGCCAAGGCAGGCGACCATAAAAGTAAGAACAAAATCTCACCTATGATTGTCCATTGTAGATCCGAGGTCTAGATTAAATTGGTCATGTTGATCGAGATATGCGAAATGTTCCGTGATATCATCTCTATCCTTTCTTTGTTGAACACTTTGATGAACACTTTTAGAGGGCGTTTCCGGTTTCCCGTGTCCGAGATGACTGCGCATTATGTCAACAATATCCTCCTCCTTTTCGAACTGCTCCAGTGGTCTAATATGAAAGTGGCCATCTTCGGCTGTAGGAAAATCATTAACTCTTTCAGCGCCGAATTGTTTAAAGTAGACTATTCCATGTTCAAAGTCGGGCGACTCTATTTTATATGGTATAATAATTTTTGGAATATTTGGATAACCATAAGGCAAACAATGCTGATTTCAGGTGAGACAGCTCGTTACGAGCTGACTCACCTGAATCAGTATTGTTTGCAAAAAGATCAATATTGCCTTTGGCGCTGAAAGAGTTAAGACCCGTTTGGGATTGAAATTAATCAATATATAGTAGTGTTTGTTTAATTAACCGTTTTCCCTCAATGTTTTCAAAAATGGTATGCAACAATTGCAACAAAATGTGTCTGCAAATGGGAATGAGCTCAGGTTTTTTTTTTTTTTTCATTTTTATATCAGTAAAAAATTGATTGCAAAAAGGCTTCTTACAATTATAAGGAAAGAAAGGCTCTTATAACCCTGCTGGAATGGTTTATAGCCCGATTCGTAATAGTTATATAGTTTAATAAATTAACAGAATTGACTGTCTTTACTTCTTGTATAAAAACCTGCCTAGGCATTATTGTTATTGATACACGTACAAACATACTGTCGTACACTTGAAGATTTGTGGTTTTGAAAATCTGAAAACAAAAGAAAAGGCATTAACATTCTATATTTTGAGGGGGTAAGGGTGCGGGCGTCTTAAACGCTAATTCCACAAATAAACAAAACAAAACCAATCATATTATCACTATAATTTAATTTTAAAGTGAACATAGTGTTGACAAAAAAACCCTGTACAAGTGGGTTAAAGTGTCAAAAACAATTATGAAGAAAAGGCATTTAACATGTGGAAATATTTGTGAATTGAAGATTTATTATACTTATTATAAGACTTGATGACTCATTTGCAAACAATTTAGACCAAGATTAAAGCGACTGAACTCCAGATACCCAACTGTCGAAACCAAAAAAAAATATCCAATTTTAAGAAAATAAGTGTTATTTTTGTATTTGGGGCATTAAAATATGATAACTGACATATTACATACCCCTATAATCGGTGAGATTTTCTTGTTTTCGATATTTTTTCCATCGCAAATTCTACCCTGTCAGTAACGGGGTAAGTATTTTTAAATAGGAAACCCTTTCATCGGGACAATTGAAAACGACTCAAGTTCACTTTATTGATAAAAAACGATACATTTTCTACCCTGGTTTTACTTGAATAACATAAAGAATAACATTTAGGGCGAATTCGATTTTTTTTTTTTTTTTTTCGGTCCATCTGGATTTCAGTCGCTTTAAGCCCGAACAATCGGGCAATCTAATATTGACCTGTATTGTTCGTCGCTAATGTTCATGATTTAATCAAAAGGAAAGGCTTCTCTATACATGCAAGAGAGATAGAGCTGGGGGCACTTGGGCTTTTTTTTAGTAACACAATAAATATATGTATATTTCAAAGATATTTTCCAAATAAATAATTCAGATGCTTGCGGTTTAAAACCTATGATATTTTATAATTAATGTCATAGACGATATACAAGTAGCCCACACAGTTCGCCTTACGTATAGCTCATTTGAATAATTATGTGTGAAGAGAGATCCGAACGTTTTAGCAATATCCCGCTTTTTCACTGGGTGCACGACTTTCAATATCCCTGACGAATAACGAATACCCAGATCAGCCTGAACATTTGTTCATTCATATCTTGGTCTACATCATTCGCTTCTCATTCATTTTTTTTTTTACATAGACTACTCTACTCGAACTTATGTGAAAAAATAATTCAAAAGTCAATGGTGGTGATACGCATGTACACATATACCATCAATAACATGCATTCAACGTGATAAGGATTACACTATACTGATTCACAACAGGGGGTTATATACCTTCACCATCTTCTAAGGAAACATCGGCGCTGGGTATGCTAGAGGGATTATCTAAAGGGAAAGAAGAATCAGACAATTTATTGTGGTATTTATAGCGGATTACAGAATGTTCTTAATCTAGGGCTATATTCATCAAATATAATTTTATATTCTAAGAATTGTCTAACCTTTAAAAAGCTACATTTATGATTGCCTTAACTCTTTCGATGACGAATTTCACAAAGCCGAATCTTGAAAATTTCACCATTCATGTTTCGTCTAAGAGGAAATTCGGTAAAATGCAATGTCTAAGTGGCAAACAATGCAGATTTTTGGAGAAACCTGAATCTGCATTGCTGGCAAATGCCTGTAACTGCATTTGGCAGCGAAAGAGTTAACCATAACTGTTTAACCAATCAGAAATTATGTTACTTTCAGAATGTTATATTATAATTAGAATGATATTTGGCTCGTGAAAACTTGTCCCGGTACTATAAGTCAAAACACACGAGCTTGAATTCAGATCACCTGGTTGAAAAGAACATTGCCCATCGGACATGACGACTAGTGAGACCCTTACTCGGTTATCCTCCGTGCAGGGTCTACGCCATGCGCTATGCGCTATATAGTCGTATATATACACACCAGAAGCCTCCGTAGAACGATCATGACCGTAAAATCGCACCTGTTACACATCGCATTACGTGACAATTGACCTGATTTGACCTTTTTTCGCAAAGTTATAAATATATTATTATGCCCATGATGAATTAAGTCAAATTTTATGAAACTTAATAGTAAGATAAACCGCTCATAGTGAAAATATGAAAGAACATATACTACATTTCATGGTGATACATGTAAATATCTTAGACTCTACACGAAGGTCGCATTCAAGGTATACTGTCAAATAATACCACTACTTCCATTCGTTTGAAAACATTCAAAGGTCAGTGTGTTGCCAGTGTGGATCGAGTACAATAATAGAGGTTTGAAAAATAATTATATAACTAAGCCGCATCAGGCGATTTGGGGTCTTATTGACTTTCCATAAAGGAACAATTTAAAGGTAAATTGGCGTCAAACTAATTTTTTTTTTTACAAAAGATGCATTTAATACTAAATTATAAACAGACGGACAGTGAAGGCTCAGTGAGATTCAGCTTGCAAGTTCTGCTCGCATAAGTCTTCATTGTAGAATGATGCATTAAGACCCTAAATCGCTAGACATCGCTCAGTCATTATATAATTTGGAATATATAATAATAAGTAAAAGGCTACGAACACAAAAGCAAGCGAACAGCAGGTCATGAGAAAATGGCACCCATGGATTGAAAGATATGCCAATGAATCAATGATATGATATCGCAGTATTGCAGACATAAACATATGGCAAAATAATAAACACATTTCATGTTAAAAAAATAAATAAATTGTATCACCCGAAATGGGGTCATTATCGCATATGCGAGCAGCGGAGACTGATGGTCTCATCTATGTCTCTATTTTCCGCCAATATATGTTAAAGGTGCTGAACCCCAGATGAAGATCAAAAATTTAAACGTTGAAACTTCTGCAAATAGTGACAACAAAGTAAGTAAGAAATAGTTTAAAACTGTTTTGTCAGTAAATGTTGAAAAACAGTCAATTGAAAGTCATGAAAATATACAAAATTTGGCTTACTGGTTATGTCTCCCCAGTAAATATGAAGCATACACGATACATTTTAGATGTTTATTGTACTGGAGAGGGACATTTCTACTCTAATTTTATCTCAGAATTATGATTTTAATATTTCAAGACAACATTTGAACAGTTTTAACATTTTGACAATATTATCTATAATCTTGAGTTCAGCACCTTTAATAGGATACATGTAGATTCGCTCCGTTCTTAAATATCCCCTTTCCGATGTTTACTCGGACATTCAACACGACCCCATTTCGGAAGACGCAGATCAAAACGAAGGCTAATTTCATGCGACCACTAAATAAAGAGAAACAATGAGAGGGTCGCAAACTAACATGAAATCCCGCCATATGAGTATACTCACTAGCAAACGAAACGGATTTACGTTTGTAACGACGTTTACCTGGAAACGTAAAGTGTTCTTTATTGGCTTAATTATGACACTTATTATGTCCATTTACGCTAAAAAGGAGTACGGTGACATATCTTTTTTTTTTTGCATTTTTTATTAAAGTGAATGATGTTTTAGTATTTATGGATAATTACAGACAATTCTATTATGTAGAATGGAAAATTTCTTGAACAATTGTATGATTTTAACATTTTCGAGGGTTAAATGTGACACCATTTTTACCTTGAAAAACAGCTTAATATATATTTTTTTATATTTTTCTCACAAATTTTCTTTTCATATTGATTTACATTCTATATATAAAGTTTTATATATGAACTTTAATATGATTTTTAGTTTTCATTTGATTTTGTTTTTGTTTTTTAGGTTTTCGGCCAAATACTTATATTAATACCTTTGATTGACAGGCCAATATTATTTTTTTAAGATCAATGACATATTTTGTTTCTTCTTATTTTAACCAGTTATTGTATGTCCTAACACAATTAATAGTATAACGAAATTCTATGATTGGGACATTTTTCTGAAAAAGCTGTAGCTAACGCCTTTAACGGCATTCACTTGGCAGTATGTATATAGAAAATCAAGCTCACTAGTAAGGTCTGATAAACTCGCAGGGTTTATCATTCAAACCCTTTCCAAACGATCTTTTAAACGAACCAACTTCTAAAGTACCAAGAACGCTTTCTACACACGTTTCCACAATTATATTTATAACTTAACTGGTCTTTACTTCCCGACAATATCTCTATTATTACTCAACCAATCCCTATGTTGTAGGTACTCAAAAGAATCGTCTCGGTGAGACGATTCTTTTGAGTACCCACAACAAAGGGTTTGAGTGTCAAATAAAGAATTAAGAACTTGAAACTTGCCCCTGTCAATAAAGCATGTGTCCTTACGATACAGACAAGTTCGCCTTACCTATCTCAGTTGTGATGATTGTCTTTCTTGGTCGTTTTAACTGTTTGTGGTTTAGTGGCAGGTGTAACTTCAGAGATATTTTCTGGTAGGCTTCGATCTCGTACTTGTTCACTCGGTTGTCGAAACGAACGATATCCAAAGGATAAATTATACCTCTGTAAAGACAAAAAAGGTGATCGGTTTTAAATAAGGGAAAGTTATTATTAGTCCATTATATCTTGTACTTATTCAATCGGTTGTCAAAACGAACGATAATTATACCTCTGCAAAGTTAAAACGGGCGTTCGGGTTATTTAAATAGTGGAAGTTATTAGATCTCGTACTTATTCACTCGGTTATCAAAACGGACGATATCGAAAGGATAAATTATACCTCTGCAAAACAGGCGTTCGGTTTTGAATTAGTGGAGATTTTCACAATCAAAGACCTATAACGTTTATTGTCTCGACGCCTTTCCCAATTATTGTTTAAATTTGGGGTATGGTGGCAAAGGGGCATTTGCATCTCCGAACTGTAGTGAGCATGTGCATTAAGAAAGAAGTGTAACCCCAATGCTCTCTTAATGAACAAATACAATGTTAAAACGCATCTGATTAATACGAAAGACCGGTGGTGACTTCCAAACTTCATACTTCACATTTCACACTTAACACTTCATACTTCATACTTCACACTTCATACTTCACACTTCATACTTCACACTTCATACTTCACACGTCATACTTCACACTTCATACTTCACACTTCATACTTCATACTTCACACTTCATATTCACACTTCATAGATAATATATTTAAAGTGTGAAGTGTGAAGTATGAAGTCTGAATTTCATACTTCACACTTCAAACTTCAAACTTCAGACTTCAGACCTCAGACTTCACACTACACACTTCAAATTTCACACTTCAGACTTCAGACGTCCGACTTCAGACTTCAAACTTCATTCTTCAAACTTCAAACTTCACACTTCACACTTCATACTTCACACTTCATAGATAAAATATTTGAAGTGTGAAGTGCGAAGTCTGAAGTCTGAAGTATGAAGTCTGAAGTTTGAAATGTGAAGTTGGGAAGTCACCACCGGTCTTTCGTAGATTAAGGTTCTTAATTGCAAAGTTTAGTGCTTAAAAAATGGACTAAACACAAGACAATTGCGTTCACTGCCAAATGCAATTAAAAGTGTTTGTAAACAATGCATATTCAGGCGAGACAGCTTAACGAGCTTTTCCTTCCTGAAATCTGCATTGTTTGCAACTTTAGACATTAAATTTAACCAACTTTCATGTTGGACGAACATTTTCAACATGGAATTTGGCAGTGAAAGAGTGAAAAAACCAACCATAATAAATATTATAACCAATATGCAATACCCTTACCTGACATCTCGAAGTAAAAGTATTTTTTCAGGAGTATCCAGTGTGACGAGTAGCATTTCTACTAGCCGATCCAGATCGTGGCTTCCATGATACTGTAAATATTGATAAATGCTTGAACAATGTCTGTCGATTCGGGATCTGAATGCTAGTGCGTATAGTGAAGACTCGGGTGAGTGTGTGCATGCGTATTGTATCAGCAGAGTCTTCAATGTCCGCCTATATACCTATATATACCTATATGTAGCTTTTGACAAAACACTAGGAGAGTAGCCCGACTAGTGGTACGCCAATCTACTTATATGAACCCGTTACAGTGAGTAAACACGATCCCAAATCGCCAGACGTTGTTCGAGCCTCGATAGCGACGCGGGCTGTCAATCCAGGGGTTGAGAGTTCGAACCCCAGCTTGGCCAACATTCTTTCCGACGTTTGACAAAAAGTCACTGTGACAAGCGTTATTCGTCTTTCACCAATGGGCTTACAGTCTATATGGAAAAGAAGCTTGTAACGTTTGTTGTGTAACGTTTGTACTGGTGTCAGAAAGATAGGAAACACATGCGTAGATGAACTGGCCGCCGTGATATGATTGATTTTTTTTTTTAAAAACAGTCCCAATTTATCAATCAATCAAAGTCAGACATAGGATGGAAGCAAGTATCATTGAATTTTTAATTCCAATTTTGAATAACATATTCAATCTGCGCTTTCTGCAAAATTCAATGTCGTTAACATTCATGTAGATAGTGTGTTACCAGTGGCATACGTCAAATATTTGACTAAGTGTAGTCAATCGAACCTTCTGGATAATGATTTTCAATTACCCAATGCATCATTGGAATAACTACTTTTAAGTCGTGACTTTTAAATGTGCTGAACTCCAGATGGTGAACACAATTTTTAAATGTTAACTTCTGCAAATATTGCTAATAGTGACAACAAAGTAAGTAATAAGTAGTTCAAAACTGTTTTGGCAATAACTGTTGAAAAACTGTCAAATGAAAGTCATGAAAACGTACACAATTTGGCTTACTGGTCATGTCTACCCAGTACAAATGAAGCATAAACGATCAATATTTGGAGGTTTATGCTACTTGAAAGTGACTTTATCACAGAATTATGATTCTAATATTTCAAGACAAACTTTTGAACAGTTTTAATACTTTGACTATAATATCTATTTTCTGGAGTTCAGCACCTTTAACATGTTGTTAAAACATTGAGTTAAAATCTTGAATGAATAAGTCCGTCCATAGAAAACTGTAGAAATTGACATTTTGAAACAGTGGAGATGCAGATAAGCATGTGCATCGAAACAGTCTGATCAAGACCTTCACTGCTCACGTACTACTAACACACACATATACCATTTTAACATTTTTCACACGAATTCTCAAATAAACTGTTATACCATTTTAGCATTTTTCACACGAATTCTCAAATTAACGGTTATACCATTTTAACATTTTTCACACGAATTCTCAAATAAACGGTTATACCATTTTAACATTTTTCACACGAATTCTCAAATAAACTGTTATACCATTTTAACATTTTTCATGACGTTTTCATATTCCACTTGATTTAACATTTTAGAAGCGGCTTCTTCAAAGGTCGCCATATTGTAATCGTCTATGGTATTAGGAACCATTGATTGTATGCCACGTCGTAGGGTGACGTCACTTCCGGATGATCCTGAAATTTTAACAAACACCATCATATATAAATGGAGTGTCTATATTTATCTGACAAAGCGCTCATCTTTTAGCATCTTTAAACTCTGACCCAGACGACAATTGTCAGTTGAATACATTATGGCAAAAGGAGAAATTTATGAGAAATTTCTCCTTTTGTCGCAATGTATTCAAAATTCGTCTGCTGCTGCGTCAACATGCGTCTATACATTGGAATAAGTTATTACAGTTTTGACTGAGGTTCATTTTTCGTATAAATCAAAGTACTCAAAGTACTAGGTCTTTGCAGCAGACAACTATCGCAAATATTGTGTAAAAAGGGCTATATTTGTTATGACATTCAATGTTCACCTTTCTTACTATAGTATGCTGTAACCCAGATTTTTTCAGCTGGATTACATTGACGCCCGTCGTAAATAACCCGCCGTGATGTGAGATAGAGTAGTAGTTGTAAATTGAATGATTCGAGGACGAATATTCACATGAAGGGGAAGTATGTAGTAGAGTCGTCTATTCTTCCATATATAGACAATATGAAGCTATGTGTTTGTATAAGGGGATACTTATACTGCCTTGCTATAAAGCTAGTTTTTATAGCGACGTGGGTAGAGTGTTCGCCTCTGGGACAAGAGGTCCCAAGTCCGAACCGACTTTTTTTAGCAGGGTTACTTTACTATTTTCAAAATTGTACCTCATTTTTCAGTTTTAAAGCGGATTGATACGGAAACATCACATCAGGTAAACAAGTAAATGGATGTTGAGAATTTGTTCGATCTATCACTATTCTGTATAACATTATTTTGAATTCCATCATTGATCCACCTGCAACAAACTTTAAACTACGCGGGAACAAACATCATACAACTGTTACTGTCGAACGAGTCAAAGGTCTGAAGACTATCTATTGACTTGTTAAACAGAATTCTTTTGACTTCTTAGAAGCAGACGACTTTTGAAATGATTGCGAAAACAAAAATGTTATAGAATTTGCGAAAAACGAGTGAATTCCCCGTTTCCACCACATGAATGAATAAACATATTATATCATCTTTCCTTTCATATTTTAAAAGCAGACGACTGTAAGATATCACATCAGGGACATATTCAGATTGTCCTACCGAGCACTAGGACATATGCTAGCCGAATCGACCAATCAAATTACAGCTTGTGAATGGCACACGCCGAGGGCTCTATGTGTTATGATAAGCAGGATTCACTCCAGATCAACGGCTAAAATAGTCGTATCAAACACACATATCAAGATAGAAAACTCACCCTCGTCTTTCGGCAAACTCAGTTTATTTCTTCCTGAAAATAAAATTAATATATTTTACGACGCTGTCACAGTTATCGTTTGTGTGTCCTTCAAATTCTGCAATGCACGTTATTTAATGAGATATTTGAACAAAGGCATACGACGTGAGTCTTGATTAAATGGCTTTGTACATTATCTGTAACAAAATTACGCTGGACCCCTGCCTCTTTCAGCGGATACTGCGAGACAAGAAACTTATTTATTTTTGATAATGTCCTTATGGATATTAAAGTATCGTTGAACATCATGCTTAAACAGCTTATGAATGTTCGATAAGAATTTAGTAAACTCTGTACCGATTATTGACGGCATATAATCTCGTTTAACTGGAATATACACAGTTATATCTGAACCATTTAATACTCTGCTAGAAGTGGGAACCAATCCTGATCACCCTGTATGCCCGTGTGGGACAGTCTTTGTATACACAATGTTAAACTGACTGCTCCTACGTCGGGTAGCATTTGGTTACTGTATGACACAATCTGACTTACGTACACGATCTGACCAAACCTATGCGTAGCGTTAATAGGAGATGATTTTAATGAGATTGCTGTATGACACCAAGGCGAACCACTATAGACAACCAAATACAACCGACTTAGATGTTATTCGTCCACATGTAAAGTATTCACAAGGATCGAATTGTTAATAATGGTTTTGTGGAAGACAGTGGTGCAGAGATAGCGCGTCGGCCTCTCGTATCAAAGGTCCCTGGTCCGAGTCTCGTGGTGAGAAGGTCCTGACTTTGGGTTTTTTCCACACAAACGTCGCGAGTACTGGTTAAGTCTTCAGGAAGCAGACATCGAGCGTGATAAATATAAGCTTAAAGCTTGTTTCGCAATCGATGTAAAATAAATAAGTTTAAACTTATAATGGTACACATTTTCTTTATTGGCTTACTTGGAGGTTTCAATCGAAGACTTCCCTTAATTTTGCTTTTAAACGCTTTCCATGTACTCTTCCCTCTTGCAGCACTATCGGCATCTGGAAATTTACATATAGGTTTTACGGAGAATGCATATAATAGAAGAAAGTGTTTGCCATTCTTCAACAAACTATTCATAAGACAAGCATGTACGTGCTAAAGTATATCATACAATACATTAATAAACAAATATTTCATTACACATACGATGACTATTCCAATAATTTGTTTTGGCTGTAAATGCTTAGTGTACAGACGCTTTAATAATGAATTATCATGCTTAAACTAATTTTCAATTAATACAAATACAAGTTACCGTTTTGGAACTTATAGACTATATAATATTGTCCAAAAGTGATAGCGAATTACTAACGTAAATAACTATCGGTGTTCTGTTCGTCCAAGTACAAAGCATATGTCGTCTTGGAAATGAATGTTTATCCTTATAAAACAATTTGGGTCACAAGATAATTGACATTCGGTACTTCGTGACGCATAGATTTAGATCTATTTGCGCCTACGTTTAGACTATTCACCATCTTCCATGTCCGTCAAATTGTAGTACAAATACAAAAGAAATATCATAAAAACGATCACTTTGATAACAATCCGACTATAAACGTAGACAAACTTGTGTTAGCGGTCACCTCTGTTAAGCAGCTACTTGAAGATTAACCAGAACTACATTTTCTTCTATATTTGATTTGTGTTAAGGAACCAACTGTGTTCTGCAACCACATTGTGACTTTCCATTGGGTGGTTACCTAAGACGAGTTTGATTACGTATACATATGTATTTAGTTAGATCGAAACAACCGTTGATTTCAAAACCTCCTGCTAGATATCTTGTGACGTCGACCAATTATAATATAGAACGTATAATAGTATATTCATATCCTGTAAACGTTATACATCAAAGCCCGATACTTACCATAGTTGTTTGGTGACAGAGAACTTAGCTCCTGTACACCAATATTCGTCTGTCGTTTCTCCAGTTCTTCCAATCTTTCTTCCAGATTGCCCAAATCAAGTTGATCTTCATTCATATTATATGAGCCTTTCTTCCCTTTACCTTTACTAGATTTCTTCTGATCCGTGTCCGATTCGTATCCATTGTCGTTCTCCTTGTTTAACACATACATTCGGGATGATCGCGGTCCTCGTACATGGACATCAGAGTCTTCCGAGTCGTCACTGTTTGTCCCATGTATTCCATTCACTTTTCGAATTTGTAATGTTTGCTGATTTTGACGATTTTCCTCTGTACTCGTACTTGACAATTCAGATTTAAGCGATGTTATTGAACCGTGATTAGACCTGGATGATCCCGGTTGTGGTTGACCTTGAATTCCATGAACTTTAAATGATCGCGCGCCGATGTCCTTCACCTTGGCGTATAAGCTGCCGCTAACAGACGGCTGTTTTATCATTTCGTCGTCCGAACTGAAAAGCACCTCGGGATCATATGTCTTTTCACGAAAACTGAATCCTGAATACGGTTCCGTGTTGTTATGCACGGTAAATGTTTGACTTAGAATATCCTCGCCATCTTCTTCATTAGGAACGAAATTATCAATAGAACGAACAGGCACTGAATCATATACGTCAAGGTTATCCGTTGTTGTACCATCAGTAATCATAGCATTGTTGACAGTTCTTTTGTTAATCTTTGCATAAAGATGGTTTACATTTTCAGTATTATACACTTGTAAATGTTCGTTGTGTTCATGTGACTCATTGTCGGAATCAATGACGTGTTTAACATCCGTGATATCATGAGCATCAGTGTGTTCAACGTGCACAACTACATTGTTAGCATCATGTTCATAGCCATTATTATCTGTATGTGTCCAGTGTTCCAAATCAGATAGACTAAAGTCGTCCCCGCCGTTTGTGTCTCTTGATGTGGAGGGAAGGTTTTCGTTGGGAAGAAATATTTCTGATTGTAGAGCACTGGGTCGTCTGTCCTTGTGAAAGAGATTACTCATACTGCGAGACTTTTGGTGGTCTCGGTCCTCAATTCGTATCTCTTGAATTCCTGTCATACTGGATGCTTAAAACAACAAAACGTGTACAATATAAACAATATTTATTCGCCATATTTGAGCGATGCAATGCGACCAGTACGGAACTAGATCAACCGGCGAAGCCGCGCAGACTACTCTGGATCTGAACTGGCCCCTAAGCACCCAGAAAGGCTTTCATGATAAACAGTATTCTTTGTAATAAAATAGCATGGATGTGCAAACGGATCTTCCTATATACATGTACTGAGGCTGGTTGTCCTAGAACACGTCTCATTTATAGGTAACATCTATTGTACCAGGATATATGAATTGCATCTGCGAATCACACGATCATGCTCTACTTTTAAGGCGGAATTATATTATATTGGCGGAATAATACAATAACACTCGACCTGAAAGGCATAAATACATATACGATATAGCTCGATATTACTCTACTTTACAGGCAACATTTTACGATATTACTCGACTTACTGGTGCGATATGTGCTTAGTGAATCCGCAGAAGAACGAGTGATTGTATTCCTGTTAAATTGTTTTTTGACAGTTTGGTAAAATGAAAACGTGTTGTGAGAAGTAGCATCCAGTAGTTAAAATCAAAGGAGTATAAATAGTTTATCATTACACTTTAAAAACTGGAATTAAAATTTGTGTAATAGTCAAATGCATTTATAAACGAGTGCGTCATCACAGGTTTGTTGTTTGTGATTAAGTTTCATGACAGATATAACGTTTCAATAGTACGTACATACAAATAATACTGGTAATGGAAGTGTTTAATCTCATTTGACAAAACTACATTGTAGTATAGTATTTTATGACAGCAGCTGTGTTGAGGGTGCTTTTAGGAGAAACTATATAGGTACAATACACCACAAAAATTCCTTCTTTGTTTAAGCGTTTCTCATGTATAACACCCTATCTCATTAAAAAGAGTTACCTCTAAGCTTTAAAACAATCCAATGAAAGTTAGGGTTTCATGCATTATGCAAGAAAGAATTCACCCGGCGAAAATGGTTACCGAATGTTTGGTCCAAATCGGTCCCGAACAAAACCGGTTTTTCACATTCTCTACTTTCACTTTCAAACATGGTAAGATTACTAAAAAATAATCAAATCAATCATTAGCAGTGCATCCTAAACACATTTACAATGATTTTAAAGTCAATGTCATATATTCAATGCATTCTGGTGATGGTATACACTCATTTCTATGCAAAAAAAAACGTTTAAGGAGAATGTGGATGTAGATCAGCATGACCGCGCATGTATTTGGCGTAATTTGACCTATATGCCATCGTAAGAGATGACGTAATAGTTTTCTATTATTATATGACTTCCTGTAATTCCAAATAATGCAAGCAACTCCCCCGTGAGTTATTTCCTACTAGGTAGTACAAGTGATCCTTTCTTGTTATATGTGCAATATAAAGCATGTAAACGCGTAATATAAAGCATGTAAACGCGTGATATAAAGCATGTAAACGCGTGATATAAATCATGTAAACACGTAAATACCTGATCGCATGTTCGTGTCACTCCATGTATACTCGGCATACAGTTCTTTAAATGCCGGGAAACGTCCAACATCCTTAAAGAGAAATTGATTCTTATAGGACAACATGTACATATATACAAAGCAACATTCGTTGAACAGGTCAGTCTAAAAGTCTCAAACAACTCAACGGCAATAACTATGACGATGGCGACTATTATAACATGCAGGCAGATCTAGACTTTCCTGTCGTGCGTTCAGTAAAGCGCAGCCTTAAGCTTACGTGTTTCAATTGTTGCGGGGTATGTTTGCGATTAAATAAGATTTGCGTTAGTAATGGCACTTACAATGATGCAGTTTTGATTATCGCAGCCCCAACATATGCCAAGCTGACTCAGTGGTGGTTGAGAAGTGAACGCATCCGCTTCGTAAGCCAGACACCCGGGTTTCAATCCAGGGTCAGGCAATACTTTGTAGAACTGGCATCCGACTTGGCGCAACAGTGTCAGGCTGAACTTACCCAGGAAACGACATGATTTGACCGGAAATGTGTTTACCCCCTTTCCAACATACAAAAAAATACCGGCAGACTACTTTGAAACAATTAGACAAAAATGTGGAAACTCTCCAGAAATGATAGAACACTGAAGAAAGTTGAAAACGTTGTGGCAAAAGGAAAAATTGATTATTATGAACAATTTCTCCTTTTGCGACTCTATTTTCAAAAAGTCGTCTGAAGCAGGGGCGTCAGAAAGGGCTAAACGCGAAGAAACATCATTCAAGTAAGGATACATGCATTTACCTTTAAGGTTAGAATGAGATGGCGTTTTCCTTTTAGCACCTCGACAGCGTTAGTGTGTGTGATATTATCGAAGGGCACTCCGTTCACATCGATGATCTGATCTCCGACTCGAACCCCGTTCTTGTCAGCAATGCCGTCTCTGTCAACCCTGTAGTGATATGGCATCGTGCCAACTTTTGCTAACTTCTAGTTTGTATATAAGTGTTTTAGGTGTACAATGAGGATAAGCCAACACATGTAAAGTGGCCAAGGTAATTTTAACAACGCTCTAAGAAGATATTGTTCGTCAACTATTTGAGACTGGGAATGTACATTTTATGCAAGTTGACGTTGGTTTCATTCCGAAAAGGGAGAGTTAGCCAAGGCAACTTTTAACATTACTCTAATAACATATTATTCGTCAACTATTTGAAACTGGGAATGTACATTTTATGCAATTGGACGTTGCTTTTATAGTCAAAAGTGTGAGTTAGCCAGGGCAACGTTTAACAATGCTCTAACAAAAGATTATTCGTCAACTATTTGAAACTGGGAATGTACATTTTATGCAATAGGACGTTGGTTGTATAGTGAAAAGTGTGAGTTAGCCAGAGCAACTTTTAACAATGCTCTATTTATATATTATTCGTCTACTATTTGAAACTGGGGACGTTGGTTGTATACTGAAAAGCGTGAGTTAGCCAGGGCAATTTTTAACAATGCCCTAACAAAAAAGTATTCGTCAACTATTTGAAACTGAGAATGTGCATTTTATGCAATTGGTCGATGGTTGTATACTGAAAAGTGTGAGTTAGCCAGGGCAACTTTAAACAATGCTCTAACAAGATATTTGAGACTGGGAATCTACATGTTATGCAATTGGACGTTGGTTTTATATTTTCAAAAGTAAACAAAGTGATACATAACCATTTTGATTTGCATAGTAATTGGTATTAGTGTCGCGTCAGGCAAAATGGGTCTGAATGAGTTACGGTTTACACATGAGCCGTTCCGAGAGAAACCAACATTATGGCCTTTGCGTAATGTATAGACCCAGATCAGCCTGCGCTGTCCGCGCAGACTGATCCGGGCCGACACATTCCGTCTTAGGGGGATAGAGGTATAGAGTAATGATTCCTGAAACAGAAAATCCAAAGGAGGCGAAAGGTGTATCTCCGGGTTAGCCTTCGCGGCATGCTTAGCCTGATCCGGGTCGATACTTTACGCAGAGTCCACATTGTTGATTTTCTCGTGGGCCGGCTCATATCTCATTACTGATATATGACAGAAATGACAAAGAGCTTTAAATGACGTAATAGTTTTCTATTATTATATGACTTCCTGTAATTCCATATAATGCAGGGAAACCCTCCCCCCTGAGTTATTTTCTACTAGGGAGTACAAGTGATCCTTTCTTAACTGGCTGGTCGTCACATTACCAAAATAGAACTTAATTCAACAATCGTTGTTTTATATATGTTTAATGATTACCTATGATGTCACAAAATATGTGTATATAAATCACGATCGATGTCTGATTCATAGAGATTAAAGAAGTACTTCCGCCGTGTGTGTGGTAAAATCCCAAATAGAGAGTCAGTCCAACAATACAAGAGACAAAAATAGGAAAGTTGGATTAGGTTGACACTTTTTGCAACAGCATGCGGCCCTTCTTCAAAAGATTTCATTTCTGTACAGAGTGGGATCAGGTCCGTCAAAGTGCCCAGTCTTACCAGATTTTACAGAAATTGCCAGAAGAATCTAACAAACTTGTGTAAGTTATATATGAGCAGTTCCACGAGAAAAACCAACATTGCGTAAAGTATCGAACCGGGTCAACATAAACATGCCACGCAGGCTAACCAGGACAGAAACCTTTCGCCTCCTGTGGATTTACTGTTTCGGGAATCATTACTGTATACTTATATCCCCCCTGAGACGGAATGTGTTGGCCCGAATTAGCTTGAGCGGACTGCGCAGGCTGATCTGGGTCGATACATTACGCAGAGTGAGTAATATTAGTTTTCTCGTGGAACGGCTCATATGAACAGTGTAAATCTTGATCAGAATACGTGGATTCACAGGCTGATCATCATAAACGCTATTCATAATAGCCAACCTTTACCTTTTCCCATGAACGGCCTTATATAAAACTTTAGTATTTCATTATTAATTATACATTTACTACGGCAGCTCTAAAGGGACACACACATTTTTATAAATTACATACGATTTTTTTTTATCTCGTGCGCACGAGATAGTATCTCGTTCGCACGACATAGTATCTCGTGCGCACGAGATAAAAAAAATCGTGTGTGTCCCTTTAGAGCTGCCTATGGCAGCTCTAAAGGGACACACACATTTTTAAAAATTACATACGAATTTGTTTTATCTCGTGCGCACGAGATAGTATCTCGTTCGCACGACTTAGTATCTCGTGCGCAC
Organism: Serripes groenlandicus; assembly: GCA_031761405.1. Taxonomy (NCBI): domain Eukaryota; kingdom Metazoa; phylum Mollusca; class Bivalvia; order Cardiida; family Cardiidae; genus Serripes; species Serripes groenlandicus. The sequence goes on along the minus strand of JASEVX010000009.1, from coordinate 16,636,372 downwards.
GAGATAAAAAAATATTCGTGTGTGTCCCTTTAGAGCTGCCGTAATTTACTCCAAATTTCAAAACTGTAATATTTCAACGTCAGATAATTTCAAAACCAACATGAAAATATCATTAGTGTCAAGTATAGAGGATTATGTTATACATACTTTGACACGTATATTCCGACCCCGTATTCCCGGCCCCCTCTCACGTTAAAGCCCAGGGTCCTGTCTGTTTTACCGAACTTCAGACTGACTCGTCTCTCAGGGTCCTCGGTTTCCAGTCCCCGGATGTGATGGGCAATACCACACTCTTCAAACTCTCCCGATATCAACTTACGATCGTGAACGTCTATCCTGTAGGTGCAAAACTAATAATACAGTGAGCCGTTCCATGAGAAAACCAACATTGTGGACTCCGCGTAAAGCATCGACCAGGATCAGTCTAAGAATGACACGCAGGCTAACCCGGACAGACACTGTTCGCCTCCATGGAATTTTCGTTTTCACAAGAATCATTACTTTATACCCCTATCTCGCAGGGACGGAATGTGTCGGCGCGGAATAGCCTGCGCGGAGTGTGCAGGCTGATCTGAGTCGATACATTACGCAGCGGAACGGCTCACATGAGCCGTGTCGTCGTACAGTTTGAAGTAAATCATGTTTTAATTTTTATTGTGTGTGTGTGTGTGTGTGTGTGTGTGCTGTGTTTTCGCATCTTTCAACAATTTTTCAATAATATCACGGCGTTTCCGGGTAAGTTACCAGTGCTTCTGGTCCTGGTCCATTTATCCTGACACCAGCCAGTCAGTCAGTCGTATTGCTAACCCCGCAATCATGAGCGCCAAAAAGGGCAGCCTACGTTGGTATTACCCTGCCGGGGATCAAACCCGCGACCTCCCGAACCCGAGGTGGACGATCTGCCACTACACCACCGAGGTGGTACATAAATAACACTAACGAGGCTATAATTATAGCTGTGTGTCAAAAGAGTAATCTAGGACTGAATCACATATAGTCAGACATAGTTATGGCTCTTGAGAGACTGTGCGGATGCACAGGTTCTACAGGGTCTTTACTGTACGTAGATACATTAAGCCATGTTTCTCGAACATTTGGGCCGATTCCCGGTAGCGACGCGGGCTGTCAATCCAGGGGTTGTGAGTTCGAACCCCGGCTTGTACACATTCTTTCCGACGTTTGTCAAAATTCAATACACAAAGCATCTTTAACCAATTGGGCTAACAGTCTATTATCAAACCCTGATAAGATTTATTTTTAAATGTTTAACCTCAGTTTTGACCTAGATGTTAAACAAATGATCTAGATTGTAGACCAATCAAATGTTGTATTTGATGAATAATGTAGAGAAGAAATAAAGGAAATGAAACGTTTTGTTTGGTTAGTTAAGTTGGCGATCCTACGAGAGGCACTAATAATGTGAAGTTTTTTCAATGAACAAAATCAGTGAAAACGTATGAAATATAAATATGTAAGAGCGAAGTATTAATTATTTTTGAAATATGATAAGTTTCCAGTTATTTATCGTCAATTGAAACTTATACACCTCTTGGGAGCCTCGCGTAATCTCAAGTCATGTGACGTATTCTCGGCCTTGAATGCGCATGTTCAATTTCCTAGTGTTTTCTCATATTGATTGCCGTTTATCTTTTTTAAAGATATTTCTTGTTTTCTATAAAATGAATCTTGATGAATTTCTGTAGCTTTTATCAACTCTCTTACTCCATGACATTGTTTTTACATTTATAACATTTCATAACAGATGTGACATTTAGCCAACGACTTCATACATGCTTACTCATAAACAAATCTGATATGTACATGTATACAAGATTGTCATTTAAAAAGATCTGAAATAGTTTATACCGTTTAATCAAATTTAATGTATATATACATTTATATTTATTATATTAACATGTATTAACATATGTATTAACACTTCTTTTTAGTACTTATATTGATTAATTTCCAGTGACTCATAAGCCATTTTTATGGCTGGGTAGTACCCTTAATATGTATAATTATTGCCTACAAATGTCTATTTTAAATTTTTATGTCAATAAATTATATATTTATTACTTGTATTACGTATCACTTAAATAAAATATAAAACTACTACCACTACTACTATATATGGAATATACTATTTTCACGTTTAATTGGGGGTAAACGTAGATCAAGATTACACTGCATAAATGTCTGATCTTGGTCGATATTGATCTACAATAAAAATCGAGTACATCATGACACGTACATATGAGCTGTTCAACGAGTAAACAAAAACGCTAATCCGGGCCGACATATTCCGTCTTAGGGAGATAGTGGTATAGAGTATTGTTTCCTGAAACAAAAAGTCCACAGGAGGCCAAAAGTGTCTGTTCGGGTTAGCCTGCGCGGCAATCTTAGGCTGATCCGGGTCGATACTTTACGCAGAGTCCGCAATGTTTGTTTTCTCGTGGGACGGCTCATATTGTTTAAAGTCATGTTAAGCAGAATAAGGGTTGAAAAAAAAGAGATTTATACCATGAAGTTTTTTCTCTGGACAGTCTCCATTCCGGTACCTTTCTCGTCCTCTGTAGGACCAGTTTGACCTTGCTGAACCCGGTCAGCACCTTAACGGCGCTACTACTCGCCACACCCTTTAAACTGACGTTGTTCGCCTCGAGGATCTTATCCCCCACTTCAAGTCCGCATTTATCTAAAGAAAACAATGATTGAAATAAAGTTTGAGCCGTGTTCTACCGTGTTATAGTCGCATAGGAAAGGTCCAGATAAGGAGGGGTATTTAACCCTTATCCCCACATATTGTTCTCTTATTATTAAAGCAAACCCTATGTTGTGGGTACTCAAAAGAATCGTCTCACTGAGACGATTCTTTTGATTACCCACAACATAGGGTCAGATGGTAAAATTAAAAAAAATATATAGAATATGCAAAACGCCCCTTATCTAGAGCTCTGCCGCGTAGTTTAATTATATGTGTGACCAGTAGGAAAAACAATTGAATAGCATCAGTAATGCACGCAATCACCAATTATGTTGCATTTCATACACTTACGAAAGCCTTGGTATACAGCATTATTGATCAGGACAGAAACCATGCAAATGTGTTGCATTTCGAAATCAACGAGGCTTCTATTCTAGTATCTCATTTACTTAAAAATACTTAGATACTTCAGAGCATATTTCATCATATTTGTTTCACTAATATTTTGTAAAAGATGAATGATGGAATGACTAAGTTGATATAAATAGTCAATTTGCTGACTAATAACATTTATCACATGACAATGCTTGTATCCGATGTAATATACCCGTTACGTATTTCTTTATGTATGACACGTGTAATATAACACGACCGAATCACTATTTGTGTATGCATCCGCGAATGTTTACAAAATGGCTGAGAACGTGAACCCGGTAAACACAAACGTCACGATAGATGGACGAGGTAACGGGACCATTATCGGTCATAGAAATATCATTGTGTGTGATTAGTTAACAGTCTATTAAGTATCACATGTTGGGACTACTTTCTGACAGCGAAAAACCGACAACTCATGTCAGATCCTATATATATGTTAAGAAGCGAACGAGTTTGGCCTTTTTATAAGGGAATCAAACATGATAAATTACGCTCTTAAATATTTAAGAATTTACTTAGTGCTAAGTATCATGGTGGAATTGGGGACTGTATGAAGAAAAGAGACCAACTCGGACCCAGGACTTACCGGCTGCGCTGCCTTCCTCTATATCACTGATATATATCCCGAGCCCGTGTTCCGATCCGCCCCGTATACTGAAGCCGACCGTGTCCTCTCCTGGATCTTTCACAAGGGTGAACACTCGAACATCTTTTATCTTCGGACGACCCCCTGTACTCACACTGTTAATGGACATCCGTTCTGAGGCTGGAAACCAGAAATCAGAAATAAAAATGTCGGCTCGTTTTATTGTAGTTGTGCGTTATTGTCAACACATCTTCGCTAGCACTAGTATTCCCATCAGTAATTATGGTGATGTAATGGACAGATTACCCATGGCTTGCGAAGATGTTGTCAACATTAATTCAGTTATAGCTAGACGACATAACCCAATACATAGTTCCCACGACTACAATAGTTATCTCCCTTGTCCGCCATTTTGAACGTCAAATTTACTATATCTAGGGTGTTTGGCGTGAAACGGTTGTAACTAAAATTGGTATTTTTTTACCAAGGTTAATTACCCCGCCATAAAGTCTTTATAAGCGTTAAATCATTTTTCTTTGTAAACAATGGAAATTTAGGTGCCATTGCTCGTTCTGAGCAATGGCATCTAAATTTGAATTGTTTACAAAGGAGTAAAAATTGCACCTAAACCAGGGTTTTTAAAATAGGTTTTTAGTTACAACCATTTCACACCAAGCCCACGATATCTGTGATTAATTATTCTCTAAAGATATGAATATGACTTGTACAAAGAGAATATTATGTTGCAGTAAATTGTCATTGTTTACAAAGGGGTCAAAATTGCCCCTAAACAAGGGTTTTCAAAATAGGTTTTTAGTTACAACCGTTTCACGCCAAGCCCTCGATATGTTCAATAGAGAAATATCAAATATAATTAAATTAAACAATTGCGTTTGCAAAAGTCAATTTAATCAGATTATACAAAGGCATCAACGACATATGGTTATTGAACTCAATTTCCTTGGTGTTTCCCTAATTATCACCTTTCTTTCTTTTTTTTAAAATATTCTCTATCAATTAATGCTCATCATATTTGCCTATCAAAATAGCAGAAAAGGGAGATAACTATTGTAGTTGTTGGAACTATGTATTCATAAAAATGTATCTATTCCTACGTTATTTACATTTGATGAATGGTTATGTTAGTAGGCAGGGGCGTAGCTTGGCAATAATCAATGTGTAGGCCGTCTCGTGAGAAAATCAACATTGTGGACTCTGCGTAAAGTATCGCCCCGGGTCAGCCTAAGCATGCCACACAGGCCAACCCGGATAAACACCTTTCGCCTCCTGTGGATTTTCTGTTTCAGGAATCACTACTCTATCTATCCCCCCTTAGACGGAATGGGTCGGCCGGATCAGTCTGCGCGAACAGTGCAGGCTGATCTGGTCGATGCATTACGCAGAGGATGTGTATCGCCGCAGCTGCATTTTGGGGCATTTTTAGAAAAAATGTGTAGGCACGAGCCTACAGTGCCTAAAGGGAGCTACGCACCTGGTATGCTAATATTTTTAACGTTAGCAGTTATATATGATACTCTTCTAAGTGAAGGCTAACAGTGACGAGCCTGGTGAAATTGTGTGCATTAAATAAATCCCATTAAAGGTGCTGATCTCCAGATAGAGATCAACATTTGAAATGTTGAAACTTCTTCAAATATTGCTAATACTGACAACAAAGTAGTTAAAAATTATTTTGGCCGTAAATATTGAGCAACTGCCAATTGAAAGTCATGCAAATGTATAACGTTTGGCTTACTGGGTATGTCTACCAAGTAAAAATGAAGCATAACCGATCAATATTTAGATGATTATTGTAATGGAAAGTGAAATTATTACTTTAATCAGTTTAATGTTATCCCATAATTATGATTCTAATTTTCAAAGACCACCTTTGAACAGTTTTAAAACTGTGACTATACTATAATTAAATCTGGAATTCAGCACCTTAGTTTAAACTTATTTATTTTAAATCGATTGCGAAACAAGCTTTAAGCTTATATTAATCACGCTCGATGTCTGCTTCCTGGATACTTAACCAGTACTCGCGCCGATTGTGTGGAAAAATCCCAAAGTCAGGACCCGCTCATCACGGGACTCGAACCAGGGACCTTTGATGTGAGAGGCCGACGCTCTACCTCTGCACCACTGTCTTCCACTGAATTCAGCACCTTTAAAAAATGTAAGCCAAACATCAAAGACCCTTCTAAATGAACGCTGACAGTGACGGACCAGGTGATATTGGGCGTACGAACAGGCTCACCAGAGTTTTCTCTATTCTCGTTTTGCTTGACGCCTCGTTTATACATTCCCCACAGACATTAAATCTGCAGCAGGCGACTTTGAAGAAATCAAGGCGAAAATATGGTAAATTTGTATAAATAAAATATAAATACTGAAAAGAGTTGTAAACAGTGTGGCAAAATGGAGAAATTGCTCATCAAAAGCCGTCTGCTGCAGAGGCGTCAAATAGTGTCTACATGTACATGTGGAAAATGTTAAAACATCCCGCCAATTTCAAATATGATGGAAACTGCGAATTCAACACAATAGCCATTTTTGAAGTGTTTTTGATACAAGTTTAAACTATGTAAGATAAGAAACTCCATATGATCTGTTTTCTAGTGGCAATAGTAAATATCGAAAAGACGTAAAAATAAAATATGTTTATGATATGGGCATATGCATAGTTTTACGGCTGAATTATCGAAAAAATATGTTGCCATTTATATTCTATTTTATACATGAAGCTAATCGACGGATGTACGAACGATCGATTGAATAATAAACACCTAATTTAACTTTCAGAATCAATAACAAGCAAGAGAAATAGGATGTAAGATATATCTATATTACATCTTTACCTCTTTCCCGTGGTAAGTGAACTTAAAGGGACTTAATCCCATATGAGAAAAAAGCGAAAAAAAAAGAAAATTGTTAAAAATTGCTATTACCTTGATGTTTTTGCATGTAAGACATTAAGATTTGCTGACTGATGTACTACAATATATGTACACTATTAATATTGTGGAGATTTTTCGTTATTTTGCATTGTAAAATCTACTGGGTTAGTTACACAGTAAATCTCAGATATCGCTACATCACGTTATCACTACAACCGAATTGACAATCTCCTTCCCAGAGTTGTTGTTCCTTACACTCATGCATACATGATGTAATGAGTCGATAGTGTTAGAGAATGCCGAATTGAAATCCACAAATTCAATGAGCAAGAGGAAATTCACGGTATTTTTTAAACGGGGAAAACACGTGAGCGGACGTTTTTTTAACTGCTTATTTCCTATGAATAATGAAAAAACAAGACTTGTACGACCTTCTACAACATTCCTATCGACGTATTTTGGATTAATTAGAATAAGTATAAATATAACGATTTTGGACTGCCATAATGGTGTTCAGTCCCTTTAAATAACATTCATTATCATTGTATACACGACTCTTGTCCACACTTCCAAACAATACAGACCAGGCGGACGTATCGATAAAGCTCATAAGGAAATGTTTTTCCCTTAAATCCTGAGATTTTCCTTACATTTTACCATTTTCTCCCTTATCTTTAAGTAATTCCGCAGCCGAGCGAAAACTTCAGGAGTTTTCTAAGGAAATTTCTCTTCTGACACCTACACCACCCACAAAGAAACATTGTGGCAACTTCTCTTTTTTTATGCCACAAAGTTTGCTACTTTATTCAATGATTGTTCTTTCATTTATACCGAT
>JASEVX010000009.1:16369046-16624046 GCA_031761405.1 Serripes groenlandicus | reverse complement strand
CCAATATCTCAATAAGGTCGAATTTGTAAGATGTATAGTTCATGTTCACGTACATCTATTTGTTTCGTCTTCCTTTTGTTTTGGTTTGTTATTTATAAACAGTTACCATTTGGAATTACATAATGTGTGCAATCTAAACATGTCTCCTATACACTGATAGGTAATCATGAACAGGAAACGGGACAAATATCTTCTCCTTTGCATGTTTAGCTATTTTCTGTTAAAGCATCATCATGCATAATGCAAGAACGCGTTCACTCGGCGAAAATAGTTACCGTCATTGTGGACCAAATCTGGCCCGGACAAAACGGGATTTTCACATTCTCTACTTTACTTTTCAAACAGCGATTACATATAACCCGTTACTTACAATGATATTTTAGACTATTAAACTATTCCAGGTAAAACAAAGTAGACAAAGAAATGCATGACTTTCATGATGAAACGTAATGAACTATTATGACTCTTGTTTATCGTATGTAAGTCCGTGTGTTCTCTCAATGTGTTCACAATGTATGGCCAGTATAAGAGATGCCAACCATCCTTATATCACAGACAGATTTAAATAATATAACATAGCCGGCCCTGTCAGAAAAAATCTATGAGCCATAACTTGAGCCAATTCTTAAAATCTTGAGCCATCTTTGAGACATCTGGGCCATGGCTCTTTTTTTTTGTCTTTTTAATTATCACCTCCACATTGAAGGGACCTGCAGCAGACTGCTTTGAAAGACTTTGGATGAAACATTTATAGAAAAGCAAGCAATGAATGACAATGTACAATGACAATGTGCAAATATAATATATTAAAGTATTACCCCGCCTTCTTCGTTGACTGTTTTCCCGCATCGTTATGAATTAAGCAATTTCCATATAAAAAAGTTTACTAAGATGTTAAAAAATAAGAAAGAGTTTGTGCTTAAATAATAGTAACACTTTATAATGTCCTTCCATCAACCACACTTCTTGAACATACACATGAGTGCTCATGTATTATCATCTACTGGTAAATCCTATGCCCAATTCCTCGTGTTTTCTTTGAGCTTAGATTAAATATTGACTTTGTACGTAGGATGGTTAAATATTTAATGAGACAATTGCGGGGTAGAAACGATGGGAAATCAATTTTCTTCATCAATTACACGGGGTAGGGATCCAAACGTTATGCATATTTCATTTCCACTGTCCTGTCTTGATTAACGAAATGTCTGAATTCGGTCAGTTGTGATATATCGAGTATTTACGTTTGATTCTAATCTTCGGTATCTGTCTAGACTTTATTATGTTTTATAGTATTTAATTTACTTGGAATAATCTAGAAACTGTAAAATGTGAGTCGTCCCGCGAGAAAAGCCCCAACATTATGGCCTCTGCGTAATGTATCGACCCAGATCAGCATGCGCAGTCCGACCAATACATTCTGTCTCAGGGGGATAGAAGTATAGAGTAATGATTGTTTTTTCAAATCTCTTTCCTACATAAAGACGTATTTTGACTCGTCTGCATCTTTTGGGTTAAATCCGTCTATATAATAGTGTATCTACTTCTTTCATTAGCCCATTCCCAAATATAGACGCTGCAGCAGACGGCTTTTTGGAAATATGGCGACAAAAGAAGAAATGGCTCAAAGCGAGCAATTTCTCCTTGTTTCACCATGTTTTCAACTCTATTCAATTATTGTACTTTCATTTAAAGGGAGTTTTCAAAATAAATCGGCTATGTTTTTAAAATCGTCTGCTGCAGACTTGTTGTATGAGGGTAAGGGTTAAATCGTCTGACGTAAAAGATCAACCCATGTACGTAACTGTCGGTAATAAAGTGATATGAGCCATACATACGTCATCGTCTGACCAGCAGTACATTGTGTATGGTTATGTTTCGTTCATGTTTCTATATTTGAATAGTTCCACAGGAAAAGAAACATTATGGACTCTGCGTAATGTATCGACACAACTCAGCCTACGCTGTCCGCGTAGCCTAATCCGGACCGACTCATTTCGTCTCAGCGGGATAGAGGTAAAAAGTTATGATTCCTGAAACAGAAAATCCACAGAAGGCGAACAGTGTCTGTCCGGGTAATCCCGCGCGGCATGACTATGCTGATCCGGGTCGATACTTTACGTCATTATATATATTATCTGAACAATCATTTAAGATTTATTATTTATTTTATTTTTGCTTCTCGTAAAGGGTTTACGTTTTGTTAAGTGTACATTATTGTTTGTTATTTACTATATGCAAATGTACATGAATGTAATAAAATATATTGTATTGAATTGTATTGGTAATATATAACGAAATTATAATATGATTGTGTTTGGGTATAGTGACTGGCACCATTTTCGAAAACTTATGTTGTTCGTTTTATTTCTTTGAAATATCCCAGTAAACACCAGACGTCACACCGTCGTCGGTTTCATCACGACGATACAACGTCAGGGTTTGATGTTGAATCGACATCGTACCAGCGTTGGATTTTGGTCGCGACAGCTGTGACCAGCATCCGACGTCTATCCGACGTCTATCCGACGTATGTACAATTTCTGGCTTTCACAAAGAACGTAAGATAATACAATGGTAAGGAACATAAGATTTTCTATGAATTGTCATATTCTAACGTTGGATAGATGTCGGGAATCTGACGTTGGATAGTGTTTACTCTACTGCATTTAAGTAACCAGTAGTGTATAGTGAATACCCTACTGAATTTAAGTTTTTAGTTGTCTTTAGTTTTTACACTACTGTATTTAAGTATTCAACATTCTTTAGTATTTATCCTACTGTATTTAAGTATTCAACATTCTTTAGTGTTTTGTATTTAGCAATGTTTAGTGAATACCTTACTGTGACAAAAGAAATCACCATGACTTTCTCGTTTGAAGTGGTATTCGGAAGAAATTAACACCAGACTGTAGGGAATAAAATTACCTGCGTGGTGATAACAATGCCTTTCACCATACTATCATTATCGCAAAAACGTCCGTGTTGACGTCAAAATCGACGTTATTTCAAAGGTATGATTCAACGACCCTGCCGTTCATATAAACATTAGCATCATTTAGACACTCATATGTATATACACACACTTATTCCCATAATTTAAACTGGATTCGAGTTGACCGTGCTTTTGTGTAATTCGCGTTTATTTTCATTAACTCTTCCCACCTATAGACACATTTTGACGCATTTGCAGCAGGCAACTCTTGAAAACATTGTAGCATATGGAGAAATTGCTCAAAACGATCAATTTCTCCTTTTGCCACATTATTTTCACATTTTCTGAATTTAATACCTTCATTTATACATATTTTTCATGTACCTTTTACAAAGGGTCTTCAAAATAGTCTTCTGCATATTTGCTGTATGTGGGAAAGGGTTAACCCAGGACATACGTGATGATAATATTAGCCGTCCCGCGAGAAATTCAACATTGTGGACTCTGCGTGAAGCATCGACCTGGACCAACCCAAGTATAGAGTAGTCATTTCTGAAATAGAAAATCCCTAGGAGGCGAAAAGTGTGTGTCTGGGTTAGCCTGCGCGGCATGCTTAGGCTGATCCGGGTCGATACTCCACGCAGAGTCCATACTGTTTGTTTTCTCGTGAGACAGCTCTTCACTAGTTTGTCACCCAGTGATCATGAACAAGAGTTTACTGTCCCATGATTCAACTATAAACAAAACCGGTGGGACTAAGCATTATAGCATAAGTAAGAATAAGCCACATGCTCTACAATTACATAACTGCAAGGCGCTCGAAAACACCACGAAAACCCAAGACTAAAACATTGAGTATTACCTTGTGGTACTTGTAGCAGCGTGTTGTGTTTACCTTTCTGCCGTCTTCTAAATCTCATGTGGAATTTGGTCAGTCTGTCGAACTCTTTGATGTGGCCCTCCCATATGAAATAGCGCACATACTTCAACAGTTCTAGTTTCATATATGTCCGGAGTACTAGGTTCAGCCCGATTATAAACCGTTCTATATCGTGCCTCTTCTGGTAGTCCTTCAATATCTTGTATAGAATGAGTCTCTCGGGTTTTGTAAACAACACGTGCGTGAGATGGTAAAATTCCTTCAGACGTTGTTTCCTTAATTCCCTCTCCATCTCGCTTTCAGTGTCATTGTCAATGTCCGAGTCCATCATTTTGTTAACGTATGAAGTATATATTGTCACCGGGACTTTCTCGCAAATGTCAATTTGAAAAGTGTGAGTGTTTTCGTTTCACCATTATAAATAAATATGCTTAAATTTGACTAATCCTTGACCACTTTGGAATATGCTAATTAAAAAGCATGAAATCAGTTCGCAGCGTTTACAGTAAAGAAGAAGGTTCGTTTAAGTTCGCCTGTGAAAATAATGGAATACTTATTGACAGTACGAGCAACGTAGTTTTTTGCATGAATGTCATTCCTAGAGATAATTTTACTGAAATTAATAAATAATATGTTAACATAGTTCTTATGTTTAAGTGAAGTCAAAACAAAAAGTATATATCATATTCATGGACAGTGTAATCTAAACAAGATTCAATAAATAAACCCTTTTCCTTAAACAGCAAATTTGCTGCTGTCGATTTAAAATCACGTGGGTGAAATTAGAGAATATCAATATCTCTATAAATAATGGTTTAATTTTTTAATAGATTTGAAAATATTGTGTCAAAGGGAGAATCTGCTCATGCGAAGCTATTTCAATTTTGGTCACAATGTCTTCAAAAGTCGTCTGCTGCAGATGCGTCAGAAAGCGTCTGTATATGGGGAAGGGTTACATGATAGTTATCACATGTGTATGGATTAATTTGGGTTTAACGCCGTTATCAACATGTTTTCAATCATTTAACGGCGGCCAGTTGTTTACTGGCTTTCTCTCACCAGTACTCCACACAACAGACTTTTCGAAGCAATTGGCTGCTTTTCCACATAGACTGTCATCTCATTGGTGGAAGACGAATACGACGCTTGTCACAGTGACTTTTGTCAAACGTCGGAAAGAATTTTAGCAGAGTTCGGATCCGAGCTCACAACCCCTGAATTGACATCCTGCTGCATCGCTACCGACTGAGCTAACGGGACGCAGATGTTTGGAACAAATCCACACGCGGATAATGTGACAAGGATCTAGCCTTAACCCTTTCCCTCGTACGACAACTCTGCAGCAGACGACTTTGAACATAATTTGTCAAAAAATAGAAAATCTCTATAATTAAATGGATAACCTATGACTAAAAGTGGAAAACATTGTGGCAAAAGGAGAAATTGCTCGTTTTGAGCAATTTCTTCTTTTGTCACTATGTTTTGTCAAAAAGCCGTATGCTGCAGAGGCGTCAGAAAGCGTCTATATGAGGGAAAGGGTTAACAGTGTGGTTTCTGCTCTTAACGGGTATATCTACAAGTCTACAAGGATTTCAGAATTTGGCCTGTTCAAGTAGTGCATGTATTATGTAACACAGGTCCCTGGCAGCTCAGTCGGTAGCTACGCGGGCTGTCAATCCAGGGGTTGCAAGTTCGAGCCCCAGCTCGGCCAACATTCTTTCCCTCGTTTGATAAAAGCCGTTGTGACAAGCGTCATTCACCACAAATGGGCTAACAGTCTATGTCCAGTTGCTTGGAACGATTGTTACATGTGAATTACTGGTGTGAGAAAGCCAGGAAACACATGAATAGTTTAACTGGCCGCCGTGATATGACTGAGAAATTGTTGAAAACGGTGTTAAACCCAAATCAATCAAATCTTACACAGGTATAGTCCTTCCTCATGACACATGTATACATCACTGATACCACATAAACAAAACAAGGTTTATCAAACACATCAAGTCGACTTAAACAACACACACGACACTAAATTATACGCAAGTAAATCACATGACCAACACAACACGTTGTTTAGACGTTTACGCGACTAACTGCATTTGCATTGTATCCACTACTGCAAGTAACAAAATAAAGGTATTGAAAGTGACAATACCAAAAAGCGGATTTAAAGCAACAAAACACAAACACTTTAATTAAGTAAATCAAATGAACATGTGATTCACTACATCGGCGTTCTATTCATTATTCATTAATCCCTAAGACTTCAATATCATAGCCAGGCTATTAAGTCACTACAGCTGTTTATTGACCGTGCAGATGCAATGTCGACGCGTTCCATTGATTAATGGACACTCTGTTCTTTCCGCAAATTTATTTTTTTACTTGTGTGAGACATACATAGTCTACATAAATATTGTATTACAAACGACGTTAGCTGACTTTTCCGTTGCGGATGAATTTTGCAACGCTGTGAGAAAAGCAGAACAAACGGAGAACTTGTGTTCCTGAGATGTATTTGGAATAGGGGCGACTTAAGTATATTTCTGTTAAAGTGTATCAATACATGTATTATTAATATTAAATACATAATACGAACAAATTCCAAACGTATAAAAAGACACACAATACACAATGCTTTGGACGACGAGGAAACTTAATTACAAATATTAAAAAGTGTATATAGGTACATGAGCAGTCCCGCGAGAAATCCAACATTATGGACTCTGCGTAAAGTATCGACCCGGATCATCCTAAGCATGCCGCGCAGACTTACCCGGACAGACACTTTTCGCCAATTGTGGATTTTTTGTTTCAGGAATCATTACTCTATACCTATATCCCCATCGAGACGGAATGTGTCGGCGCGGATGGATTAGTCTGCGCGGATTGCGCAGACTGATCTGGGTCGATACATTACGCAGAGGCAATAATGTTGGGTTTCTCGCTAGACGGCTCATATGTGATTGGTTGATTAATTGGGGTTGAACACTTGGACAATCATATCACGGCGACAGATATATCAGAGCACAGCTGCATAAAAGCCGACCTTCGGTTGTCTTTTAAATTGACGGCAGTTAAATGTACCTGTTACTGTATGCTAGATCTGCACCTTGTCAGTCAGTCATATCTCGGCGGCCAGTTCACCTACGCATGCGTTTCCTGGCTTCCTCACGACAGTGTTTCCCAGCAACTGGCTGCTTTTTCAAATAGACTGTTGGTGAAAAACGAATGAGGCATGTCAGTGACTCTCATCAAACTTCGGAAGACTGGTGCACAGGTAGAGCGTCGGCCTCTCGAACCAAAGCTTCCGGATTCGAGTCCCGACATTGGAATTGTTCAACACAAACGGCGCGAGTACTTGTTAAGTCTCAAGGAAGCAGACATCGAGCGTGATTAATATTAGCTGAAAGCTTGTCTCGCAATCGATGTAAAATAAATAGGTTTAAACTAAACATCGGAAAGAATGTTGGCCGAGCTTGGATTCGAACTCACAACCCCTGGTTTGACAGCCCGCGTCGTTACCCGGACTCGGCCAGCTAAATCAGAGGGAACTGATGGACACATACTTGGTGATAATAGCTAAAATGTAGAGTGCCAACATCGCTTTCCAAACGTCCTGCATCTCCCGAAAGTAGTGCGACCTTTAGGATGTTACTCAATTCTCGGTGGCGAGTACTACTTCGGAGGTCTAGATAAGCAGGGTATCCAGCCCTTTCCTCCTAAATATCTAAATTATGTAGCCTAACTATTATGTTGTAGGTACTCAAAGAATCTCATTAAGACGATTCGTTTGAGTACCCACAACATAGGGTTACATGGTCAAATAAGGATTTTAGAACATGCAAAACGTCTCTTATTTAAGACCCTGCTACTTGATTGCTTTTGAAAACTAATTGACAAATATTCTGACAAAGTTTCAACATGCTTAAGCCAAAAATATGGCTTACAGAGATGTAACAAGATTGTTCTTTAATTTGGGTGTCCCGGGTTCGATCCCCCAGTCGCGGCACTACGGTCATGGTGGAGTGTCCTTGGGCAAGGCACATGTTCTAGCCTAGTACTAGTTTGTTTACCCAGAGATCATAAATAAGTGAACTGTCGCCGTGATATAACTGAAATATTGTTGAAAGCGGTGTTTGACCCGACATTACCTATATTCAAACTTGGCCTAGATATCACTGAGACGAACATTCTGACAAAGTTTTAACATGCTCAAGCCAAAAATGTGGCTTCCAGAATGTTAACAAGATTTTCCTTAAATTTGGCCTAGTGAACTAGAATTGACCCATATTCAAACTTGGCCTAGATATCACTAAAACAAACATTCCGACATAGTTTCAACATAGTCAAGTTTAAAATGCGGCTCACAGAGTGTTCAAAGCATTTCCCTAAATTTGGCCTAGTGACCTAGTTTTTGACCCGACATGACACAGTTTCGAACTTGGCCTAGATTTAATGGAGATATATGTTCAGATAAACTTTCATGAAGATTGCATGCGAAATGTTGCCTCTAGAGTTAACAATCAAATGTTGATGATTAACGACGAAAGGCGATCACAAAAACTCACATTGAGCTCCGGTGGGCTAAAAACTCACCATGGGCAAAGTGATAAAAAAATTTGAAAACGGGTGTAAAACATCAATCAATAACACAATTTTGTTCTAAAAAATTCAATGTTAAAAGCCTCTTTCAATAATATTTCATTTCCTCGGCAATCTATATGAGCTTTATAGTTTGAAGGATTTTCAATGGGTGATAAAAGTAATCCAGACTTGCTTCATTTATTATTCCCCAAACAGAATATATGTCAGATGGTAGCTAGTTGTGTTGATTACTTGTGCAGGAAACAAATAGGTATATCTAGTCACCATGATATAACTGAAATACTGTTGAAAGAGATGATCAACTCCCAATTAAATCACTCATATGTGATGTATAAAATCTCTCAACAACAGTGGCTTTCAGGAAACTGTCATTACGGTTTATTTTATGAGAATTACACTCAACTCCTCACTTCTCAAATGTACAAACTATCAAGGTTTAACCCTTTCCCTCATATAGACGCTTTCTGAGGCCTCTGCAGCAGACGGCTATTTGAAAACATAGTGACAAAAGAAGAAATTGCACAGAACGTGCAATTTCTACTTTTGCCAAAATGTTTTACACTTTTAGTCATAGGTTATCCATTCAATTATAGAGATTTTCTATTTTTTGACAAAATACGTTCAAAGTCGTCTGCTGCAGAACTGTCATATGTGGGAAAGGGTTAAATCAGATTTACTCTGCTAAGTTTTTATTTTTAATCTTCATACATTTTCAAAACAGAGAACTCTATAAAAAAAATCAAATAAAATAAAATCTTCAACAGAAAATTTAAATTATTAATTCCAAAACCAAGAAAATCTCTATAAATGATAGTATGGATATTGAATAGAGTTGAAATCATTGTGGCAAATGAAGAAATGACTCATTATGAGCAATTTCTCTTTTTGCCACAATTATTTAGTTAAAACTTATTTACTTAACATCGATTGCAAAAGCAAGCTTTGAGCTTATAGTTACCATGTCTGGTGACTTCACCAGTACTAGAGCCATTTATGGGGAAAAAGTCCTCGGCTGAGGCATCAGAAACCTTCTAGATTTGGGAAAGGGTTAATGAATGGAGACATCGAACAAACTGGATACAGTGGGTTTTTTTAAACTTTATTTACAAAACAAGAAGGTCATGAGGCCCCTGGATGGCTCACCTGACTTTTACCATAGGCGCCCAAGTTTCCATTTGAAAAGAAATGGGCATAACAACACTAATACATTGTTAAGATACTACAAACAAGAAAATGAAGTATTGCAAACAATAAAAAAGTCCCCTAAAATTGTTAAGTTGTAAAAGCCACATTATTCTATCAAACCTCTCTTTCGAGTTATGCCCCTTGACATACATGATCTTCTAATGGTCCAGATCAAATGTAGAATTGTAGACATGACATTGCGGAACAAAGTCTTCAAGTCTGACCTTGGGAGTTAGTGGCTGGTTATTGTGCATGACACATTATCTTGCTATGGAGAATAATTATGTGAAGTTATAACAAAATCCATTCAAGCATGTGGAAGACAGCCCAGACCAATCAGAAAAGCTTAAGAATGTTTGATCCCAAATTGTGACCTTGACCTTGAGAGTAGGTTGCTTAGTGATGTGCATGACACATCATCTTGCGATGGAAAATAATTGTGTATATTATCAAAATCTATGCAAGTATGGAAGACACATCCTGGACATGACAGAAAAGCCCGAGAATGTTTAAGCCCAAACTGTGACCTTGACCTTGGGAGTAGGTGGCAGCGTGATGTGCATGATATATCATCTTGTTCTGGAGAATAATTGTGTGAAGTAATATCAAAA
The DNA here is from genome assembly GCA_031761405.1 of Serripes groenlandicus. Classification (NCBI taxonomy): domain Eukaryota; kingdom Metazoa; phylum Mollusca; class Bivalvia; order Cardiida; family Cardiidae; genus Serripes; species Serripes groenlandicus. The sequence goes on along the minus strand of JASEVX010000009.1, from coordinate 16,613,827 downwards.
TCCATTCAAGCATATGGATGATACAACCCGGACAGGATATTAAAGACAGACAATGTTTGAGCCCAAACTGTGACCTTGACCTTTGGAGTAGGTGGCTTGGTGTTATGCATGACACATCTTCTTGTTATAGAAAATAATTGTGAGTAGTAATATTAAAATCCATTTAAGCATGTGCAAGATATAGCCTGGACACAATATTGCGAATGGACATTGTTTGAGCCCAAAAAACATGAAATTTTTGACAGACAGACCAGACAGGTCAAACTGTGACCTTGAAATTTGGAACCTGAAAATTTAGAAAATTGGCGTCCCATCTCTTTATTAAATATCAATTATAAAATGACTGCTTAATATTACAGAAAGTTCTAAGAATGTATTAAGTTTTGACAAACAGGGTTACATAAACCCCTATTCCACATATAGATGCTTTCTGACTCATTTTGAAAACAATGTGACAAAAGAAGAAAATGCGTAAAACATTTTTAGAAATTATACCTTCATTTATGGGGATTTTCTATGTTTTTGCCAAGATGTTTTCAAAGTCGTCTGCTGCAGATTTGTTATATGTTGGAAAAGGTTAAAAAAATCATTGGGACATTGACTCCACTTTAATGCAATAAAATTCTGTATGCGCTATAAATCCTGTATTAGCACCTATTTAACCCTTTCCATCATATGACAATTATGCAGCAGACGACTTTGAACATATTTTATCAACAAATAGAAAATCTCTATAATTGAAAGGATAACATATGACTAAAAGTGGAAAACATTGTGGCAAAAGAAGAAATTGCTTGTTTTGAGCAATTTCTTCTTTTGCCACTATGTTTTCAAAAAGCTTTCTGCTGCAGAGGCGTTAGAAAGCGTCTATATGAGGGAAAGGGTTAAGAACAATTGTGCCAAATTATTTTCAAATCGCAGCCTATACCTTTTGACGAGAAGATATTTAAAGTTTTTAAAACAAATATAAGAGAAACAAGCCCTATGCCTGGTGGCCATTCTATTCAACAATTAATTTGAACAATAATGCTGCATCTAGAGTATCCACAAGATTATTCTTAAATTTTGCCTGGTGACTTAGTTTTGTCTAGATGTGACTCATATTTAAACTAAGTCTAGATAATCATATCATCAAGACAAACACAGGGTGATCACAATAGCTCACATTGAGCACTTGGTGCACAGGTGAGCTAATGAGAATGATCAATAATAATTATACAAAACTAAATGCCAAGCTCTAGATAAGGAGTGTTTTCCTTGCTCTAAACCTTATTTAACCTCCAAAACCTATGTTGTAGGTTTTAGAAAGAGTTGTCTTGGTGAGACGATATTTTTGAGTACCCACAACATAGGTTTTAATGAGTGCTAACATATATACTATGGGAGAAAGACCTATTTTATCCCCCTTATCCAGTCCTCTGTGGATGAACACCTTTTAGTTTCTGGCATAGAATGAAAAATAGCATTAGGAGGAACACCCTTTTCAGCTGCCAAAATATGTGAAGAACAGATGACAGAAAGGCGATTCCCAAGTGTTACATTGCCAAACGAGGCAAGAACAAGAGGGCCCGTTTCACTTCACTGCCTTAAGTCAAAAATTAAATCACTTTATCCATATAAGGCAAAACAGCCACGCTCCCCGGTGGCCATGTTTTTCGATCAATCAACATGGCTTGAAGGAATCTCATAAAGGGTCAGGTCACTCCCGGACATTTTTTACAAAATTATTTGAAATGTACCCGATACTTTAGGAGAAGAAGATTTGTAAAGTTTTCTCGAAATTCATATAAGGTTCACCAAAGGAACATTTCTACAAACGGTTCACCAAAGGAACGTTTCTACAAACTAATTTGAAAAGCAGCCAACCAGTTGGGGAGGAGAAGATTTTTAAAGATTTGAAGGAATTTAGGAGAAACCATTGATAGGATGCTACCTATTAAGTTTCATCCCAATTAGTCCAGAGGTTGTAGAGGTGAAGTAGTTTGAAGGCAATAGTTAACATGTAAATGCACATACGTTGGACAATTAGCCATGACATAAGCTTGACTGGCTTTCAGCAAGTGGAGCTAAACCAATGAATAGAAAATAATCTGGTATCCGGTGTACTAAAGTAAATTAGTTATGTCTGGCACGAATAAAACAATGGCGTCATTATTGGTCACTTCCCCTCATACATCGCTATCACATGTATAGAAAATAAACCACCGATCTCCATAAACTCCACAATTTACCATTGCCACTTGACGTTTGGAAGACATAAATAATAAATCGAACAACATTCAGTTATCCGGTGAATATAAAACACTGTTCTGATATTCAACTATCTTCTTGGTGTTATTGTTGCAACCTCTACCTTGAATGTTTCTACTAAATTCTGAAAAAACAAGCAAATTCATGAAATTTATATCCCCCGCTTGCAGGAAAATGTTGAGGTTAGATTTAAACATGTCAGTAGACTTTTTATTGAACATGTGTTACAGGGTAAATTAAACAAACTTGGCCTAGGTTGTTACCAAGTTTGTGGCAGTTATTGCACGGAAACAGCAAGAAACAACTTTTTTTGTTAAATAAGGGGCCATAACTCCACCGAATAAAGTCCGCCGAAAGTGACGATCGAACTTGGCCTAGCCCTTAAGGCATTTAACCTTGTAACCAATTTTGAAAAAAAACGGTTCACATTTGTGGCAGTTATTGCACGGAAACAGCAAGAAACAACATTTTTTTGTTAAATAAGGGGCCATAACTCCACCGAATAAAGTTCGCCGAAAGTGACGATCGAACTTGGCCTAGCCCTTAAGGCATTTAACCTTGTTACCAAGTTTGAAAAAAACCGGATCACATTTGTGGCAGTTATTGCACGGAAACAGCAAGAAACGACTTTTTTTGTTAAATAAAGGGCCATAACTCCACCAAATAAAGTCCGCCGAAAGTGACGATCAAACTTGGCCTAGCCCTTAAGGCATTTAACCTTGTTACTAAGTTTGAAAGAAAACGGTTCACATTTGTGGCAGTTATTGCACGGAAACAGCAAGAAACAACATTTTTTGTTAAATAAGGGGCCATAACTCCACCAAATATAGTCCGCCGAAAGTGACGATCAAACTTGGCCTAGCCCTTAAGGCATTTAACCTTGTTACCAAGTTTGAAAAAAAACTGGATCACATTTGTGGCAGTTATTGCACGGAAACAGCAAGAAACAACTTTTTTTGTTAAATAAAGGGCCATAACTCCACCAAATATAGTCCGCCGAAAGTGACGATCGAACTTGGCCTAGCCCTTAAGGCATTTAACCTTGTAACTAAGTTTGAAAGAAAACGGTTCACATTTGTGGCAGTTATTGCACGGAAACAGCAAGAAACGACATTTTTTGTTAAATAAGGGGCCATTACTCCACCAAATATAGTCCGCCGAAAGTGACGATCGAACTTGGCCTAGCCCTTAAGGCATTTAACCTTGTTACCAAGTTTGAAAAAAAATATTCACATTTGCGGCCGTTATTGCACGGAAACGGCATGAAACGACATTTTGTGTTAAATAAGGGGCCATAACTCAACTAAATAAAGTCCGCTGAAAGTGACGATCGAACTTGGCCTAGCCCTTAAGGCATTTAACCTTGTTACCAAGTTTGAAAAAAAATGGTTCACATTTGTGGCAGTTATTGCACGGACAGACAGACAGACAGACAGACGGACAAACCGAAATTAATAACCCCCCTTTTTTTCTTCGAAAAAGCGGGGGATAATAAAAATTATACATGAATTAACCCTTTCCCTCATACGACAATTCTGCAGCAGACGACTTTGAACATATTTTGTCAAATAATGGAAAATCTCTATAATTGAATGGATAACCTATGATTAAAAGTGGAAAACATTGTGACAAAAGGAAAAATTGCACGTTTAAGGTTAGTTTAAAGTTTTGTGACGATGACACAGACACAAACGCCTAGGGTATCACATTTACCCGATGTTTTATCTTCGAAAAAAAAGACGAGCAAAAGAGAAGAATAAAGGTTCCGTACTTTCCACTCTTCTGGTGTAATGGATATTACAGCTTGTTGACTCTTCTTTGCAGCATGTGAGGACTCCCCTTCAGAAAGGACGACTGGTTCTAAAAGAAAGAACAAAATGTCACATTTAAAAATCTTTAATTGATGCTCAAACACTATGAAGAAGTTACACATAAGAATGGTCTTAGCCAGGTCTGATTGGATGAACATTAACATTTACAACAAGTTTGATAAGGATTGGATAAGACCTGTTCAAATTAGAACTATCACTAAAGATGATAAATACACCCAAAACAGCACCTTGACCTACACCATAACTTAATAAGTAAAAGAGCCATAACTCTGTTAAATAACATGCAATTGTAAGACCTTTAGGATATGCACATCTCCTCTTGGTGTAGAAGCTTCATGTAAAATTTTATTGAATTCCACCCAGGGGTTTGTAAGAAATAGGCTGGACAAAATATGGCTTCCGACCGACCGACTGACAGCCTGACACAGTGACTCCTATATACCCCCTCTTCTATGAGGGGGGTATAATTAAAGAAGTGACAACTTGTTTGGACTGGCATATAACCGCAGATGTCTGAATTTATATTTGTGAAAAATCATTTCTAATATTAGCATATTGTCATATTCTTAAAATGGCATAATACCATATAGAGAGGTTATTAATAGTAACAAGGTATTATGGGTTTTTCCAATAAATTTCAAATGAAAATTCAAACAACTGTGGTATAACAAGAGTGCACAGATGGCCTTTAATCCTTTTCCTAATACGAAAGTTCTGCAGCAGACGACTTTGAACATATTTTGTCAAAAAATAGAAAATCTCTTTAATTAAATGGATAACCTATGACTAAAAGTGGAAAACATTGTGGCAAAAGGAGAAATTGCTCGTATAGAGCAATTTCTTTTTTTGTCAGTATGTTTTCAAAAAAACGTCTGCTGCAGAGGCTGCATAAAGCGTCTATTTGAGGGAAAGGGTTAATCAAAGACCCGATAAATGTTGTCGTAGCAAATGTCATACTGCAAAATGTCTTGGAAAGTAGGAAAGAAACTGCAAGGTGTTGACAATATAAACAAAACAGAATATACGTATCAGTAAAGGACTTATTTTGATCTTTAAAAGCTGCAGAAAGTCAAAACTGGATGCTTGAAGCATCTTGGTCAGGGGTTACATGGGAAACATTTAATTGATATTAATTTAAGCCTTTCCCACATACAGACGCTTTCTGACGCCACTGCAGAAGATGATCAATTTCTTCTTTTGCCACCATGTTTTCAACTTAATTCAATAGTTGTTCTTTCATTTATAAAGAATATCCATATTTTTCACTAAATGTTTTTAAAGTTGTCTACTGCAGATTTGTTGTATGTGGGAAAAGCAGACCAGAACTTTCAGGGATGGAAATATGTACTAATGCATCATAAAGGTAGCAAGCCCTGTGATTTTAACAATTCTTTTGAAGGAGGTTTCCTAAAAGTATTTAACAAACTATTTTGAAATCCAACAAGCAGATTCAAAGGAGAGGTATTTTTTGTAGTTTTGTCATTTCACATGTTATCTGATTCTGCCAGTGGTCATCTTTTTCTATTATAATGTACATGTTAGACCATAAATTTCACCCTGGCCAACCTTCACAGACACACTTTGAAGGGACAGACAGCAGCAGACAAGTTCTAAAATCATTGTTGCAAAATTCGAAAATGCTCTAAATGTTTTCAGCTTATTTCTATAATTGCAAATCTCAACACTGATGATTCATCTAAAGGCAAACAGTTAACCTGTTTCCACATACAGAAAAATCTGCAGCAGATGACTATGAAAATGTCTAATAAAAAATATGGAAAATCTCTCTTCGTACTTTTGTAGGTATAATTACTGAAAAAAGTTGAATACATTGTGGCAAAAGGAGAAATTGCTCGTTTTGTCACGATGTTTTCAAAAGTCTTCTGCTGCAGATGCGTCAAAATGCATTCTATAGAAGGCAAACAGTTAAGATCCAGATCTGTCCAAGCAAAGACCCAGACTGATCCCGATCATTGGTTTTGAAAGTGTATTGTGTAATGTGATGTGGCCAAAGTTATAACCCTTTCCCACATACAAAAAATCTGCAGCAGACCACTTTGAAAATATAATGGTAAAAAAATTGACCAAGTTCTATTTATAAATGAAAATACAAGTATTAAATAGAGTTGAAAACATTGTGGCATAAGGTGAAACTGCTCATCATGTGCAATTTCTTCAATTTCTTTCTTTGCCACAATGTCTTAAAAGTCGTCATCTATGTGTCCAAATGCATCTTCAGGAGGGAAAGGGTTAACTAAGTGACTTACTTATTACTGGTAACCCATCTATGTCCAAGAAAATCGAGGCTAAACTATCCTGAAATGAAGTCGACAAACGCCAAATTATCAAAAATATTTAACACTCCCTTACAATTAATCCTTTCCCACATACAACAAATCTGCAGCAGACAACTTTAAAATTATCTAGGCAAAAATATTGGAACACCATGTAAATTGGGAAAATAAAAATGAAGTTGAAAACATTGTGGAAAGAGGAAAAATCAAGATGCTCCAAAGGTTTTGTCACAGACATGTGCTCTTCCTTGCAATTGCAATACAGACTGACAAAGAGTTGACCTTATAGAAGTTAATTAAGGGCCTTCTGCGATACGGAAGTGGTTGTAAATTGTCAAACATTTATTTTTTATTTTTGAGATACCATAGTATTCTAAAGTTTAACATACATCATTTTTAGTATGTTTTGTGTATGAAGCATTAAGGCATATTTAACATCTATAGGAATAATTAGACACATCAACAGGTGTATTGAAAATGTTATTTCGATTGCAAAAACAATTATTCAATTCCTCTCCTTCAATTTGAATACTTTTGACAGATCAAGCACCCAAATGTTTGCATTTCTGTAAATTTGTAAAATACCAAATTTAAATGAAAGTGACTTATTTCATTGTTGTGTCCAAGTCAAACAATCAATTGTCAAAATGTTCATCTTTAAAATGTGTGGCCCTGACCTTCCATGTACAGACCCGGGTCTTCACTTGACACACTATCTGATAATGTTTGTGCTCAGTTACTTGGGAATGCTACGATGCATGATTGAGATGAGGGCGGGACAAGGTACAGTGCTATCAAACATTTCTCATTTCAATTTAAGAGTTGTCTCTTCAAGAAATGTTCTAATAAATTATTCACAACAAACAGTTTCGTAGGAGAAGTACAAGAGCTAGTGCATGAACAAAAATAACTGTTTACACATTATCTAGACATTTTTTAACGCTTTCCCTCATATAGACGCTTTCTGACGCCTCTGCAACAGACGGCTTTTTGAAAACATAGTAACAAAAGAGGAAATTGCACAAAACGTGCAATTTCTCCTTTTGTCACAATGTTTTCCACTTTAAGTCATAGGTTATCCATTCAATTATAGAGATTTTCCATTATTTGACAAAATATGTTCCAAGTCATCTGCTGCAGAATTGTCGTATGAGGTAAAGGGTTAAAAGACAGAGGTCCAGATAAAGAGGAGTTTTCAGCTCTTTTTCCCACAATTTCTCTCTTATTATCCAACTAATCTCTATGATGTGGGTACTCAAAAGAATCATCTCATTGAGACGATTCTTTTGAGTACCCACAACATAGGGTTTAAGGGTCAAATATCAATTTTAGAACATGCAAAACTAGAGCTCTGAAAAGATATCAAACAACGGCATAACTTACCCTGACAAGAAATGAAACATGAAATAAGTTTTCCACTGTCTGCCCGAATGAATCTGGGTCAAGGATAAACTCAAAGAAGCAAAGAGGATTTTCTGTAAAAAAACGAAAATAGTGATCTTTGAATTTCACCCCTCCAGAGTCTGTACGCATCTTTAAACCCTTTCCCACATACAAACAAATCTGCAGAAGACTACTTTGAAAATGTTCTCTAAAAAAAGCGTCAGAAGTTTGAGGTAATAACATTAGTCACTCTGGCACCAAAACCGTCAAATTTCATGTGTAAATGTTATGTACATTGGAAAACTTTTGAAAGCATTATAAAACAAAATACCAAAAGACAAACAAGAAATATAAACTACTTGAGCCATGCTTCAGGAAAACCATTTCAAGTGAATTCGTGATACTAAGTATAAATTGTCAGAGCAGATCAATAAATGTGTGAAGGTTGTGAACCTGGTTGATCTACAACACTCCTGACAAATTCCCTAAGGTTGGTTTTACCGGGCCTCAGTAGCTCAGGCGTTGCGAGTTTGAAACCCAGGTCAGCCAACATTCTTTCCGACGTCTGATAATAGACAATGGGACAAGCTTCATTCGTCTTCCAACAATGCAACAATGGGCTAACGGTATAAGTGGAAAAGCAGCCAGTTCCTTGGAAAGATTGTTGTGTGGAGTACTGGTGTGAGAAAAACAAGGAAACACATGTAAGTGTTATGATATGACTGAAACAATGTTAAAAATGGTGTTTAACCCCAATTAATCAATCAATAGGTTGGTTTTCATAGAGAAAGGCCTTGTTATAATAAAAGAGTGCTTGAAGTAATTATGCATGTATTGCCTGCCACTACAATGTATATCATTTCAAGGTGTGACAGGCTGACAGGCAGTTGAACAAATGACAGAAAAGTGATCCCTATATGTTTCCCTGCCATTATATTATGTCAAGGTATGACATCCAGACAGGCAGGCAGAAAGACAGACAGACAGACAATGACGTAGAAGTGATCCCCATGTATTTCCCTGTCATTACAGGCGACATTAAATAACTATTCCTACCTGCTTCGTTAATGTAAGTTCTTTTCAAGATGTCTAAAACTCTCTCCACTTCTTCTGTTGTAGCTTCGTTCATGTCGTTATTTTTAAATGAGTCCAACTATTCAACAGAAAACAGAAGTATGAACCCCTTTTTTCAACTGCAGGCACATTTTGTAGCAGGTAACTTTTAACCCTTTCCCTCATACGACAATTCTGCAGACGACTTTGAACATATTTTGTCAAAACATAGAAAATCTCCATAATTGAATGGATAACCTATGACAAAAAGTGGAAAACATTGTGGCAAAAGGAGAAATTGCACGTTTTGTGCAATTTCTTCTTTTGTCACTATGTTTTCAAAAAGCTGTCTGCTGCAGAGGCGTCAGAAAGGGGAAAGGGTTAAAAACATTGTGGCAAAAGAAGAAATTGCTCTCAAAAATCAATATCCCCTAATGCCCAAATTCATTAACCCTTTCAAACATACAGACGCTTTCTGACACCTCAACAGCAGACGAATTTTGAAAACATTGAGAAATTTCTCCTTTGGCCACAATATTTTCAAATCTGTTCTAAAATATACATGTACAATATATTATACAAAGACTTTTTCCATAGTCTTCTCTAGATGATTTCAAAGTTGTTTGCTGCAAAAATTTTTGTATGTGGATAAGGGTTAACCCTTTTCCTCATATAGACGCTTTCAGATACCTCTGCAGCAGACGGCTTTTTGAAAACATAGTGACAAAAGAAGAAATTGCTCAAAACGAGCAATTTCTCCTTTTGACACAATGTTTTCCACTTGTAGTCATAGGTTATCCGTTTAATTATAGAGATTTTCTATTTTTTGACAAAATATGTTCAATGTCGTCTGCTCCAGAATTGCCGTATGTGGGAAAGGGTTAATACTGTGTGTGGTTCCCGCAATCCTTGGCCCAAGATACCACTCTGTTGGACCCACTGACTGGAGTCGTCCCTGCAAAACCATTCTTATGAATACAACCAATATTTATCTTTGTTAAAAAATTCATGTTTTATTGCAGGAAAACATTTGTTTGTTTAGTGGGTTGAACAATCTTTATCAAAGGGATTTAAAAGCTATCCATGAATCTTTTCTCTAATTAACCGTTTCCCACATACAACTTTGAAAACAAAGTGACAAAAATCTGAAAAATCTTCATAAAAGATGGCTTAATTGTTAAGTAAAGTTGAAAACATTGTGGCCAAAGGAGAAATTGTTTTACCACAATGTTTTCAAAAGTCATCTGCTGCTATTGCATCAAAAGGCTTCACAAGTTATTTAGCTGACAAGACCAATTTTAGGTAATTTCTATAATTAAAGGGCAATAACTCTCTATCGACTGGAGCAATATGGCTAGTTATCAAACTTGACCGAGATATTACGCCAATACACATTTTGACCAATTTTGGTGATGATTGGAAAAAGGCTTCTAAAGTAATTGAGCTGACAAGACCAATTTTAGGTAATTTATATAATTAAAGGGCGATAACTCTTGATTGACTAAAGCGATATGATTAGTTATCGAACTTGTCCGAGATAATATGCCAATACACATTCTGACTAAATTTGGTGATGATTGGACAAAGGCTTCTAAAGTTATTGAGCTGACAAGACCAATTTTGGGTAATTTCTATAATTAAAGGGCGATAACTCTTGATTGACTAAAGCGATATGGCTAGTTATCAAACTTGTCCCGAGATATTATCCCAATACACATTCTGACAATTTGGTGATGATTGGACAAAGGCTTCTAAAGTTATTGAACTGACAACATACTGGACGGCGCCCGCCCGTACACCGCAGGTAAAACTATAATATGATCCGTTTTTTCAAAACGGGCGTATAAAAAGAGGCCCAAGACGGCAAGAATCGCTCCACTGCCATCAGTCAAAAATTAAATCTCCAAACAGCCCGGCACCCTGGTGGCATATTTTTTGAACAATCACAATGGCTTAAAGGAATCTCTTAGAGTGTAACCAGAGGAACATTAAATTTTCTGCAAAATTATATGAAAATCGGCCAAATCGTTTTGGAGGAGAAGATTTTTAAAGTTTTCTCTAAAGCCAATATAAGGCTAACAGCCCTGGCAGCCATATTTTAAGACAAATCAACATGGCTTGGGGGAATCTGATTGAGAGTCACCCAAGGAACATTTCTACAAAATTATTTGAAAATTCGGCCAGATACTTTCTTTTTTAAGGTTTCACTCAAGGAACATTTTCGCAAAATTATTTGAAAATAGAAGTCATTTGAAGCAAACAAGAGGGCCATGATGGCCCTATATCGCTCACCTGATTTAATAGAACTTCAATAGTTTTCAAAGTTTTTACTTTTTTTAGGCCAATACTTTTGGACAAGAAGATTTTTAAAGTTTTAACAATGCACATATAAGGAAAACAAGCTCCGCCCCCTGGCTGCCATGTTTTTCAACGGATTGGAAATATTTGTACAATCTTGGTAAATGGTGCCCCAAGGAACATTTGTGCAAAATAATTTTTAAATCGGGCCAGTTCTTTTGGACAAGAAGATTTTTAAAGTTTTAACAATGCACATATAAGGAAAACTAGCTCCGCCCCCTGGCGGCCATGCTTTTCAACAGATCGGAAATATTTGAACAATCTTGGTTAAGGGTGCCCTAAGGAACATTTGTGCAATATAATTTTCAAATTGGGCCATTACTTTTGGACGAGAAGATTGTTAAAGTTTTAACAATGCACATATAAGGAAAACAAGCTCCGTCCCCTGGCGGCCATGTTTTTCAACGGATCAAAAATATTTGAACAATCTTGGTAAAGGGTGCACCAAGGAACATTTGTGCAAAATTATTTTTAAATCGGCCCAGTACTTTTGGACAAGTAGATTTTTCAAAGTTTTAACAATGCACATATAAGGAAAACAGGCTCCGCCCCCTGGCGGCCATGTTTTTTAATGGATTGGAAATATTTGAACAATCTTGGTAAAGAGTGTCCCAAGGAACATTTGTGCAAAATAATTTTCAAATCGGGCCAGTACTTTTGGACAAGAAGATTTTTAAAGTTTTAACAATGCACATATAAGGAAAAATAAGCTCCGCCCCCTGGCGGCCATGTTTTTCAACGGATCGGAAATATTTGAACAATCTTGGTAGAGGGTACCCCAAGGAACATTTGTGCAAAATAATTTTTAAATTGGGCCAGTACTTTTGGACAAGAAGATTTTTTAAGATTTGGCAATTTTCCCCTTTTCTGATGCCGCAGCAACCAAAGTTCTACTTGGAATTAATTTCTTTGAACAACTTTGAAAGAGGATTACCTAAGGACCATTCCTGTGAAGTTATTTTGAAATCTGTTCATTGGTTTAGTAGGAGAAGTCATTTGTAGGAAATTGTTAACAGACGCCGACGACGACGGACGCCGAGTGATCACAAAAGCTCACCTTGCACTTCGTGCTTAGGTGAGCTAAAAAATTACGCACACACGAAAAACAAGACGGTGAATTCCCTATGATATAAACTCGACTGGTTTCAGCCAGTGGAGCTAAAAACAAAACAAGCAATTTCTCTTTTACCTTTAATAGTGCTGAACTCCAGATTATAGATAGTAAAGGTCAAAAGATTTAAAACTATTCAAAAGTTGTCTTCAAATATTAGAATCATCATTCTGGGATAAAATTAGAGTAATAATTTATCTTTCCAGTACAATAAACATCTAAATTTTGATCGTGTTTGCTTCATTTTTACTGGGTAGACAAACCCAGTATGCCGAATTTTGTACATTTTTATGACTTTCAACATTTACTGCCAAAAAGGTTTTGAACTATTTATTAACTACTTGGTTTTCACTATAAGCAATATTTACTGAAGTTTTAACATTTCAAAATTTCGATCTCCATCTTGAGTTCAGCACCTTTAACCCTTTCCCTCATACTACAATTCTGTAGTGGAAGACTTTGAACATATTTTGTCAAAAAGTGGAAAATCTCTATAATTGAACGGATAAACTATGACTAAAAGTGGAAACATTGTGGCAAATTGCTCGTTTTGAACAATTTTTTCTTTTGTCACTATGTTTTCAAAAAGCCGTCTGCTGCAGAAGCGTAAGAAAGCATCCATATGAGGGAAAGGGTTATTGTATTCAAGTCAGTATCAAAAATGATACTTTTTGTGGATGTTATAAAAGGTTTTTTAACCTTTTGACTGCTGGTTGCGATATTGTAAAGCTGTGATACCAGTATAGAGCCAGCCAGACTCTACTCATGTACCCTTGGCTATTCATTGCAACTTTTTTATTGAGATATTTTAAGGGTTAGCTATGAACTCTTCCAAATGCAAAGCCGGAGAAGTCCATTTTAAAATTTAGCGTTGAATGGGTGGGTGAAACTTATTCAGTATTGACCTTCAATTAAACATTTTCATTTACATAGAAAAAGATTACCTGCTTTGGGACGGTTTCTTTGCCACCTTCGTCTTTTTCATTACGTTTCTTAGCTTTTTGTTTACTTATCATTGGTCTAGCATCTCTTTCAATGGACCCAGCACTGAAAATTTGTAGAGAAAATTGTGTTATACTGAGCATTCGTCTTTCATCAATGGGCTAACAGTCTATGTGGAAAAGCGGCCAGTTGCTTGGAAAGTATGTTGTGTGGAGTACTGGTGTGAGAAAGCTAGGAAACACATGACAAGGTGATATGACTGAAAAATTGTTGAAAATGGCTTTAAGCCCCAATCTATCAAAAAGATTTGTTTACCCAATGACACAGTTATGAAATTGATCGAGATTCGATTGAGACAAACGTCATGAACATTGAATGAAAAATATGGCCTCTAGAATCAATGTTAACCAAGGCTAAGTTATGGCTAATAATCTCACAAAGACTATTCTTTTGAGTTCCAACAATAAGGATTTTAGAACATGCAAAACGCCTCTCATCCAGATCTCTGTACTACTTACATAGTCGTAAATGGAGGGGTTTGTTGGAATAAAGGCTGAGCTGCTTCTCCCAGCTTTGACCATCCCATAGTTGAAATACGCGCATCGTCTACATGAGTACCTTGGCCTCCTAAAAAAACTTTCTGAAAAATAAAAAAAAAAACAAGACCACATCAGGAGAATTGAGGTTTAGGTTTTGTTGTTATACCACTGGAAATTAGACAGACGAATAAAATTGCACGTCAGTGGTTTCCTTTGAAGTCTCGTCGATGTTTTAAAACTGCTTTGAACACTGAACAACTTCAGTCAATCAACAAGAGGGCGATGATGGCCGTATATCGCTCACCTGATTTAATAGAACTTCAATAGTTTTCAAAGTTTTTACTCTATACATATAAGGAAAACAACCCCCCTGGCGGCCATGTTTTTCAATGGATCAGAATAAATTGAGGAACTGCTAGCTATTTTTATTTGGTGGGTGAGGAGGTATTTTTTTAATTAAAATTAAAATTTGATAGGTGGTACCCCTTAAAATGTGTGGTCATTAAGTTATTTGAACAGCTTTAAAAGAGGTCCACCTAAGGAACATTCCTGTGAAGTTAATTAGAAATCAGTACATTGGTTTAGTAGGAAAAGTCATTTGTAGGAAATTGTTAACATATGGATGGACAGACACACATACAGATGACGGTGAGTGATCACAAAAGCTCACTTAGCACTCCGTGCTTAGGTGAGCTTAAAAGCACAGACAAATTGGGCATACATGATTGCTCTGCATTATGTTAATGCGCAATTTCGATTAAAGGGGTTAAAGGGTTAAGAAAAAAAGTTCATGTTATGTTATCTCAATCATATGAAACCGAAATCTCTTGATCTGTATGTTATCATAATAGAATTACCCATCAAATATCGAGAGAATTTCTGCATGCAATCCAATTTTTTTTTATTATGATAGAAGGATAGTACTACAGTGGAAGGTGGAAGGGAACACCTGGCAAGGTTAGGGCAGTTAAAGGAGTTATTTCTCTAAACCAGAAACGCTTGTAAATTATCTTGAGACTTCTAAACAACCACTTCCAATTTCTACATGCATCATTCTATTTTTTCAGTTTTCCTTCAGGTAGCTGGCTTTAACCCTTTCTCACATACAACAAATCTGCAGCAGATGACTTTGAAAATAATCACGAAATAAATTGGAAACTCCCTTTAAATGATAGTACAATAATTGAATAGTTGAAAATATGGTGTCAAAAGGAGAAATTGCAGAGGCATCAGAAAGCATCTATATGAGAGAAAGGGTTAAAAATGTCGTAAAAGATTACCCTTTCCGACATGGAGATGTTTTGCAATGCCTTTGCAGATGATAAAAACAGTGTGACAAATGAAGTAATTGCTCATTTGCCACAATATTTACAACTCTATTCAATGACTACACTTTCATTAAATTAGATTTTCATATTTTTATGGATATGTTTTCAAAGTTCTCTACTGCAGATTTGTTATAATTGGAAAAGGGATAAACAATTCAGGAAAGAATTGTTAGTTTGTTATGTTTGGGTTTTACGCTGTTTTCAACATTATTTCAGTTATATCACGTCAACAGTTCACTTATTCATGTTCCCTGGGTAAACAAACCAGTACTGTACTAGGTTATAAAATGTGCATTGCCCAAGGGCATTCAACCATGACCGTGACGACCACAGCGCCGCGACTGGGGATCGAACCAGGGACACCCGGTTCCAAACCCCCGACGCTAACCACTAGGTGACGGCGGATTCCTTAGGGAAGAATTGATGACTTCTTGTAAGAAACAGGTAAAGTACAGTACTAACCAGTTTCTCTGCAAACTCCGTAGCTTGAAATCGGTGAAAGTCTGTATGAAGGTTCTGGGCCTTTTGTCGACCAAGAGTTGCTATGAGTGACATAGCTACGGAATCATAGACTCCTTCACGGGGATGGAGAACTGTAAACAAATACGTAAATAGATATTATTTCCCGAGTGCTTATTTATTATCAGTTTTAATAAAAGAGTTTACTAAGATGATATGCCGAAGCCTTGGGGAGCTTCATATTCAGCTTAGTTAAAAGAGTTTATTAAAAGTGACAATAAACAAGAGGCCCATGAGGGCCTATGCTCTATTGGCATTGATCTGGCTTGTTTCAAAAGGAACCAATATGTCATCAATATTCAAATACCATCTAAGTTTGGTGAAGATCAGATAGTAAATGGAAGCTCTATTGTGTTCACAACCTGTATTATAGCAATTTTGACAATTTCAAGGGCCATAATCCAGCCATGCATGGGTAGATCTGGCCGTTTTTTAGAAATGAACCAAACTCTCATGGATATCTAAGTTAACTACTGTATAAGTTTGATTGAGATACAATCAAAAATAAGGACTGTATCATGTTAACAAGCCCTATTATAGCAATTTTGACAATTTCGTTTTCGAAAGGAACCGAGCTCTCATTGATATCTAACTACTGTATAAGTTTGGTTGAGATACAATAAAAAACAAGTAACTGGAGGATTGCAAGCAATACCATAGTCCCCTACCGGTTTGCACTTTTGAGTCTGTTTCTGTTGTCATAGCAACCCAATGTTTAGGTATATCAAGACAATAAAGTATGAAAATAAAGAAAGGGAAATAACTCAAAAATTAGGGAAGCAAGAGTTATGGTTCATGTGCACTGCACTCCCCCTTGATACGATGTATTCATGTGTGAAATTTCATAGCCATAGCTAGTATAGTTATGGAGATATGCTCCGGACAAAAATCAAGTATGAAAATAAAGAAAGGGAAATAACTCAAAAATTAGGCAAGCAAGAGTTATGGTTCATGTCCACTGCACTCCCCCTTGATACGATGTATTCATGTGTGACATTTCATAGCCATAGCTAGTATAGTTATGGAGATATGCTCCGGACAAAAATCAAGTATGAAAATAAAGAAAGGGAAATAACTCAAAAATTAGGCAAGCAAGAGTTATGGTTCATGTCCACTGCACTCCCCCTTGATGAGATGCATCCATGTGTGAAATTTCATAACCATAGCTAGTACAGTTTTGGAGATATGCTCCGGACAAAAATCAAGTATGAAAATAAAGAAAGGGAAATAACTCAAAAATTAGGCAAGCAAGAGTTATGGTTCCATGTCCACTGCACTCCCCCTTGATACGATGTATTCATGTGTGAAATTTCATAGCCATAGCTAGTATAGTTATGGAGATATGCTCCGGACAAAAATCAAGTATGAAAATAAAGAAAGGGAAATAACTCAAAAATTAGGCAAGCAAGAGTTATGGTTCATGTCCACTGCACTCCCCCTTGATGAGATGCATCCATGTGTGAAATTTCATAACCATAGCTAGTACAGTTTTGGAGATATGCTCCGGACAAAAATCAAGTATGAAAATAAAGAAAGGGAAATAACTCAAAAATTAGGGAAGCAAGAGTTATGGTTCATATGCACTGCACTCCGCATTGATGAGATGTATCCACATATGGAATTTCATAGCCATAGCTAGTACAGTTTTGGAGATATGCTCCGGACAAAAATTTGCCGGACTGACTGACTGACTGACTGACTGACAGATGGACTGACTGACTGACTGACAGATGGACTGACTGACTGACAGATGGACTGACGGACTGACGGACGGAGTGCAAACCTAATAGTCCCCTTCGGCACGCCGGTAGGGGACTAATAAAGACTATCGTGTTAACAAGCTTTTATAGCAATTTTGACCATTTCAAGGGCCATAATCCAGTCATGCGAACGGATCTGGCTGGTTTTCGAAAGGAACCGAGCTATCATGGATATCTAACTACTGTATAAGTTTGGT
This sequence comes from Serripes groenlandicus, assembly GCA_031761405.1. Taxonomy (NCBI): domain Eukaryota; kingdom Metazoa; phylum Mollusca; class Bivalvia; order Cardiida; family Cardiidae; genus Serripes; species Serripes groenlandicus. Next base: position 16,596,261 of record JASEVX010000009.1, on the reverse strand, counting down.
TGAGATACAATCAAAAGTGAAGACTGTATCGTGTTAACAAGAAATTGTTTACGGACGGACGGACGGACTCACGGTCGACGGACAAATCGCCACGACATAAGCCCTTCTGGCCTTTGGCCAGTAGAGCTAATAAACACAAATGAGATATTCTATTTCTCACATAAAGTGATTTATGAAGCAATTTTTGAAAAAATATACATGAAATTTGCTGGTTTGGGCGCCAAAGTGACTAACGTTATAACGTCAAACAGCTGATGTGACGTCATTTTCATAGTTTGGTTTCTGTGTTGTAACAAAGACTAGAGTGTAAGACTGGAAACCAAACTAGTAGTGTTATATAATATTTATGTAATGTGATTTTGTTACTCCCAGAGACGGCTTTATGTGATAATACGAAATATGATTGAGATGTGCTTTGAACAAACACCAAAATGCACGCCGTTTTCCACATACAACAAATCTGAAGCAGACGACTTTGAAAACATCTGAGCAAAAACATAGAACATTTCTATAAATAAGGGTATAATTATTGAAAAGAGTTGAAAACATGGTGCCAAAAGAAGAAATCGCTTGTTTTGAGTAATTTCTACTTTTGTCACAATGTTTTCAAAAATCGTCTGCTGCAGAGGCAGCAAAAAGTGTCTATATTTGGGAAAGGGTTAGATAAGATTTGTCCGTGCATCAGTGCTAAAGGAACTAAATAGATATTTCTTCACAAGTTTTTAAACATTTTAATTGACAAACAGTGCAGTAAGATGAGACTGCACAGATGTGCTGGCTGATGTGGACCGACACTGGTTGCAGATACTTTACAGTTGGTTTGAGCATAACATCTACCTCAAATAAACAAGAGGGCCATGATGGCCCTTGAATCGCTCACCTGATTTTTTATTTTTTTTTCACTTTAGCTATATAAGCCTCGCCCCCTGGCAGCCAGTTTCCGACCAATCAATTGACCCACTGGTTACTGAGGAGAAGATGTTGAAGATTTTTTAAGTTTTCACTTTGGCCATATAAGGCAAAATAGCCCCGCCCCCTGGCGGCCATGTTTTTTGACCAATCAACATGGCTTGAAGGAATCTGATAGAGGGTCACCCTAGGAACATTCCTACAAAATTATTTGAAAGTCGGCCAGATACTTTTGGAGGAGAAGATTTTTTAAGTTTTCACTATAGCCATATAATGCAAAATAGCCCTGCCTACTGGCGGCCATGTTTTTTGACCAATCAACATGGCTTGAAGGAATCTGAAAGTGGGTCATCCAAGGAACATTTCTACAAAATTATTTGAAAATCGGGCCGACACTTTTGGAGAAGAAGATTTTTTAAGTTTGCACTATAGCCATATAAGACAAAATAGCCCCGCCCCCCCCCATGGCGGCCATGTTTTTCGACCAATCAACATGGCTTGAAGGAATCTGATAGAGGGTCACTTAAGAAACATTTCTACAAAATTATTTGAAAATCTGCCAACCAATTTGGGAGAAGAAGAATTTTGAAGTTTTTTCGGTTTCGTTGCCATGGAAACCAGAATTTTGCATGGATCCCAAAAATTTGAAGGAATTCTGGTGAGGTCAATGAGAGGATGCTTTCTGTGAAGTTTCATCCCAATTGACCCACTGGTTACTGAGGAAAAGATGTTGAAGATTTTTTAAGTTTTCACTTTGGCCATATAAGGCAAAATAGCCCCGCCCCCTGGCGGCCATGTTTTTTGACCAATCAACATGGCTTGAAGGAATCTGATAGAGGATTACCCAAGGAACATTTCTACAAAATTATTTGAAAATCGGCCTGACACTTTTGGAGAAGAAGATTTTTTAAGTTTGCACTATAGCCATATAAGGCAAAATAGCCCCGCCCCCCTTGAAGTTTTTTCGGTTTCGTTGCCATGGAAACCAGAATTTTGCATGGATCCCAAAAATTTGAAGGAATTCTGGTGAGGTCAATGAGAGGATGCTTTCTGTGAAGTTTCATCCAAATTGACCCACTGGTTACTGAGGAGAAGAAGTTGACGCACGACGCACGACGGATGACGGACGACGGACGCCGGACAAAAGGCGATCACAATAACTCACCTTGAGCAAAGCTCAGGTGAGCTAAAAATAAGTCACACACTTCATTAAAATTTTGTTTTCATGGGAAAAGTTATGGAACTTTCTATAAATGAAAGTATTATCATTAACCCTTTCCCACATACAACAAATCTGCAGCAGACAACTTTGCTTGTTTTGAGCAATATCTTCTTTTGTCACAATGCTTTCAAAAGTCCTCTGCTGCAGAGGCGTCAGAAAGCATCTATATGTGGAAAAGCAGTGTGGTAAAATGAGAAATTGCTAATTATTATTAAGAGTAATTTCTCCATTTCCAAAAAGGTCTTCATAAGAGGTCTGCTGCAGATGCATCAAAAAGCAGAGAATATTTATCAAGAATATATTTAATGGGGCTTAACGCCATTTCAACATTATTTTAGTCAAGGGCTGTTCCAGGAAAAAACATCTAGGGAGGAGGAATGACTAAATATTTTAAGGGTAGATTATCACCTATTAAATTTTAATTATTTTTTGGGCACTTATTTTAATTTTAATTAAAAACTACCCCACCCACCAAATAAAAATAGCTTGTCGTTTCTCCCCACTAGACATTTTTTCCTGGAACATCACTAAGCTATATCATTGCAACAGTTCACTTATTCATGCTACTTGGGTAAACAAACCAGTATTAAGCTAGAGAATGTGCCATGCCCAAGAGCACACCACCATGACTGCCACAACTGGGGATCAAACCCTGGACGCATAGTTCCAAATCCCAAATGCTATGGGTGAAAGAGGTAAACAGAGATTACTCACCTGGTCTGAACAATTTCTCAGCTTCCAGCAGTTTCTCAGTTAGTTCATTACTTGCTGGTAAGACTAGATCCTCTTTATGGTCTATCAAAGAAAATTTCAACATCACTTTAACATTACAGTATTGCATTAGAAAATAATGTAAAAATCTTGGCAAATATGAGACAGTGGTAAAAGTCCAGAGTTTCCATCAGTCTTGATTTAGCTCATTACAAGCTGGTAAGACCAGATCCTCTATATTGTCTATCAAAGATAATTTTGACATCATTTAAACATTACATGCTTGCAATAGCCCAATATGAAAAACTTTCTAGAAAATAATGGAACATTTTGGCAAATATGAAATAGTGATATACAAGTTCTGAACATCCATCAGTCTGACAGAGCTTTAGATTATAAAGGGGCATTTTTCATGTTCTAAAATCCTTTTTTGACATTCAAACCCTATGTTGTGGGTACACAAAAGAATTGTCTCAATGAGACGATTCATTTGAGTACACACAATATAGGATTTGGTTGAGAAATAAGAGAAATATTGTGGGGGAAAGACCTATTCACTCTCTCTTATCTAGTCCTCCGAGTCTCTCATTCAGCTCATTACTCGCTAGAAGGACAAGATCCTCCTTTTGGTCTATCAAAGATAATTTTAGTATCACTTTAACACTTTCCCAGATAAAGACACTTTCTGGTGCCTCTGCAGCAGACCACTGAATTTCTGGCATTGGTTAAGCGAGTAATTTTAAACGTTCAAGCGTCTATCAGTTATCAGACGCAAACAAGTTTCTCCTTTTCCTCCATGTTTTCAACTCTATTCAATTATTGTACTTTTGTTTACAGCAGAATTGTTATATGCGGGTAAGGGTTAAAATTTTTTACCTTTGAGCTCTTCCAAGAATTGCCTATAATTCTGTCTGATCTTTTGCCTTTCTTTGGGATCTTGCTTTTGACTGAGATCTATGTCAAGATCATCCGCCACCGAATCCATTCTGAGTATTTATGTGTAACTGTCAATTAACTGTAAATACAATCATGATTCATGATGAATAATAAAGTTGGCATTAGTGATACAGAGCTCTAGATCATATAAGGGCGTTCTGCATGTTCTAAAATCCTTATTCGACCCTCTAACCGTATGTTGTTGGTACTCAAAAGAATCGTCTCAATCAGACAATTCTTTTGAGTTAACCACATCAAAGGGTTTGGTTGTACTTTAACTTAAAAGTTTTAGGGAGATATTGTGAAGAAAAGAGCTGTATACTGCTCCTTATCTGTAGCTCTTGGTGGTGTGAAAGTCTCCAGGAAAAGGAACTTGCATCACAGAAAATAATTATAATTAATATGTTAACCCTTTCCCTAATAAAGATGCTTTCTGACGCATCTGCAGCAGACAGCTTTTTGAAAACTGTTAAACATAGTAAGTGACAAAATTTCTCCTTTTGCCACACTGTTTTCAACTTTTAGTCATAGATTATCCATTCAATTATAGAGATTTTCTATTTTTTGACAAAATATGTTCAAAGTCGTCTGCTGCAGAATTGTCGTTTGAGGGAAAGGGTTAAAAGACTTTTGCCATTGGGATAGGTCAGATAAGGGCCTGTCTTGCATTACAGCAAGAGCTTATGCATTTTCATCGGACGAAAATGGTTACCGTCATTTTGGACTAAATCAGGCCCGGACAAAACCGGTGTCTAGCATTCTTTACTTTCCCTTTCAAACAAGGTAAAAGTGATCAAATACATAATTTCCAGTGCATCCTATACATATTCACAATTAATTTAAATTCAGTGCATTCTGGTGATATACATGTGTACACTCATTTCTATGCAAACAAAGTGCTTTTTAGGGACATGTCCAAGATCAGCATGTCAGAAGATGTAAATTGACATAGATACAGATTAAAACAAGAATTAGATAAAAACTTCTGAACTATCAACTTGATTTTAGATGTTGGCTTTGAAAGAAATAAGACGGGTAAACAAATCGACGGTGAAGCCAGCGATGTTTCCCGTCAATAGGTAATGTGTATGAAGTTTGCAAAACTTTGCTATACCGTCTTTCCAAAAATTAAATATGATAATACATTCTTGATTAAGGAACGAGCACAAGTAATTTTTTGTGTGAAAATTTTCCGTTTCGTAACACTCGCTGTAACGAGTGTAACAAAAACGTTCGGTATACGTTGCATTTGATATGCAAATTTATCACCGTTTCGAAGCGATGGAGTTTAGGGTTACATATATAAGACAAGTGGACCCCTTCAGGGTTGAGACGAGTATACTTTTCGCTGAAGGGATCTTCTGCGTCTTTAGCCCGGCACGTTACACGAGTTCAAATAACAACTCATAAGTTTGTTTTGACTTTTCGGAAGTTACAAATCCAAATTCCTTTAATATGATGTCATTCTATAAGAGTAACGCAAATGATGAATAAATAATCAAAAGGAAAAAGACAGAAATTATAGGAAACGTTAGTTTGACTTGTCACAAATGTAGTTCCGTAAATCATGGAATCGTTTTATTATACGTGTGAAAGCTTGAGCCGAAGGCTCGAGCGAAGCACGCCTATAGGTTACACGTACGAACACATCATACGAGATCAAAACAACGAGAATTCAGTACAATCTTACTGTTTTTCACATATCAAATCTCAACCCCATAGCACTTTTTTTCGGCCATTTTGCTTCCGGTCTTACTGGTGAATGTAGAGCGCCTATGTAATAGAGAGTGAGAGCGCCTATGTAATAGAGATTGCCAAATGTGACGTCATTGCAACGAAAAGTAACGTCATTGTAAGGCAAGTAATAAATAAATAACAAAAGGAAAACGACAGGAATGGTAGGAAAAGATAGTTTGACTCGTCACAAATGGATTTCATTCACTGGAAGGACTTTATGAAGGCTAAGTCGACTATTCTTTTGTACCTGTCATCATTATTTCATGGATTTTATATCTTTGCAATATAGAGAAGCAATAAACACTTGAAAATTATTGTAAATAATTTCAACGGAAGTTATCGTTCGTTACACTGGCCTCGGATATTATTTTAACTGAAAAGGACGAACAATTCTGTTTCTGTATCGGCATAGCTTCATTTCAAGGTAAGCTATTTATTATATCAATAATTTGCTTAAAAATATAACTTCATTTCTAAATTATTTGTTATATCTGTTGGGAACGATCCACGATGCTTTCGTCACATCGCGTGACGTCACATGGTGTGTATCGTTTATGACTGTATCTGTCATTTGAAGCCGAAGCCGTCTTGTCAAATGTTGACTCCACTCAAGAAAATAGCTATTAAAACTATCATATCTTCGACTGTCTAGTTGTATTGACTTTAAGACGTTTATCTATTTATTGCAGTAAATGTAGCAAACAAACAAAACTACAGTCAATTTCAAATTATTTGCCTTCAATTTACATTATTTTTTTACATTGTACAGTTTAACAGTTTATGTCTATGACCTAGTCTTTGTCAAATCATGAAAATATGACCAGAATCAGTTCACCCTGATTTTGGGGTATACATAGTAAATGTCTTAATGTCTATATCCTCCAACCTGAAAGAGAGGAAAACACTTTCATGCCTTCAAATGAGTCTATTGTTTTAAAGAAATGATGTTATATGTGGACTATCAGTAAAACACATAACTTTTCTTTCAATAGGCTGAATTTCTAGTAGTTTCATATATTTTTTTATCCAAAATTTGTTTATTGATCAAACTCAAATGAGTCCATTGTTTTAAAGGAATGATGTCATATGTGGGCTATCAATAAAACACATTACTTTTCTTTCATCAGGCTGAATTTCTAGTAGATTTATCTTTTTTTTTATCCAAAATGTGTTTATTGATCAAACTCAAATGAGTCCATTGTTTTAAAGAAATGATGTCATATATATGTGGACTATCAGTAAAACACATTACTTGTCTTTCAACAGGCTGCATTTCTAGTAGATTCATCTTTTTTTTAACCAAAATGTGTTTATTGATCAAACTCAAATGAGTCATGATTGTTTAAAAGAAATGATGTCATATGGGGGCTATCAGTAAAACACTTTACTTTTCTTTCAACAGGCTGAATTTCTAGTAGTTTCCTTCTCTTTTTTTTTATCCAAAATGTGTTTATTGATCAGATTGGACAAACTTGGTACTAAGAATTTAAACATTATTTTCACTAGGTTATTTAAAATACTCTGCATGTATGTATTCAAACAATATTTGAAAAAGATTCAACATCTATTGACAGCACTATTTTCATACTTGGGAGCACAACAACCAATGATGTCATAGAACTCTTCAAATTGAAGAGCAAATGCAAAATAAAAGCCTTTTACGGTCACCGATTTAGGTCCGTCTATGAAACAGGGCAATGTACACTAACTATATCAAACTCAAATAAGGTAAAAACAAACTGAGCATTGAAATCTGTAGATAAAGAGGATCAATCTCTTTTTAAATTCAACAAACACTCAAAATACTTTTTATTCAAATAAATTTGTATAAACATTTTGGTTGAACAATAAAGAAAACGTAATCTGTTTTTCAACAGAAAAAGGCTATAAGGCAGTTCATAATTAATGTCAGTTATGTTAGTCACCCAGTGACCTCACATAAGTGTTCTGTCCTCTGATATAACTGAAATACCACAGAAATGTATCTGTTTTCTATGTAATTTATTGTGAAATCCATTTTTCTGTGTGAAATTGTATAATCTATACAATAGAAATGGTAAAATTTAAATTGGTATACATTCATTGTAACAAAAAAATTCTTATACTTTACTGGTAATAAAAGTACACATATTTTCATGAACTGCTGCTCAAAATAAAAACCTATACTGTAGTTTAATGGTAAAACACCTGGTCTAACAAGAGTTCTAATAGAGCAATTTTAACATGATCACTAACAATGTTAAATTATTGCAAATTCTTCTGGAAAATCCATTTCTCTGTTTGTACTTTTTATCATTTCTTTATTTGCTATAAACATACTGTTTATTGTTTTATGCAATAAAATGTATATTGAATATATTGATCAGATCTTATATTATCCATTTTTTTTTCAAACAACATATTTCAGATACATGTATATATATTCAGTAACTGTTGTTGACACTAAGTCTGGTACTTATTAACAAATAATCTGATGCTGTTTTCATGTTTTACAAATTAAAAACCAGAAAAGGAGATAGGTGTTCAAAGTGAAAATGTTGTTGAATAGGATTATATTGTTCATTTTGGATATGTTCATTTTGGATCAATTACACCATTCCGACAATGTATTCGGATTAGTCACAGAAATCAAGTAATTTACATCAGACAAGGCCGGCTAAACTTTAACCTTTCCAACATACATCATTATAAATGGGACTTTTGAAAATATTTGTCAAAAATTACATTTTTCTCAGTCATCTTAAATTGTCTCAAGATTATACATTCAGCCAGATCATGCAAAGTTAGCCATCTGCCTTGTAAGATTGTTGTGTGGAGTAATGTTAAGCGCAAGTCATTCAATCAACCATGGTAAGAGTCAGTTTTCAATTATATGTATTACTAGTTTACAAATAACTGGCATTTGTAAAAATAAATCAGAACATTCTTCAATGCCTTCTAGTGTTGTTTTCCATCAACATCCTTGGAAATCTTACAGTATATTACAATCCTGACCTAATAAAAAATAAAACAGATATATATGTACAAATTAAACTTAAATGCATGCTAAGTTTCGTTTTTTTTCAATATGTTTTTCAAATTCTGTTTTTGTAACTTAAATTTCTACAATTTGCCTATTAATTTGTTTCTTGTTGGGGGACAGACAGTGCTTAATTAATTGTTCTTGCTTTCACACGACCTAGGCTTTGCCTATTAACATATTAAGTAGGATACTTTATGAAGGGCAAGTTGATTTAATATTTGTTGTACCCGTCATCATAATTTCATGGATTTAAAATTTTGGCTATATCTTAAAAGTTTAAAGCTTAACCAGGGTCTTTCAAATAGTACAAATAGGTAGCACCTATACTCATATTACTGGATACCTCGCTTTCAAAATGAATAACAGATGGTATAATGAGTAAGCGAAAGTCTAGGTACGAAATGGCCAGGTTACGAGATGACCATATTAATAAAGATTCTGAAGTCAACACGAATATGTTTACTTTCAGCAAAGAACATCAGACAAGTTAAATGCTTACTTTCAGTTGCAATAAAAAATGAGTACATTAACAATGTATGAGGTTTAAAGTTAAAATTCTTGGAAATTATGTCAACTTTCCGTTGCCCGCGGAAATTGTCGGCGCCGTGAAATACACAAAAAGCGTAATATGTAGACATGTCCTTACTTAGTTCTCTCAAAACAAAACAAAACACTTAACTACTCTATGTAATTGTTGTGCGCACAGGGAGACGCGTGTATTGGTAGTCGACAAACATGGATACATATATATATATATATACAACAGGCATATTTTTTAAATAAAAGCATAATAGTAATCAAAGCACTGAAAGTGCTGGCGGCCTGTGGGCTGCAGGAAGGTTGGAGAAGTAGGGAAAATGTGAAAGGAAATAACAATTGCTGCTTATGGTTTATGTATTTATTGTTAAGAAGTTGAACGATAATATCAAACATAGTAAATATTATAAAACTGCCAATTTGAAAGCAGGAGGACCTTGTTGGCACTATATCCGGCTCACCTGAGTGCAATGGCTCACAAGTATACACATTTAACCCTTTCCCTCATACGACAATTCTGCAGCAGACGACTTTGAAGGTACTTTGTCAAAACATAGAAAATCTCCATAATTTAATGGATAACCTTTGACGAAAGGGGGGAAAACATTGTGGCAAAAGGAGAAATTGCACGTTTTGTGCAATTTCTTCTTTTGTCACTATGTTTTCAAAATACCGTCTGCTGCAGAGGCGTCAGAAAGCGTGGGAAAGGGTTAAGGCATGAAGAATCAAAGGAAAATTTGACAGCAGGTTAAGACAACTTCCACCAAGTATCAAGTAGAAATAATTCTCTCCATGTATTAAACTGGTAGAAAGTGTTTGAACAATGCAAAACTCATCAAGACAATTAATCTGACAAATATTCAAAATGTAACATCCAGAGTGTTATCAAGATTTTCCTTCATTTGGCCTAGTGAACTTTTTTTGTTTACCATATATGACCCATATTCGAACATGGACTAGATATCAGCAATACAAACACTCTAACAAAGTTTCAAGCTGATCAAGCAAAAAATGCGGCCTCCAGAGTATTAACAAGATTTTCCTTCAATTTGGCCTAGTGACCTAGTTTTTAACCCGGCATGACCCATATTCGAACTCGGCCTGTAGATATCATTAAGATAAACATTATGACTAAATTTTTAAAAAAATGTGGCTTCTACAGTGTTGACAAGACTTTCCTTCAATTTGACCTAGTGACCTAGTTCTTGAACAGACATGACAAATATTCAAACTTGGCTTACATATCATCAAGGCAAACATTCTGATACAGTTTCAACATGCTCAAGTTAAAAATGCAGCCTCCAGAGTGGTAACAAGATTTCCCTTCAATTTGGACTAGTGACCTAGTTTCTGATATTCGAACTTGACATAGATATCATTAAGGCAAATATTCTTACGATAATGCCGTTGACACATCCACAGCGCTTGCAGGCACACAGCGCGATCGGGTCGCCCAGTCTAGAGAGATGTTGGCGTTTCACGCTACCGCTACACCTTAGTTATTGGTACATTGGTGGCTGAAGAGGAGAGGCATGGTCTCAGTTACTTCACTGTCACTCCCCCTCTATTGTTGGTACTGCCATCTTCTTCTCCTTAAGTCCTCTTTCATCTTGTAGTATTGTTACTCTGAAACTGTTGTGATAAACTGTGTGTTAAATTGTTACCTTCTGTGAAGAGCGCGACTGGATAATTTGATGAATGATGCGATGAGTCGGCTTTTATAACCTGCGAGCCACAGTGGATGGTCAATGTCTGTCCGATTAATGTGCGATCAGTTTGCGATGAGGTATTAAGTCCTAGTTTAAAGTAACTCGATGCCCGCGAGGAGTCCGGCCGAAAATGCCTAGAAATCCGCCGCAAACTACTCGCAAACCTATCGCAAGGTAATTGTGACTGGGGTTTAAGTGATACTAGGAAGACTACATTTTTAATTCATAAATATGCTTTTGAAAACAATATAAATATGCAGCAGAAGACTTTTGAAAACATAAATGTAGATATCCGTATCTCTATGTGCAGACATAAGGCCCATTCCTGTAAGCATTTTCTTCGCCATTGATGGTCTTCAGTCGGTCTTCACGAGGCCAATAGTTGAAATTCTTTCTTCGAACTCGCAACTTGTCACTAAAAATGTGATCGCTATTCAACGAATTGTGTACACATTCGGATCGGTTGACTTCCTTAATCAAGTCGTCAATGGTTGACTGGTCGGTAAGATAAGGGTGATAATTTTGTCCAGGAATTTCAGATGAATATATGAGACTGAGGTTGTCTCCCATTGGACAATAATGATTTTGTTGAAAGTTGAAAGTGATTTTTATAAAGTTGAATAACGTCTGACTGATTTATAACCAAAATAGTGTTTGCTTTTAGCTATATTGACACTCTAATAGCCATTTTCAGAACATGCTATATTTTCTGAAATTGAAAGTAAAATTCAGTGCGGGATAAGGGTGACCTTTGATTTGACCTCCAAACTCTGTCAACAGTCGGTGATCATGTGATTATTTTTTGCAATTTTGGTAGTTCTAAGAATGAACTTTAATTTGATACAGGTACATGGGTTAATTAATTTGATGTTAACGAACCATAACACAGAATGCTATAATGAACAACTATGGAAAATTAATTCCTTCCCCTTGACCTCAGCACGTGATTTACAGTGTATCGTCCGATGGCAGGTCAAGTTTACCGACTCGTCGTTCAGTGCTATATCAGCTGGCGGGAACAGTACGAATGTCGTAGTAGACCGCTGATGAAGTGAGGTAAATCGTTTGAGGAATTCTTGGATAAGATGATCCAAGAATGGGATAGCAAACAAAACAAAATATAGGAGCTGGGAACGTCGGGGGTGGGGAGGGGGGGGGGGGGGGGTATGTTACGGGACCTACGGGCACCCGCTGAAACCACCACTGCATTTGTCACGCGATTTCTTTGTTTACCATTCATTTGTCGTCGCACGAGCCAGGTAAATCCGCCACTGCATTTGGCATGCGACCTCTTTGTACTTTTCCGTTCCACTTTGCGAATGTTAATAAGCTTCCATATTTGACCTCTGGCGCATTAATTTCTAAAGCATTTATTAAACTTATATTGTAGCAAACACGTAATAAGTTTTTAACAGATGTTCTAACAGCATCTTAATGATATCTTTTTGGGAGATCTTAACCTTTTAAATGCAGTTTCGTTGAATCCATGATGAACTATTTTTCTCGCGCAGTCTCACCCTAAAATGCGTTGTTGGGTGTTAACAGCAATTGGCAGGCTGCTATCTCCGAAAAAAATGGTTTTACTTATATGACCAAGGGCTAAAGCCAGCCCCAGGCCCAAAACTCTGGAAACCTGTGTCCATTTGTCAAATGTCGTGCCATGAAATGTCGAACCCCATTTGCAGTATAAAAACTTAATATGTCATTTAATAATTTATAAATAAACTCATATGTATTGATAACTGAAATAAGAATACTGTCTAACAAAGATTTCCAAACAGAAGTAAAACAATATTACCTTCTCAAATAATATATAACATGTGATAATATGTTAATAGGCAAAGCCTAGGTCGTGTGAAATATGTATATGGCAACAAGGAGAAGTGGGATGGTAAAAGAACAGTTACTTTGTTGTCCCCTTTTCTTTTTAGCTCACCTGATCACGAAGTGTTCAAGGTGAACTATTGTGATCACATGTTGTCCTTGTCCGTCCGTCGTGCGTCATGCATCGTGCATTATGGGAAGTGCGTCGTCAATAATTGCCTTGTTTACAATCTATATGCCACATTTTATAAGTTCAAATATGGGTTATGTGAGGTCAAAAACTAGGTCACATGGTCAAATTGAAGTCAGTCTGGAGGCTTCATTGTTATCTTTAGCATGTTGGAACTTTGTCATTGAATGGGTGTTTTGATAATGTTTAGACTAAGTTCAAATATAGGTCATATATGGTCAATACTAAGTCATTTGGCCAGATTTGAGAAAATTCTTGTTAACACTCTTCAGCAACTTGAAATTTTGTCAGAATATTCAGTAGATTGAAAACCTTGTCAGAATGTTTGACTTGATAATCTCAAGGCCAAATTGGAATATGAGTCACGTCGAGATGATAGCATGCTTCACCACACAATGAGTTATTGTGATTGACTATACGGTTAGCTAAACTAAAGTGGGCGATCCAGGGCTATCATGGTCATCTTGTTCAAATATAGGTCATATCTGGTCAAAACTAAGTCATTTGGCCAGATTTGAGAAAAATCTTGTTAACACTCTTCAGCAACTTGAAATTTTGTCAGAATGTTCAGTAGATTGAAAACCTTGTCATAATGTTTGACTTGATAATCTCAAGGCCAAATTGGAATATGAGTCACGTCGAGATGATAGCATGCTTCACCACACAATGAGTTATTGTGATCGACTATACGGTTAGCTAAACTAAAGTGGGCGATCCAGGGCTATCATGGTCATCTTGTTCAAATATAGGTCATATCTGGTCAAAACTAAGTCATTTGGCCAGATTTGAGAAAAGTCTTGTTAACACTCTTCAGCAACTTGAAATTTTGTCAGAATGTTCAGTAGATTGAAAACCTTGTCAGAATGTTTGACTTGATAATCTCAAGGCCAAATTGGAATATGAGTCACGTCGAGATGATAGCATGCTTCACCACACAATGAGTTATTGTGATTGACTATACGGTTAGCTAAACTAAAGTGGGCGATCCAGGGCTATCATGGTCATCTTGTTCAATTTTAAGTCTGTCCAACTCATAAATCTATATATAGTATGTTATGGACGCATGTATGTAAGTGGATAGTCGTCAATGTACAGTCTGTCAACAGTCGTGTACAGGCTACACACAAAGAAAGAAATGTGGAATGTTATTAATATAATTTTCATAGAAATCTAGTCCTCTTATTATTCATCAATTTGCAATGAATGATTAACGGATGCAATTATTGATTGCTTGCTTGCTTGATTTAACCCATATACAATTAACTTTTCTCATTTGAAAGTATTCATCTAACCTTCTACTACAATTCTGTATTTCTTCATATTTTGTATATGTTATTTCTCTTCTGTTTTCATCTTCTTCTCCTCCATGTTTCAAAAACATATGCACCCGTAAGTACTCAAGAATGTGTTACCTTTATTTGTACAGTCACATACGCTTATCCATGATAATGCCAATGTAGTATTTATTGCATTATTTACTTCCAATGGACAGATATTTAAATGTTTCATAAATGCTGCACAGTGTCCATATGAGCGGGGATGTCCTCAAACCAACTGGAAAGCAGTTGCGACCGGTGTAGATAAGGGTCAACTAGGGCAGCCGCATATTCTGATCAGGAACTGCACTGTACTCAATAATTAAGTTATAGACATTTTAAAGAAACTTCTGTTAAGCAAATTCATTTGAATCTTTAGCGTGGAAGCTCCGAGAGTCTTAATAAATGATAGTAACGCTGGTTTTCGTAGATATGTCGTTAACATAATGAAGGTCCTTCGCAGGTCCTTCGGTCATTAGTGCTATCAGCGCTTTGATTTCATATTGATGCCAGATCCTTTGCAAAGTCATCTGCTGTATCGTAGAACTTTCCAACTTCGTGATGTAACTTAGTTCCTGACGTCATTATTTTGGGTCGTTTCTCCCATGACTTTGTTTTTGCAGTCAGTTGTGTCACTGTTTTCTGATGTCATTTAGTACTCGATAGTGTCAATTTTAGCATTGGGCTCATCAGAGCCCATTTGTATAGTAGGCGAAATCCGAAGACACTCATCGAAATCTAGACAGGTATCAGTTCCCCCAATTGTTAAAGTCTTATTAGAATATCGACAATGGATTACTTCAAACTTTCTCTTTCTACAGTACCTCTCCATTACTGAACACCATTTCGGGTTCAACGATATGTCTTGATAATCGTAGATTGAATATATAATGTCAGTGAAAGCATATGCATCTGTGGAATATTTCTTTTTAAATGAATGGACTAATACCATTTTGCCCACCCTTACAGTATCGTACCGCCAATTAGTCCGAATGCGGTAACTTGTTTGCATATCAACCGGAAAATGGATTTAATTTGACATCACTTACGAAATAGAAAGAATTGAGAATAAAAGATGTATTTCTGCGCTGTCAACAAACGAATTCATGGAAATACATGTACATGTCTGTGAATCGAGTGGATCCAGATTTTTGATTCCGACTGAAACATTATTTTTACAGATAGTCAAGTCCCAGTGATTAAATATATACCAAAAGAGAATCAAATTATTGAAATGATAGTAAATAATGGTTGATATGTTACATGTATACAGATGTAACAAATTAACACGCATTATATTATATAATCTTTGAATGAAATTGTTGAGTTATTTTTAATAACACATCATATGTATGCAAGATATTTTTTTTTATCTCACTTCGAAGTACACGTCCGGCTGGTGTATTGGACTTTCAATACTTCGAAGTACACGTCCGGCTGGTGTATTGGACTTTCAATACATATCTCACTGTTGGACAGAGACCTTCATTTAATAATGATATGACATGTTTATGTGTTTATTGCATTACAAAATAACGGACAAAATCCATTGTAAACCAGTAGGTGTGCTTTAATAGGAGTTATCAAGAAAGCAGATACGCATACTTCAGGAAAGTAGTTGTGTCAAATGTTAATAGATCCCTATACTGTGTGTACAGTTTTTTACGTTCAAATGCTGTATCATTCAATATATGGACATAACAATGTGCTATTGTAAAGTGTTCGTGTTAGGCTTTTGGGATCGGCCTTGCTGCCATCAATTTCAGTGCTTTGATTGGGAATAGGGTCTTTCCCATTCTTAACATGCTTTGCGAAAAGGCAACTTACCGCGTTACCCAGTTCAACATTTGTAAACATCCGCGAAAGTCTAGTGTTTTATTTGGTTGCCATCTGCTTCACACTGATATGATTGGTTCGACCGAATAACTCAAAATCCATCCGATTTCTTTATTGAGTCAAAATAGTTCTCACTAGTGTTGGCCGTCACACTATGAACTGTGTTTGACCTCAATGCCAGTCGTGCATGTAAACAATCGACCATGCTGTAATCTCATCAATTCTTTGATAGACTACGTTGAATACATATATGGATAACTAAGGAAATCTCTAAAAATGGAAGTAAAATTATTGAAATGAGTTGAAACCATTGTTGCAAAAGGAGAAAGTGCACACGATAAGCACATTCTCTTTTGTAACGATGTTTTTAAATATCGTCTGCTGCAAATGCGACAAAGATCGTCTCTAAACGGGAAAAGGTTTAACGCTTTCCGTTATAGCTTTTGTAACAGACACATTTTGGAAATATTATGGGAAATGGATTGATTGATTGGGGTTTAAAGAATGTTTCAACAATTTTCAGTCATATAACGGTGGCCAGGTAAAATACCCTTATGTTTCCTGGATTTCTCCTACCAGTACTCTACACAACAGACTTTCCAAGCGACTGCATGGCTGCTTTTCCACATAGACTGTTTATTCATTGGTTGAAGATGAATGACGCTTGTCACAGTGACTTTTGTCAAACTTTCCGATGTTTGCCGAGCTTGTAGAAACCGGGGCTAGACCTGACACGTCCGAGATATTATTACATGACTTGTTAACACGATAAGGTGTTTGCTAACCCGGTCGGTTCATACCAAAGACTTTAATAAAAGCACTGCAGTGCTGACGGCCTGGGGGCTGCTGGAAGGGCGGATTTTTTGACGTACGGTTAATCCTCCACTGTATATTACACGTGACTTCTTTCGTGGGATGCGGTGAGTCGGGCACGGGCCCTACGGGCCCCCGCTAAATCCGCCACTTCATTTGCCGCGCTTTTTCTTTGTTTACCATTAATATTTCCTTGCATCCAATACGGCCCCCCCCCCGGTTAATCCGCCACTGTATTTATCACGTGACTTCTTTCTTTTTTTCCGTTTCTCTTCGCGAATGTTAATAATGTTAACACGCGTCCATATTTGACCTCTCGGCGCATTAATTTCTAAAGAATTTCTTAAACTTATATTGGAGTACTCACGCCTTAAGTTTTTCACTGATGTTCCAACAGCATTAAAATTATTTTTATGGGGGAAATCCTAACCTTTTAAATACAGTTTTGTTGAATCCATGATGCACTATTTTTGTTAACAGCAATTGGCAGGCTGCCAACTTCGAAAAAAAATGGTATTACTACTATGACCAGGGGCTAAAGCCCCAGGTCAAAAATGGTAATAATGGCTGCTCTCTTTAACACTCAGAGTTCCGGGGGGTAATGCTGGGGTTATCATTACGACTGACTGGCTGGCGTCAAGATAAATGGACCCGTAGAACCGGTAACTTACCCAGGAAACGCCGTGATATAACTGAGAACATGTTAAAAGCGGCGTGAAGCACCACAGCAATCAATGTTTGCTGACGCTGGTCAATTAGAAACATCGCCATATAAGACCATGGACTATTAAACGGTCGTAGAAGATCCACTCCTCGTTACTCACTGTAATAGGGATGGCTTAAAGGTACTGAACTCAAGATTATAAAATGTTTAAAAGTTGATTTGAAATATTAGAATCATAAGTCTTGGATAAAGTAAGAGTTATAATTTCACTTTCCAAGTACATCTAAATATTGATCGTTTATGCTTCATATTTACTGGGTAGACATACCAAGTAAGACAAATTTTGTACATTTTCATGAATTTCCATTGACTGTTTTTCAACATTATTGCCAAAATAGTTTTGAACTATTTATTACTTACTTGGTTGTCACTATTAGCAATATTTGCAGAAGTTTTAACATTTCAAAATGTTGATCTCCATCTTACGGTGTTCCGTTAGGGCCATCGTTGTTTGGCGGTTTCGACCTAGGGTCGAAAGTACGAAAACGCGATGCGATAGTACGAAAACGCGATGCGAAAGTGCGAAAACGCGATGCGGGGAGGCGATATTAATATCGTACTTTCGCATCGCACTTTCGCGATTTCGCATCGTGTTATCGTGTTTCGCATCGCGTTTTCGTACAATCGCATTGCGTTTTCGTACTGTCGATGCGGTAGTACGAAAACGTGATGCGATAGTACGAAAACGTGATGCGATAATGCGATGCGAAAGTACGATATTAATATCGCCTCCTCGCATCGTGGTCTCGCAGTTTCGCATCGCGTTTTCGCACTTTCGCATCGCGTTTTCGTTCTGTTGACCCTAGGTCGAAACCGCGAAACAACGTTGACCCTAACGGAACACCGTACCATCTTGAGTTCAGCACGTTTAACGACGGACGAGCTGGCGTAAGGGTAAGCGTACACTTAGTAATAGACATTTACACAGGAAACGTCTTGACATGACTGACCGAACAGTTTTAAACGCCATTCAAACAAATTAACAAACATCGCCATGTAACATGTGCTCATCTATAAGTAGTTATATTGAAAATACAACAGTTATATATTTACAACATAAGATTATAACATTGAAAACTTAACATCTGTAAAATTAATAAACCGAAACAATAATGTATAGTACAGTGTAACGTCTTTAGAATGACAGTCTAATAGTTTACCTATTCTAACGAAAAAGCAAACGAACACATTGAACATATGGACAAAGGATTAATTATTTGGAGTGGCGTGGAAAGGAGAAACTGCTCGATACGAGCAATATCTCCATTTCGCACAATGTTTTCAGAAGTTGCCTGTATTCAGATGCATCCCCTTTCTAGAATGGATGTATTATGAAACGTGCCAACATTATAACACATCTTATGAAAACTGATGTTAGAAGTTGTTAGACCGTTCCTTGTTTAATGAATACTTTGACATGTTCACGGAAGACGACTCTTGATAATAATGTGATAGATTGAGATTATAGTCAGCGGCATTTAATAACAACGTATCAAATTATTAATGGTCTTCTACAATACTTCTAAATCCTGTTAACAATTTGTTTTGATCTATTCAGTTCTTTCAATTTGGAAAAATACCAAGTGGCAACAGCGTATGAGATAAAAGTGGGTAAATGATTTGACTCTGATTATCAATGCTCGGGAAATTCAAGTACAATTGATTTATCGATCCCGTAAAGTGTTTAAAATCATTGTCAAAAAAAAAAGAAAAGAGCATGTTGTTAATATAATAATATACGTACACAGATAAACACAACGACAATGTTTCATATACAAATTGAAACAAGCTAGAAAGATATACTATACATAAGGAATGCGCTCAATAAGCATTTTTTGTTTAGCTCTTTCAGCGCCGAATTGTTTAAAGTTGACTCTTCCATGTTCAAAATCGGGCGTCTCCATTTCTCATGTAATACAAGTTTGGACTATTTTGATAACTAAAAGGCAAACAATGCTGATTTCAGGTGAGACAGCTTGTTACGAGCTGACTCGCCTGAATCAGTATTGTTTGCAAAAGCCTCAATATTGCCTTTGGCGCTGAAAGAGTTAGACGAAATATTACTGACATATACTGAGTTTTCGCCCAGTGTTTTTAAAGTTCCAGAGTCTATTAACCCCAGAATAGCTTCGAGTAAGTTACTATAATCTTTCACACATACTACATGTCTGTAGCAGACGGCTTTGATATAATTTACGAATAAATATAAAAAAATCTCTATAAATAAAAGTTTTGTTATTGAAAACAGTTGGAAACATTGTGGCAACAATAGAAATAACTCGTTTCGAGTAATTTCTCCTTTTGTCACATGGTTTTCTAATGCCGTCTGCTATCGATGCATCAAAATACGTCTACAATTGGGAAAGGGTTAATAAATACACCTATATGTAGCGTTAGTAGACTATTAGTAGACGTAAGAACATGTTTTTATATTGCATTTCATCATTTCGGCACGGTAAAATTCAATGAGATGGACTAATAGATATATAAAAAAACCTTAAGCGGTGACAGAGGACGTTCGCTTTCTTGGTGTCTCCATTTCGGTGTCTCCAATTCGGTGTCACTAAACGCTCTCTCACATACAACAAATATGCAGCAGAGGACGTTGAAAACATTTCGTAAAACTAACCTATGGAAACTCAAATGAAAGAACAATAATTGAATACAATTGAACACATTGTGGCAAAAGGAGAAATTGCTCATTATGAGCATTTTCTCCTCTTGCAACACAGTTTTCAAAGGCTGCCTAAAGTAGATGCGTCAGAAAGCGTCTGTATGTGGAAAAGGGTTAAAAACCATAGTCGTGTTACTAATATGGCTACAAACATAGCCCTAGATCTATTTCCAGATGAAAACAAACTAGTGTAGTAACACGACCATGGCCTTTAACACTTTCCCACATACAGACGCTTTCTGACGCATCTGTTACGTAGTGTAAGTGGGAAAGGGTTAAAGGCCATGGTCGTGTTACTTATATGGCTACACTAGTTAGTTATTATCTGGGAATAGATCTAGGGCTATGTTTGTAGCCATATTAGTGACACGACTATGGTTTTTAACCCTTTCCCACATACAGACGCTTTCTGACGCATCTACTTTAGGCAGCTTTTGAAAACTGTGTTGCAAGAGGAGAAAATGCTCGAGCTAGAGCTAGATGGGCTAGAGCTATGTTAAGTGCATGCGGATGTACAGAGCTTCGGAGAGCCTTCTTGTCTTTTCTTTACGCACAGATCATTATGATCAGATTCTCCGTTTGAAACACTGTTTTCAAAGACCGCCTGGTGCAGATGCGTCAGAAAGCGTCTGTATGTTGTAAAGGGTGAACACAGTCCTGGTCGTGTTACTAGTATGGCTACACTAATTTGTTTTCACCTATAAATAGATCTTGGGCTATGTTAACCCTTTCCCTCATACGACAATTCTGCAGCAGACTATTTTGTCAAAACATAGAAAATCTTTATAATTTAATAGATAACCTATGACCAAAAGTGGAAAACATTGTGGCAAAAGGAGAAATTGCTCGTTTTGAGCAATTTCTTCTTTTGTCACTATGTGTTTTTTTCAAAAAGCCGTCTGCTGCAGAGGGGTCAGAAAGCGTCTATATGAGGGAAAGGGTTACGTGCATGCGGATGTACAGAGCTCCGAAGGACCTTATTGTCTTCACTCTACGCACATGCATCACTTCTCTTAACCTGGCCCGTATACGCCTTTTAACGCCTCTGCAGCAGATGATTTTTGAAAACATTGTGGCAAAAGGAGAAATTGCTCATAATGAATAATTCCACCCTTTCCACAATGTTTTAAACTCTATTCGGCGATTAAGCTTTCCTTTATAGACATATTTTGTGTTTTATGTGGTGCAGTTTTTAGTGTATGTGGGAAAGGGTTAATCGCATGACACGGCTTATTTACAGAACACTCGAGCTCATTTCATTAATCGGATCACCTCTGCTTTTCATATTAGATACTCGCATGATGTACACAAGCAACAATTCTTAATACAGTTTGAACTTTAAAAAAATCGATCCACATTCCACATTGTTTTGGAAAGTCTCTTGCATCAAATATAATCAGTCAATGTCGCCTGTATCAGGTCAGAGTTTAAAACGCAGCACTAGACTTCCTGAGATTAATTTCGGTAACAATGTCAAGGACTTTCCCAAGGATGTCTTGCATCATGTTGATGTCGGTGGCACAAGACACGTGCGTGTGCACCTGTTTATGACACGGCCTATGCTGGTGGAAAAGGTCCCGGATGAACTTGACACAATCTTCCGGGTTGTTTTCACCTGAAAGAAGAAAGTTATACGCCTATCATATTGAACTGTCGCAGTAGGTCATTAATCAATCTCATTGAAATCAGACAAGAATACTTCGCTGTACGTGTATAATACCTGACGACACTGCATACAATATTCCATGCAATCGGAAATAACAGCTTCTCTGTCAAGGTCAAGGTATATTGGGTTATCTCCCCTATTGATATCTTACAACGGTTTGATTGGCTGACTCAAAGTTTAATTAGAGCTGACATGTAAAATGCCGACATCAGATATATACGGATAGGCAGTCATCAGACCAACGCTAGCGTTTGCTATTGCGGCGATTTTTAGGTCTAGTTTAATGAGATTGATTAGTTACAGATAGGACAACCGATACTACTAATGGTCTGATTATTTCGGACGTAAGGGTGGGGTTTCAAACGCGTCTCCTTTGGCAAGATGACTTTACGTGGACAGTATGACGTAGTCGCTCGTTATTACGAGTGCATTTTTATAGAAGACCGAAAAAACATCAATGGAGGTTTTTCCGATTGTCTTATAGGAAATCATCTTACACAATCACCGATATTCAGAGATACGTATAAGGCCCCGCCCCCTGACAGCTAATATCAACCAATCATCAGCCACTCTGTTTCCTGGATCATTAATCAGTCCTCCGGATGGGATGTCTGGAATTCCAAATATGTGTTTCCTCAATCACTGGAAACGAACCCGAGATCTTTAGATCCGGAGGCTGACTCACTATATTTGTGTCACCGTCTCACTTAATACAGCAGATCTTTGAAGTGTTTTTAATAATATAGGATATTTGTAATGAGAAATCATCGTTGGATCGAGTACGTTGGTTGACGTTGCCGAAACTGCCATTCAAGGTTAGCCTAAGAACGAGGTCCACCGATAATTCACAGGACAGGGTTAACACACTTTTTATTGCATACTCTCATACTATTGTAAATGTATTCTACATAAAGTTTTACAGAATTGACATATTTTGTAACCTCCTAATCGTATTTATAATGCGAAATCATCGCACACACTTGTCAACGATCAAGTTCACTGCTAGACTCCGGTCAAAAGCATGGCCACTTTTGTTTAAAGCAACGAATGGGACAATATGCAAGTATGCAATAACATTAAACCATGTAAGGTATTGGAGATAAAAGAAATTACCTTTATATTCAGGACGAGAACTTTTCAGTTGTTTTGTTTTCAGCTTCTCTACAAACAAGTCGTGTTTATTCAGAAATAATATAAAATCTGTCTTCTCCAGATATTTGTTGTGTGACACCTCTCTGAACGTTTGTAGACTGTCTTCTAGTGAATTCTATAAATAGAGTAGAATCAATTGAAATCAAGATACTGGCAGTACTGAAACCAGTCCACTTTAAAGGTACGTGGGATAAAAACATACCATATTCTTTTTGGCAGGTATTTTCCTACCAAACAATACAATTGAAGTACTGTAATGAATAAGCTTTATGCCTTTCAAATATTTATTTGGACGTTTATTTTTTTATAGAATTGTGAAAACAGTTCGTACTTTACATTCGTAATTTGTATAACAGGGCCAATGATCGACAGTGTCTAATGTTTACAAATACAGTGTTTTTTATTTGTAAATGAATTGAAACTTAACCATTTCGTTGTTCTCTGTGTTTAAGAATATAATCATTGAGTTACAAACATGAAACTCATGACAAAGGAAAAGAGGACAGTTCCGGAATTCGGAACAAGTATAGAATTTCGCTGAAATTTGCTTGGAATGATCTGAAATCATCTTTAACGTAAGCCGCGATTTCTATTTGTCCAGACAAATAGAAATCGCGCCTTACGTTAAAGATGATATTTATTCTAACACATATATCGAGGGCTTGGCGTGAAACGGTTGTTACTAAAATTTGTATTTTTTTTACCAATGTTAAAGCGTTAAATCATTTTTCTTGGCAAACAATGGAAATTTAGGTGCCATTGCTCGTTCTGAGCAATGGCATCTACATTTGCATTGTTTACAAAGGGGTCAAAATTGCCCCTAAACCAGGGTTTTCAAAATAAGTTTTTAGTTACAACCGTTTCACGCCAAGCCCGCGATATAGTCACTATACACATAAGTGAGTATAATGCAACAATGAATATCTTGGTCAATTTAATGCTTCAGTCACACCAAACTTCATAACGTCCGAACCCGTCCTAAAAAATCGTAATATTTTAAAACGGTTTGTGGTATGGCCGGACAATGTCTATAATGCGACCCTAGTTTGTTCATAAACAGTTTTCGATACGTCCATCTCGTCTTTATCCCGTTTGCAGTCAGTTTATATCAAGTTCAGATCGAGTTAAATTACCGTTCACCTCATGTGGAAACCGTTTCCAAGCAGTCCAAACCCGTCTGTAGTGAAATGAACCCATTACTTCACATGCCCTTTTAAAGGTCGCCTGCTTTACAATCATCAGACGAACAATTTTTACAATCTTGAAAGCTTTATATTGATAAATAGTTGAAAATGTTGCAATAAAAGGTGAAATTGCTCATTTTGAGCAATTTCACATTTTTCTTGCAATGTATTCAAAAGTCATGTCCAATGTCAAATGTCAAATGTCGTCTCTGTGAAGTAATAGGTTAAACCCGTTTGACTTCGTTCCTTATACGTCGAAATCCGTTCTAACTTGTTCGTAACTCGATCACCTCATTCGCAGACAGCTTAACTTGTTCTGACCATGTCCTCATATCGACACTATTGTGTTCAGAACGTAATTGCTATCACGTCCTGGCCTGACGGCTATAAAAAAAACAGTACGTTTCTGCCTGTCCTCATTCTCGTTCGACGCTTCAAGCTGTAAAGATCAAGTCCCCAACAGTTGTGGCAAGCATCGTGACCATTGCGGTGATAATTGCATCCTTGTGAGCATTATGCCTCCAAGGCAGAGAGTAGCCAGACAGACGGGGCGTGTCAAAGCAGCCACTGCCAAAGGATCCCAAAGATCCAGCTCAACTGAACACTGACATTAACAGAATGAGGGTGTTTACCTCCTGCACCCTTTTATGAATCTGCTTCAAAGTAAGAAAGTCAGATGTCGGAAAAAGAAAAAGAACACAAGACAATTGACGCTCGACCACACCAGGTCAACGCACGTCTCTAGTACGATTATTTGCCGTTATTATGTTAAGAATTGTGTTTTAAGTAGTTGGAGTGTCTGTCTTCACATGATTGAAAATTAATTCAATTTATATTTCATGCCATAATTTTTCATTGAAATTTGCATGTTGTTAAATGTAATGTTTGTGTGTGTTATAATATTCTTGAAGGCCATATGAAAATAAGATATGTATAGCCATTGTTAAATTGTCTGTATGTGTCTTAGATGTTACCTTCAAAAAATAAAGTTATTATTATTATTTTTATTATTATTATTATTATCCATGTACGGCAATTCCGTTCGTAGTACGTCCATCTCGTTTTAAGTACGTTTTCATTCCGTGTAATTGCAGGACGGGGATGGTCGATCGAAAAATTGGAAAAGGCTCAAAGTTCTGGAGCACCATTCCCGATCGAATCCTTCCGAGCCCGTCCATGAAGTTCATAAACAGACCGTAAAAAGTTACTTCTACATCTACTTCTTTTGCACTCAGTTTCAGCCCGTTCGGCTACATTTTTGAAAATGTAGTGAGAACCCATTTCGGTGTGATCGGACTTTTAACCAGATTTAAATAAACATCGGCAATCAACTACGTTTAATTATCATGCTGTTGTGCTACGTGGTTTCTACGGAAGGCCATACACTGAAGTTGAGAGAATCATTCAGACATTAGTATTTGTAACATTTAGGGATTGGACCGGGAACCCGTGTAACCGAGTGCTCGATCGGACACCCGAGCACCGGTTATCAAAATAGGTATTCGAGTACTCGATTATAATTTCCATTTCGTTTTGGTTTTTCATCTGTTGAAAGTAAATGAACTTAAACTTTAGAAAATAATGGATTGGTTGTTCTCTGTGTCCAAGAATAACAGTAACTAACGAACATGAACTTCATGACAGTGGAATTTTGAAAATTCTGAAAAAGTATAAAATATCACTGAAATTGTGTTGGGAACAATCTGAAGTCGCAATATGAAATAGATAACACAATATTATAGTGCGGGCTGTCATTTAATGATGACTTACTATAAATGTGCGGCTTTGGTTGATTATATGTGTTTTTAGCAAGGGGCTCGTTAGAGCCAATTGCTAGAGTAGGCGAAATCCGAAGACACTCATCATTTTGAGACTGAAATCTAGACTAGTGTTTTACAATATCGGCATTGAATTACTTCACATCTGTCTTTCTATATCAACTCTCCATTTCTGAACACCATCTAGGGTGATAATAAAGTTAAAGATCCTTTCGAACAAAAGGTATTTTAATCAGGAATCTAAGTACTAGAGTATTTAATTCTAGATTACTGCGTAAATACATCAGATTCTCAACCGATATTAACCATAACAACCCCGGAAGACGGAATAAGATAGTCAAGTCCCAGTGATAAAATTACACTCCAAAAGATAATCAAATTATTTAAATGATAGTTGTTTTTTATAAAGATAAAACGCTTCAATTACAAATAATTCGCTAGCTCGTTTGTCGAGTTTTAATAATTGTATTAATTAACTCGTTAAAACGAATAGTGAAGCGGTTAACATAGTCGCTAGTCACGCGGGAGACCAGGTTCGATTCCCGGTCTGGACAGATTCTTTTTATAATAAAAATATAATATAATTATCTTTTTAATTTTTGTCTTAAACATTGCTTATATCAGTGGTGGGATTTAAAATGAATTCAAAAGGAATGCAGAAACTATCCAGAGAGGAGATGCACATATGTATGTCAAATTTTAGTATATCGATAGACCACCATACTGTGTGCGCAGTATTTTACGTTTAACTCCTTTATCATTATATATGGACATAACAAAGTGTTAGTATAAAGTGTTCAAGTTAGACTTTTGGGATCGGTAAATCGATGTCCAAAAGCCCCTTGCTGTTAGAACTTTCAGTGCTTTGATTAACTATGCGTTCAGTAAAGAATCCAACGAGGTTGTGTATTCGCACTGTCTCATCAATGCATTAACTATCCGCTATTTAGTAGAGTCATTATTGTGTTGGACGGTAATCTTGAAGTGTGGCCCCAATTGCAGAAATGAGGATGCAATAAAAACCCTGAGGTAAGTTAAATACTAAGTATCACACTAATGTACAATGTGAAACCCTTAAATGCTGAATGTTCAAGTATCTTGTCGAGCTTTGCACTTGGAAGAGTCCATAACCCGTATTAGGTATATCAAGATAAAAATGTCGTGTTGAAAAATCAGGGTTGTGCACCGCTTTAGCCCCCTTTTTCACCAACATTCAGGTGTATTTTAACACATTTGTAGCAGACGAATGTTAAAGACATCGTGGTAAAGGGAGAAATTGATCATAATGAACAATTTCTCTTTTATGTCACAATGTTTTCAACTCTATTCACTAATATTACTTTCAGTTTCAAAGATTTACAACCTTTGTTCACAGACAATTGTCGAGGAAGTCTGCTGTAGATGTGTTCTATGAGAGTAATTAAACCAGGACATGTTAACGATTAGATAGAACTTCAATCGTCGCATATGCAACCAACCGCAGATGCAACCACTCGCAGATGCAACCAATCGCAGATGCAACCACTCGCAGATGCAACCAATCGCAGATGCAACCAATCGCAGATGCAACCAACCGCAGATGCAACCACTCGCAGATGCAACCAATCGCAGATGCAACCAACCGCAGATGCAACCAATCGCAGATGCAACCAACCGCAGATGCAACCAATCGCAGATGCAACCAATCGCATATGCAACCAATCGCAGATGCAACCAATCGCATATGCAACCAACCGCAGATGCAACCAATCGCAGATGCAACCAATCGCAGATGCAACCAACCGCAGATGCAACCAACCGCAGATGCAACCAATCGCATATGCAACCAACCGCAGATGCAACCAACCGCATATGCAACCAATCGCAGATGCAACCAATCGCAGATGCAACCAACCGCAGATGCAACCAACCGCATATGCAACCAATCGCAGATGCAACCAACCGCAGATGCAACCACTCGCAGATGCAACCAATCGCAGATGCAACCAACCGCAGATGCAACCAATCGCAGATGCAACCAACCGCAGATGCAACCAATCGCAGATGCAACCAATCGCAGATGCAACCAATCGCATATGCAACCAACCGCAGATGCAACCAATCGCAGATGCAACCAATCGCAGATGCAACCAATCGCAGATGCAACCACTCGCAGATGCAACCACTCGCAGATGCAACCAATCGCAGATGCAACCAATCGCAGATGCAACCAACCGCAGATGCAACCAATCGCAGATGCAACCAATCGCAGATGCAAGTTATCCCATGCAAATCAGACACAAGTACAACGCCTAACATTTAGGTATTTAAAGTGTGAACAATCTCTGTAAACAAAAGTGTATTTATGGAACATAATTGCAAACATTGTGACAAAAGAAGAAATTGCTCATTATAAGCAATTTCTTCTTTTGCCACAATATTTCTAACGTCTTCTAAATGTATATCTCTTTTAACGTCTATGTTTAACAATGATCTAATATGTTTTGTTCTAACACAATTAGATATGTAAATGCACGTTAATGGTACAGCCATCATCAAATGGAAACTGATAACGGACACAAATGATGATTTATTGTGCATGAATAATAAATAATGGACTGCCATAGATAGCAGTAATGATATCCGTGTTATTGTGTTCCGAATTGTGCAGGGATCAGCTTCATCTTATTTGAGGTTTCTGTTCAACCATGTTCAAGGAAAAATGCAGACTAAGATCTTCTGACAATATTCAATTTATTGTTCCGAGAGCAAGAACCAGAATCGCTGACAGATCATTAGCTGTTGGTAGGGCCAAAATGGTGGAATACTCTTCCTAGAGACATAAAATGTAATGCAAAGTGAAACTGCTTTCAGAAAAAAACACTGAAAACATATTTGTTTGAGATATTTTACAATTGAAACCCATGTTCATGTTAGACTGGGTTAGGACTTTGTTAAAACGCTCCTGAATGTGCAAAGCGCAATGAAATATTTTTACAATATTGTTTGCACTATAGAAATGTATTTGTATTTGTATTTTGTATTTGTGAAATACTTATAAAACGGAATTAAAACCGTGCGCCATGAATAATTGGTCTTAACCCCTTTCTCCATTATACAGGCAAATATGAATCCGTTTGATGATTATAAAGTCTGGACCGCCTCGAGCATAGTGTAGTGGGAGTGCGTCCGCCTCGGTGCGGGAAGTCTTAGGTTCGATCCCTGGCCGGGTTATACCAAATACTTTAAATACGGTAGTAATGGCTGCCCTCCATGGAATTCGTAGCAATAATGACCTTGGCATTGACGTAAAAGCCCATATTATATAACTGGAAATTTGTTGAAAGCGGCGTGAAGCATCAAACGAACAAATTATAGCCTTGTTCCAGTGATCGCTTGATTATACTAACTAAATTATGATATTATTCATTTATACTTACGTATTGATTTATTGATTGTTTTGGTGTTTTACGCCGCTGTTTCAGTTATATCAATGCGCGTCTTGGGTTCTACTGGTCCCTTGATCCTGACATCAGCAAGTCAGTCATTATACTAACCAAGCAAAAACCCTGAGCGCCAAGGAAGGCACCCATTAATACCATTTTCAAAAGTATTTGTTTTTACCCGGCCGGGGTACTTACATGTAAGTACATATGAGCCTTTCCGCGAGAAAACCAACACCCGGATCAACCTAAGCATGCCTCGCAGGCTAACCCAGAAAAAACCTTTTTGGCTTTCTCTGTATTTTCTGTTTCAGCAATCATTACTTTATTATTATATCCCCTTGAGGCGGAATGTGTCGTCCCGGATTAGCCTACGCGGACTGCGTATGCTGATCTGTGTAGAAACATAACGCAGAGCCCATAATGTTGGTTTTCTCGAAATTCGGCTTATGTAATAATTATGATAAATAAGTCAGTGATAAAATCGTATTAGAACAGCCTAGCAGTAGATCGAGAAATCAGATTTGCTGCTGATCAATTACAGTGTTTTCCAAAGACGGAATCGTTCCAGGCAATGGTTCGAGTTAAACAATATATTCGAGTTATCAACTATTCGAGTTAGCGCGAGTCAATTGTAAGTTAACTACTATTATATTGATTATCACTAAACTGTTTTATTATCAGCATACATTTCTCATAGTCTCGGCAACTTCGTTATATCGCTGACACAACCAAAAAAACGCGAAGTCTACAATGTTAGAAAGAAATTACAGGTGGATCTCGCAAGAACTCGAAATCGACAAGAAACCACGTCGAGTGTTCGAGTAGTGAACGATGGATTGATATCAAAATTCATTTATGTATTGTCAGTTTCGTTATTCACTTATATATACACAATCATTGTGAAATGTTAGTCAGTATTAGTACTATCTACAAAGTTAACAACATCGAAATGCTACTCGATGCTTTAGGTAAAAACACAGATTGTTCGTGTTAAATCTTTCAGTGCCGAATTGTTTGAAGTAGACTCTTCCGTGTTCAAAATCGGGCGACTTCATTTCTCATGTTATAAGAGTTTTTTACTATTCCGATAACTTAAAGGCAAACACTACTGATTTCGGGTGAGACAGCTCGTTAAGAGCTGACTCAACTGAATCTGTATTGTTTGCAAAACACTCAATACTGCCATTGGCGCTGAAAGAGTTAAACGGTATACTCGAGTAATCGGGGTGTCCGACAAAGTGAACTCACCAAGGTTTCGTCCTCCTCAAGATTTTCATCAAACCCATTCAGTGCTACGAAAAACAGCGCCACCGTGACGTTTTCGAACAGATGGATCCACTTCTTCCTCTGACTTTTTTGTCCGGCCACATCTATGACTCTGAAGGAAAAAACAAAAACAAATACCACAGGCGTCTGAATTGTCATTTGAGACAATTTGGAAAAAACACACAATACCGTGTTAAGGTACTACAAAATAGTGTGGCTATATGGTTGATATACACTACTAATAATGACAGTATTGTTTTCGTTTGAGAGATCATTTGGAAAATCCCACACAGGACCGTGTTACTATAAAAAGTCTCTCTATATGGATCATATACCATGATAATAATGATTGTTTATAGTTTTTGAACCATATAAAGAGGCTATTTATAGTAACACAGTCCTGTGTTGGATTTTTCAAATTTTCTCAAACAAAAACAATACGGTCGTTATTTTTATAGCATGTTGACCATACACAGAGAGACTTTTTGTAGTATCATAACCCGGTCTTTTGTTAGTTTATTTTTCAAATGGTCTCAAATGAAAATTCGACAAAGACTGATCGAGGAAAGATGGCTGGCTTTAATCAACCGTTCGTATTGATATTTGACCGTTGAGTGGAGCTTCAAAAAACCCACATCAGCGTATATATGTATATCACAAGTGCATATTTACTCTCATACAACACATGTGCAGCAAACGAATTTGAAAACATTTTGACAATACTGTGAAATCTCTAAAATAGCGTGGTGGCAAACGGGGGAAAAAATGGCCATAATTAGCAAATTTGACTATCATCAGAGTTTTTTCACCTCGAATACATAATTATACTCCCATTTATAGAGACGTTCTAAATAGGTTCCTTGATGTTTTCAAAGTCCTCTGTTGCCAATTTGTCATATGTTGGAAAGGATTTATTGACATCAGCACTGAAGAAGGTGTCATCTATTAATATAAATCGTCACACAATCAATGACACAAACGTAACGAAGCCACCTAAATGGGGCATACGGGACAACAGGGTGGTTTGCCTTTTCATAGTCGCTAACAATGGCTTCGGTACTTTACGGTTAGCAACCCGCTTAAGGGACTCATTTCTTCTTTCACGTGAACCGGATAAATCATGTGTTATCGCAATCGCCCAACAAATATATGAAAGACCAGGGAGAGTTTTATAGACAGTATATGATAACGTTTCTAGCCATGTGGGAAGAAAAAGGCTATCGCCGATTTTAGTACGGTTTAAATTTGTCATACAGTGAACAATGAGCATTATTTATGCCTTACTTTCAAATTTTTACAATGATTGATTGAATGATTGTTCTATGGTTTACGCCGCTAACGAATTAATATTAATTATAACACGGCGTTTCCTGGGTAAGTTACAAGCTATACAGGTCCATTTAACTCTTTCAGCGCCAAAGGCAATATTCAGGTTTTTGCAAACAATACTGATTCAGGCGAGCTGTCTCACCTGAAATCAGCATTGTTTGCCTTTTAGTTATCAAAATAGTCCAAAATTGTATTACATGAGAAGTGGAGACGCCCAATTTTTATCATGGAAGAGTCTACTTTAAACCATTCGGCGCTGAAAGAGTTAACCTGATACCAGCCAGTGAGTCGTAATGCTTACCCCCCGCAACACTGAGCGCCAAGGAGGGCAGCCAATGCTACCATTCTAGAGTATTCTTGCATGACCCGGCTGGTGATCGAATCAACGATCTCCCGCATTCGGTTAAACCACCGAGTCGGTTTTTTTTTATTTATTGAAGAGTGTTGAAAACATAGCTCCATATCACGAACAACAGACCGGTATACCAATCTTGATCAATCTTGGATCAGAGCATAATTCATCCGTTGTTAGCATTGATCCTTTTGTATGGTTTTCTTAGGATAACTATATAGCGATCTGCGAAATTGACATGAATTGCAACTATACGAGATAGGTTTCTGTAGCTGGCGTAAATTGAGGTCGAGACGGTTTTAACAACGTGTGTTTTTCGATCAGACTTTCACTATTGAAATATGCAATGTGGAAGACAGTGGTGCATGGGTACAGCGTCGGTACTCACGTACCAAAGGTGCCGTGTTGAGCGGGTTATACAGTTTGGATTTTGACTCTCAAACGGAGCGAGTAGTACTGGTTATGTTTCTAGGAAGCAGACATCGAACGAGATTAACACAGATTAACTTGTTTCGCAATCGATTTAAAGTAAATATGTTTTAACTCAATATAATCGAACCTTGTACATTCACGAAACTCAATCTTTATGTACAAAGTTCTTAACATGTTGTACAAACATACTTATATTATGTCAGTATATCGTTATATGTTGTGGTTTTGTGCTTTAGTCTGACAATTCTTATCATATTATGTAGATACATCTTTATATTATGTACACACTTTATTATTAGGCGTCTGCTGTTGCAGAGGCGTCAGAAAACATCTGCATGCAGGAAAGGGTTAATATTTTGGTTTAAAAGTCGACATTCGGGTGAAGTCAAACGTTTTCTGTACCAAATAAAAGATAAATACACTCGTAGATCTTAATGGATTCTGCTAAATGTATCGACCCAGATCAGCCAGCGCAGTCCGCGCAGGCTAATCTGGGCCGACACATTCCGTCTAAGGGGGATTGAGGTATAGAGTAATGTTTCCTGAAACAGAAAATCCACAGGGGGCGAAACGTGTCTGTCCGGGCTAGGATGCGCGGCATGATTAGGACGATCCGGGTCGATACTTTACGCAGAGTCAACAATGTTGGTTTTCTCGTGGAATGGCTCATATTATTTAGTTAATTTAGATAAGTTTCCAGCCATTATTGCATTCTCTTAATGCATTAATTGATACTTGCGTGTGCACACCAGAGAGCTGAGTTGCGATATATTAGTCCTGCAGATAGTTGATATAGAGATTGACTGTAATTATCCAAATGAGATCATACATTTGGGCAAGACCGTATGAAACCCACCTTTTAAACATTTTTATCGTGTAAGCAATTTCTGACGCCTCTGTAGCAGACGACATTTGAAAGCATTGTTGCAAAAGGAGATTTTGCTCATAATGAGCAATGTCTGCTTTTGCCATAATGTCTGAAACATTATATACTAATTTAGCTTTCGTTTAAAGAGACTTTTTATGCATTTGTGTCGATGCTTTCAAAAAACGTCTGTTGTAGATGTGTCGTATTTGGGAAAGGGTTATTCCATCTGCAGCGGACGACATTTGAACATTTTCTACTTTCAATTCAATGACATTCCATTGCATTATTAAGAGATTTTCCAAATGTGTGCATAGGCATCTGCTGCAGAGTTAACATTTTAGGGGAAAGGATTAACGATTTATCTCGTCTCGTCTCATTTTTCTGTGACCTTCATTGCATTAACTTAATGAGTGAGTTCAGGACTGATTATTCCATACTTATTTCAATATCTCTGATAATAGGTATTTGAATACGTGCTCTGTAAAAGTCCGCCTCTAGTTTGGATTTGCTATTATAGTGATCAATACACTTTAGCCTAGTCGGTCTTCTGCCATCCCTACCTCATCGTATGTTATACAGTATAATATGTGTTTAAAGTAGGGATGTCAGCGATTAATCGGTTACCCGGTTAACCGTATGTTATTCGATTAATCGGTTAGTAATTCAAGTAACCGAGTACCCGGGAAAATAGATAAAATATATACACGGTTGTATTTCACCTTTTGTTCTTTTCAATTTGTCACACGTATCTGACCCTTCATCATATTATAAATCGTATAACGGTCACTTCGTTAAAAAAAAATTGTTGACACGAATGAAAACGGTCCGATAACAACGCTCTAGTCTGATTTATACATGACCAGAAAATGCGAGTTAAAATAAAAATAAACCTGGAAGCAAGTGAATATTTATTGTCTATGAATTTATACGGTTAACCGAGTAACCGGTTACAAAATTATACGAGTAACCGGTTAGTAACATCGGTAACCGTTGCCATCCCTAGTTTAAAGACCACCCGGGGGAATAGAACAATCTGGTCTTTGTACACAGGTGGTCTTTAATTACAGAGTCATTTATGTAGAACATGAGTATTTTGGAAACAAAAAGTATGGTCGCTATAGTCAGGGAATTGCTATTCAAAGGTGGTCTTTAGCACAGGTTCGACTGTTTATCTAAGGCGTTATACATTATTTAGCCCCAACCAACATGTAGACGCAACAGCTGCTTTACTACCGTGGTAAATAGTGTGTCAAAAGCACAGAGTGATCAATTTCTCCTTCCGTCAAAATGTTTTCAACTCTATTTAATATAAGGACATGTACATGTATATCACTTCGCGAGTATTATCGAAAATTAATGTAATTAAACCTGTTTTACAGTATTAAAGACTTTGACTTAACCCTTTCAGCGCCGAATTGTTTAAAGTAGACTCTTCCATGTTCAAATTCGGGCAACTCCATTTCTCAGGTTATAGAAGTTTTGGACTATTTTCATAATTAAACGGCAAACAATGCTGATTTCAGGTGAGACAGCTCGTTACGAGCTTACTCGCCTGAATATGCATTGTTTGCAAAAACCTCAATATTGCCTTTGGCGCTGAAAGAATTAAAGTGATTTTCTACAGTTTTGCCTACTTGTTTTCAATGTTGTCCGCAGTAGACTTGTTATATATGTGTGTAAGAAGGAAAACTGCATAGTGAGAGTTTAACGGTGATATCCTACGTTACCAACTATCGAAGAGAAGATGAATACGCTGGCCAGAATAGATTCCATGGTAACCGCACCAGCATGAAATGAGGATTCTGAACAGAATATACGAGCCGTATACCGACAGTACACTCAATTACCGGTTACGTTGCCAAGGAACGTAGATTTTTCTACGACCCTGCGTTGCTTCACGAAAACGTAGCTACCAATCAGATGACTGACAGATTAAAAGATTGTGAGAAAATGAAAAAACACACACAATGATGGGAATGAATTGTGGCGCCGTTGTAGGAAAAAGACATCTGAAATCAAAGTGTTTCTCATGTGTTCATATTTTCCCTCATATAGACGCTTTCTGACGCCTCTGCAGCAGACGGCTTTTTGAAAACATAGTAACAAAAGAAGAAATTGCACAAAACGTGCAATTTCTCCTTTTGTCACAATGTTTTCCACTTTTAGTCATAGGTTATCCATTCAATTATAGAGATTTTCTTGTTTTGACAAAATATGTTCAAAGTCGTCTGCTGCAGAATTATCGTATGATGGAAAGGGTTAAAGCGACATTTTGGGAATTCTAATATAGCGTCCATGACAATTGCCATACTTATCTAAATGTTATGCTTATTGGCACTCTTTGGTTATTGATAACTGTATATACATTGTATATGAGCCGACCCACGAGACAATCATCATTGTGGACACTGCGTAAATTATCGACCTGGATCAGCCTAAGAATGCCGCGCAGGCTAATCCGGGCCGACACATTCCGTCTCAGGTGAATAGAAATATAGAGTAACGAGTCAAGAAACAGAAAATCCCCAGTAGGCGAAATGTTTCTGTCCGAGTTAGCCTGCGCAGCATGTTAAGGCTGATCCGGGTCGATACTTTACGCATAGATCACAATATTGTTTTCTCAAGGAACGGCTCGTATATATATTCTGCAGTATTGGCCTTTGCATAACATGTCTTTGTCTACGTATCCAGCTGTTTATTGAAGAGTTTAAAACAGCTTATCAAGTAAAGTATGAACAATCAATTATGATAAAAGTCGATAAATTCAAGAAACTATTGATAAGGCTGCAGACGATTCATCATCACGTCTCCTTATCTGTTTCTTGAACATAACATGTTGACGTTTATTCTGAAAAAAGTGCCAGAGAGGAAAACTGCATTTTTTGAGGAATTCCCGAGGGTTTAATTATTGGTTGGGGCTTCACGCCGCTTTCAACACGTTTTCAGTCATATCACGACGGTCAGTTCACGAACCCATCTGCTTCCAGGCAAATACTCACAACAGTTTCACCAACCAACTGGCCTTTGTTTCTACGAAGCTCATAATTATTTTGTTACAGTCAAAACGTTTGGCATACGACGAGTTCTAACCTCTATATCCACATACAGCAATTCTACAGCAGACGACATACATGTAGAACAGATATATACTCACACGAAAAAGAAAGTGTGCACTTGGTTTGAGGGATTTTTTTTGTTATACTTATAGAAGCAAAACATAGGCAAATTTGGTATCAAAATGTGCAAAAATGTATTGGCTATATGATGTTTTACTTTTAATTGAAATTTGATAATTATCAGAACATTGTTTTACGTGTGAATAACGTAGGGGTGAAAAGTAAAAGTTGCATATTTTAAATTGGGCATAACTTTTTTGTTACAAAGTTTAGATATACGGATTTATCATCATGAGTGAAGAAAATAACCATTCACACATTGCACCCATTTACCCAATATTATGCAAGTTTTCGCTCGTGCTACCCGTGCACGTAACTTGACAAATATCCGAAGACAAAAAAGCAGTTACAAAACATTACAAATATGCAACTTTTACTTTTCACCCCTACGTTATTCACACGTAAAACAATGTTCTGATAATAATCAAATTTCAATTAAAAGTAAAACATCGTATAGCCAATACATTTTTGCACATTTGATACCAAATTTGCCTATAAGCCTATAGTATAAAAGAAATCCCTCTAACCAAGTGCACACTTTCTTTTTCGTGTGAGTATAGGTTGTCCCATGGGCAATCTTAACAATTACAGGTATCATTATTATATTAAGAGTTAAAAACATTATGGCAAATGGAGAAATTGCTCATTACGAGTATGTTCTCCCTTATGCCCTGATGTTGTTCAAGTCGTCCGTTGCAGTTGCGTCAAAAATTGCTTTAACTGGCAACTGCTACAAACAGCTGTCTATGTTTCTAAGTCACTTTTTCTAGAAAGTCGAAATACGCCTATTTGGAACAATATTGGATTTGCTTAGTTGTAAGATGATGTTTTACGCTATTTTCCAGATTATTTTTCAGTTATATCATGACATTTCCTGTGAGTAAGTCACCAGTACTACTGGACTATTTATCCTGTCACCAGCGAGTCAGTCGTAATGCTAACCCTACAATACTAACGCAAACAGAAGGAGAAGCAAACACTATCATTTAAAGATCTTTGGAACACTATTTGAGAATCAATTCAAGTTCTTTATAGACCTATTATAAGGAACCCGCCGTATCCGAGTGATAAGCGTCGGGGATTGGGAACCGGGCGTCCCGGTTTCGATCCCCAGTCGCGGCGCTACGGTTATTTTGGAGTGTCCTTGGGCAAGGCAAATTTCCTAGTCTAGTACTGTTTTATTTACTCAGGCAACAGGAAGTTGTGAACTGTCGCTGTGATATAGCTGAACTATCGTTGAAAACGGCGTAAACCCCCCAAACAAATAATTTCTAAATGGGTTTATAGGTCATCTGAAGCCTCTTCAATAAACGCATTTTTGAAAACAATGTGGTAAAGAAAGCAATGTTCGCCATGAGCAGTATGAGTAAATCTGCAACAAACAATCTATGACAAAATGTTGAACATTTGATGTGTGATTATTTATTGAATGGTCAGTTCCAATTATTTTGGAAAAAGAAAATTTGCTCATTACGTGCAAATCGTCCTTCAATAAATCTTTCCAGAAATGGTATCCACTCTTTGCAAACATTTCACTTTCTGTTTTAAATATGTTAACATTGTTTCCTCAATTCATTTAAAAGCAAGCGACATTAAGACTTATCATTTTAGGGAAAAGATTTATTCGCTTTCCATTTTGAAGAGCACGAAAAACACAACGTGTCACGTAATGGATTGAGGTCGTTTATCCCGACCCTTTTCAAACATACAGACGCTCTCTGACGCTTCTACAGCAGACGATGTTCGAAAACAATGTGACAAAAGGTGAAATTGCTCATAATTTCCTTTTTGTCACAATGTTTTCAACGCTATACAACTTTTATTTATAGAGATGTTTCAAATTTGTACCCACATGTGTTTTTTAAAAGTCGTCTGCTTGCAGATTTGATTTAAGTGGTAAAGTGGCCAAAGATATAGAGGGCTTGGCGTGAAACGGTTGTAACTAAAATTGGTATTTTTTTACCAAGGTGAATTACCTCGCTATAAAGTCTTTATAAGCGTTAAATAATTTTTCTTGGTAAGCAATGCTCGTTCTGAGCAATGGTACCTAAATTTGCATTGTTTACAAAAGAGCCAAAATTGCCCCTAAACCAAGGTTTTCAAAATAGGTTTTTAGTGACAACCGTTTCACGCCAAGCCCTCGATATATTCTTTATATGTTTTGAAAACTTGTAAAAACATTATTGTTACATCTAAAAACCGCCGAATCTTCATTTTGATACAAAGCTGAAAACATTGTGGGGAAACGACTACTTTTCTCCTGTTTCTCATGTTCAGTCTACTGCTCCAAAGGTGTCGAATGCCGTCTGTTTCGAGGATAGGATTCAAACAGAATTAGTGCTGGTCCATTATCTTCTGGACACTCATTAAGTCAGAAGCATTTC
The DNA here is from genome assembly GCA_031761405.1 of Serripes groenlandicus. Taxonomy (NCBI): domain Eukaryota; kingdom Metazoa; phylum Mollusca; class Bivalvia; order Cardiida; family Cardiidae; genus Serripes; species Serripes groenlandicus. Next base: position 16,557,089 of record JASEVX010000009.1, on the reverse strand, counting down.
CCTGTGAAAATTGTCTCAGTTTTCCCATCCTGTTATCTTCCAGACTTAATCCTTTCCCACATAGTAAGAAAACAGAATCTGAAGCAGACGACTTTGAAAACATGTGGGAGAAAATATGGAAAATCTTCTCAAATGATATTATATAATTTTAGATACAAGAAAAGGAAGATAAATATGTCGTTTTGAGCAATTTCTCTCTCCCCCACAATGTCTTCAAATGTTGTCTTCTGCAAATAAATAACATGCGTTTGCGCGTTGGAAATAGTTCGGCTGGGATTGACTTTGAATGTTTAACTCGTACCAAAATGGAAACAAGTGTCCCGAAAATGACTAAAAGCCACACCTTTAACAAAACCGTAAATCTCCTGACACTTTAAAAGAAGTATAACCTTTTCGTGTATCAGACAGAAGCTTAGAAACACTCCTTTGTCTGGCTACAGCAAAGGATCTGCGACACCCTGAAGGTGTTTTCAGACAATAAGTTTGTGTTGGTTCGTCCTGCGATCACCAAGGGTGCACAATTACTTCTAATTCAATACACGCAACAGACATTAGCGTCCTTCCTGATATGGCCGTAATTTGACTCCTTTGAAAACATTGTTGGAAAATGAGAATATTTGCCTGTTCCTACAATGTTTAACAACGTTTAACAGTTATATGCTGAGATGTATTACGGTAGTATTGATTGATTATGGTTAAACGTCATTTTCAACATTTATTTTCAGTCAAATCACGGCAACCAGTTCACCTTATTTCGCCTCCCACGAATTTCTAGCAAATTCATTGGTTGAAGCGTTTCACGTGCATACCCCCTATATTTCTATATGGGGATGTGTAAATTCCATAGGGGGTGAGTAAAGTATAAAACATCGGTTCAAAGGTTGGTTTTCGTTAAATGGCTCTCAAATGTTACCAGTTACCCAGAAAGAAATGAAATTAATTGAAATAAATATGTTCATGTTGAACCGGTATATTCTTTTTAAATAATATATATATTCCAATTCTTTAATCAATATTGATAGATCTTTTACTCATGACGTCATTTTATGCTACCAACACATATCAACAAGTTACAGTATAGTTCAGTTTAAAGTAGTCGACGAAATAAAATATAGGGGGTCTGTTGGATGAATTGGGAGACTCGACTATCGCATCGCCCCCTATTAATCCTACAGACCACCTATATGTCCGTAGTGGGTCAGTAACAAACCCAATAACTTATATTCTCATGTGTTTCCTGGCTTTCCCACACCAGTACTTCCTACAGCATTCTTTCCAAGCAACTGGCTGCTTTTCAACAAAAACTGTTAGCCCATTGGTGGTAGACGAATGACGCTTGTCACAGTGACTTTTATCTAATGTCGGAAAGAATGGATTGATAACCCGCGTCGATACCATCTGAGCTACATTGGGAGAATGATGTATGTTCGAAGTGAACTCTTATCGACAAGTCGAGATAAACGTTGGAAGTTGTTAAGTTGTAAATACTGTGGCAAAAGAGGAATTTGCTCATTATGATAACTTTCTCATTTCGCCACTAAGTTTTTTAAAGTCCGCTGCCGCAGTGACGTCAGAAAGGTTCGGTACATGGAAAAGTGTTAACCCTTTCACACATAAAAGAAATCTGTAGCTTACTATTTTGAAAACATCTGATTTAAAATATGATAAGTCTCTTTCAATGAAAGTTTAATCACTGAATACAGTTAAACATATTGTGGCTAAAGAAGAAATTGCTCGTCATGAGCAATTTCTCATTTTGTCACTATATTTAAAAGTCGTCTGTTGCAGAGGCGTCAGAAAGCGCCTGTTTGTGGGAAAGGGTTAATTAAACGGTAAAATGAAGCGTCTATTGAAGACAGAGTAGGTTGAGGAAAGTTAACGTACCGTAATAAAATACCGAAAACTATCCATAAAGCTGCAGACAATTCATTCCCAACGTCAAATTATTATCTATTGAGAAAGAGCTATGTCACTGGAAGACCGTCATTCGATGGGTAAGCTAAACTATGGAATAGAGTTCATAATTTTCTTTGCAAGGATGAAATACTCACCATGAGCGTTACCTCCCTTTGCCAAAGTGATTTCAAAAGTCATCTACAAGTCATCCTCGGTACCCAGGCTATTCATAAAATATATCATATATTTTATGAATAGCCTGGGTACCGAGGATGCTACAAGTGGGAAAAGGTTAACCCTTTCCCTCATACGACAATTCTGCAGCAGACGACTTTGAACAAGTTTTGTCAAAAAATGGAAAATCTCTATAATGTAATGGATAACCTATGACTAAAAGTGGAAAAAACATTGTGGCACGAGGAGAAATTGCTCGTTTTGAGCAATTTCTTCTTTTGTCACTATGTTTTCAAAAAGCCGTCTGCTGCAGAGGCGTCAGAAAGCGTCTATATGAGGGAAAGGGTTAAACAATGTCTCCTCCTAAACCACTTGGTCCATTGCACTCAACTTAATAGGAATGTACCTCCGGTTGTCCTTTTTACAATGGAAATGCACAACTTATGAAAATAGTGGCCTGATTTGAAAATAATTTGGCCCAATTGTTCCTTTGGTGATCCTCTTCAAATATTGATTAGATTATTTAAATCCTGGAAATGACCATTACTTTTTCCCCTTGTAATTGCATTTGAAAAGCTTCTTATGCTCATGATGTTTTAACATAGGAAATAGGTGAGATGGTATAAAGGACATGGTCGCATAAGTCTAAACAGTAATTAAAATAAAATAGTGTTGTAAGATACTAATTAAAAGTTTAGACAAATATCCTTTGTTAGGCATTTTAAACTACAATTAAACTATCACAGGCTCTGATTTATTAGGAATTCTCTATTTTTTGGTAAAGAAAATGAGGCAGTTCCCATTTGTGACTTTCTTTGAGGACAATCTTGAGTGTAAATTAAATGTGTATAGCTACAGACGGAGATCAAAATTTTGAAATGGTGAAACTTCTTAAAATATTTCTAAGTGACAACAAAGTAAGTTATAAAAAGTCCAAAACTTTTTTGGCAGTAAATGTTGAAGAACAGTAAATTGAAAGTCATGAAAATGTTCAACATTTGGCTTACTGGGTATGTCTACCCAGTAAAAAATGAAGCATAACTGATCAATATTTAGATGTTTATTGTACTGGAAAGTGAAATAATTACTCTAATTTTATCCAAGAATTATGATTTTAATATTTAAAGTTTAATTTTAAACAGTTTTGGAACTTTGACTATACAATCTATAATCTGCAGCTGAGCACCTTTAACACCGTTTTCAACAATGTTTCACCCGTGTGACGGTGGTTACTGCATATACCAACGTGTTTCCTGGTTTACTCACACCAGTATTCCATAGGAACAGTCTGTTCAAGTAACTTATGCTAATAATAGTAATAATAATAAATAAAATAATAAAATAATAATAATAATAGTAATAATAGTAATAATAACAATAATAACAATAACCATAATAATAATAATAATAATAATAATAATAATAATAATAATAATATAGTAATAATAATAATAATAATAATAAAAATAATAAAATAATAATATTAATAACAATAATAATAATAATGGTACTTTTTTTTTTTTTTTACTTAATAATAAAATAAAAGTAATAATAAAAACAATAACCATAATAATAATAATAATAATAATAATAAATAATAATAATAATAATAATAATAATAAATAATAATAATAATAATAATAATAACAATAACAATATTAATAATAATAATGATAATAATAATAATAAATAATACTAATAAAATAATAATAATAATAATAACAATAACCATAATAATATAATAATAATAATAATAATAATAATAATAATAGCATAATACTGATAATGATAACAATAATAATAATATAATAATATAATAATATAATAATATAATAGTTAGTATATAATAATAATAATACTGATTATAATTCATGATAATACTAAATGTAAAGATGCATCGTAATTGAGTAAACCCAGTCTTCCCTTCGGGTCTCTGACTACTTTTCTATATCTAGTATCCCTGTACGACTAGATAACTAACACAAACAGATCCTGATTAACTCTTTCAGCGCCAAAGGCAATATTGAGCTTTTTGCAAACAATACAAATTCAGGTGAGTCAGCTCGTAACGAGCTGTCTCACCTGAAATCTGCATTGTTTGGTTGTGAGTTTTAAAAATATTCCAAAAATCCTATAACATGAAAATAAAGTCGTCCGAGTTTGAACGTGGAAGAGTCTACTTTAAACAATTCGGCGCTGAAAGGGTTAAGCCGACTGATCTGAAGCTCCGATGGTCGCAAGGTACAGAAGTCGGCGGCTTCGCGTGTCGTGTCTCAACTATAGAATTATGAAATAGGATAATGCAAGAGGCATTTCTGCCGAAGTTATTTTGAAATCAGACGAGTAGTTACAATGGAGAATATTTAAACAGACAACGGGACGACGGACGAAGGTTGATAACAATAATTTTCACAGATTTGCTTAGAACCTCTGATCGAAATTGAACATGGGACAATTAACCCTTTCACTGCCAGAGACAAATAAAAGCTTCTGTAAACAATACAGATTCATGTAAGCTACGAGCTGTCTTTCTTTAAATCTGCATTGTTTGCCACTTAGAAATTAAATTTTATCAAAATTCCTGTTAGACGGAAAACGGAGTGTTCCAATGTTCAACAAGGAAGAGTCGACTTTGTGAAATAAGGCAGTGAAATTGTTAAAATGAAATCTCAATGGTATAACATTCTTTCGAACTACTTTGAGAGTTGTTGACATGTGAGCCATCCCGCGAGAGAAACCAACATTGTGGACTCGGTCCGGATCAACCTAAGCATTCCGCGCAGGCTTACCCGAACAGACACTTTTCGCCTCCTGTGTATTTTCTTTTTCAGCAATCATAACTCTATACCTGTATCCCCCCGGAGGCGGAATGTGACGGCCCGGATCAGTCTGCGCGGATTGCGCAGGCTGATCTGGGTCGATACATTACGCAGAGGCAATAATGTTGGTAATGCGGGACGGCTCATATCTAGTTTTAGGTTTTTCAAACGCAATATCTCTGAAGCGACGCGTACATATGGAAGATGAAGTAAATGGATCTCACAGTGGGGTTCTGGAGACATTGATTCCACTTTAATATCGAAATGTTTGGAAATTGAAACCTGGATAACACACACAGTTAGTGTTAACCCTTTCCTAAAGTAGACGTATTTAGGATTGAGCATCTGAAGTCGTTTACATTTGAATCCAAAATATTGTAAAAACATGATAATTTGCGCACGATGATCTATTACTCCTTTTACGGCACACTGGTTTAAGGTCTGCTCATTCAATATTTATTATTATATTCAAGAGGTTTTTTTTCTTTTTCTTATGTCTGGTAATTTTCGGTCATTTGATACAGTCCAATTTCGTCTTGATGTTGATAAACCTTCAGCAGAGAAACTTTAATATTTCTTTTTACAAAGATGTTTATAGTATCTCAATTTCAATGGTTGACCTCACCGCCTCAGTGGTGAAGTGGAAGGGCGTGTTCGCCTCGGGTACGGGAGTTCGCTGGTTCAATCCCCGGCCGGGGATTACCCCGAAATACTATAAAAAGGGTAGTAATTGCTTCCCCCCTCGTCACTCAGGGTTGCGGAATTTGCATCACGACTGACTGGCAGGTGTCAGGATACATGGACCAGTACTACTGGCAACATACTGAGGAAACACAGTGATATAACTGAAAACAAAGGTTAAAGGTTCTATGCTACGTTTCCATTTAACGGCATTAAACACAATAAATCAACCCATCGTTGATCTTGTTTTAAAAACAAAGCTGAGTGTTTTCTACATAACGGTATTAGACTAACTCTTTTTCTAATCGTTTTAAAGGGCTAAGAGACGGTTCAACACAGTTCAAACAATTTCAATTTCTTTTCTAACAGCTCCCAATCTCAATACTAATCAACACAGATGAGGCGTGTCCCGTTAAATTGGGGGTCTTTTATGTGTCATCGTAACGGTATATGACAAAACCCTTTTCCCAACCCATGATACACCATATCTGAACCGAACGATTTTGAAAAAAAACATAGGTAGAAATGTGGTAATTTATTTATAATTTAAAGTATAATCATTGAATAGAGTTGAAAACATTGCGACAAAAGGATAAATTGCTCATTATGAGCAATTTATCCTTTTATCACAATGTTTTTCAAACGGTGTCTACTGCAGTTGCGGGAAACATAGGCAGAAATGTGGTATATCTCTTTATAATTTAAAGTATACAAATTGAATAAAGTTGAAAACATTGCGACAAAAGGATAAATTGCTCATTATGAGCAATTTATCCTTTTATCACAATGTTTTCAAAAGGTGTCTGATGCAGGTGCGGGATACTTCCGCGGCATGTAAGTGGGAAAGGGTTAATTGTACCATGTTACTAACAACGCTTCCCCTTTCGGATTGTACGTGTAGGCGAGCAGAGCGAAGGCTATGGTGATGGTGTGCGTACAGTGAAACCCGTACATTTGTATATTAATAAAGACCACCAATGGGAAGACACTATTCTGGTCTTTACTCACAAGTGGTCGTTTAATGCAGGGTCATGTATGTAGAACTGAAATGAGTCGTTGGGAAACTTAAATTGATGTCGCTATAGACAGGGAATGAGTTTTTTTAAAGGCGGTCATCAGCACAGGCTTGACTGCATGTAAATATACTGGTTCAATTTACACTACACCGTACGTGGATGCAACAAGGCACGATATCACCTGACCCGGCTCTCAGACCTCTACAAAAGCACTCTCTTAGATAATTATAACATTACTCCGGCGTAGAAAGCCGTCTGGTATAATAACGGGATTCGCGGACCGACTTCGGGTCTTTCTCTCTCTATAATATCAGATTTATGCGGTCATTGTCAGATAGATCAAGAGAAAACGTACCTCTTGTTATATGTGAAAACTGAGTTTGTATGTTTTTTGCTCTGGATTTTTTTACGCCGCTTTCAACAAGCTTTTAGTCATATCACGACATATCCTGTGTAAGTTACCAGTACTACTAGTCCATCTATCCTGATACCAGCTAGTAAGTTACCAGTACTATGCGTATCATTTATTCATATAATGGTGCATTTCACAGTCATAGTGCTATCTCCGCAGCCCCTAAGCGCCAAAGACGGCAGCCATTACTACAATGTTGAAAGTAATCGATATGACCCGACTGGTGATCGAACCCTGATTTCCCACTCCCGATGTGTAGGCTTTAAACCCTTCACCACGAATACGGTCCCTTTTGTATTTAAAAACAGTGTAGGCTACTGACTTATAGGCGGGGTTTCATTTTTGAAATTCGTCTTTGATTGATTGATTGATTGATTGTTTGGTGTTTTACGTTCGCTTTCAACACTTTTGAAGTAATTTCACGGCGTTTCCTGGGTAAGTTACCAATACCACTAGTCCATTTATCCTGACACCAGCCATACAGTCGTAATGCTAACCCCGCAACATAACCGCCAAGTAAGGAAGTCATTACTGCCATTTGGTATGACCCGGCAGGAGATCGAATCCGCAACCTCCCACACCCGAGGTGAACGCTCTACCACTACACCACACAAATTGTCATTTAACCTCGAAAACCTATGATGTTGGTACTCATAAACAAACGTTGTATTGAGACGCATCTCTCGAGAACCCACGGCATAGGTTTTACATTATTAATAAGAAAGAACATGAAAACCAAAGAACTATTATCTAGATTGGATTAAATATCATAATTGAGCTGTCACGCGAGAAAACCAATATTGTGGACTCTGCGTAAAGTATCGACCCAGATAAGCTAAAGCATGCCGCGCATGGTAAACCCGGACAGACACTTTTCACCTCCTGTGGATTTTCTGTTTCAAGAATCGTTACTCTATACCTCTATCCACCTGAGACGGACGGCCCCGGGTTAGATCTGATGCTGATCTGGATCGATAATTACGCAGAGGCCAATGATATGTGTATCACATAACGGGCCAGTGCGTGCACATACTCCCCGAGACAGTGTTCACGTGTCATATGTGATGTATTGACAGCCTAGAAGAAAGTACTATCAAATTGCTAGAATTTCGACCCTCGCGCGGTCTAAGAATGATGAGATTTACAAACATGGTGTCTAAATGGTGACGTTATTTGAGCCAGTACGTGAACAAAGGTTACACGTTTTTGTTTTTTTTTAGCAATGTCGGTTCAGATTATCTTGTCCATCTCATCAGTCTCTACACAAGTCGACATAGTCTTCTAACAAGCTTGTATCATACCGAAGTAAAGTATATCAACCCGGATCAGCCTAAGCATGCCGCGCAGGCTAACCCGGAGAGACAATTTTCGCCTCCTGTGGATTTTCTGTTTCAGTAATCATTACTCTGTACCTCTATCCCCCTGAGACGGAATGTGTCGGCCTGGATTAGCCTGCGCGGACTGCGCAGGCTGATCCGGGTCGATACATTACGCAGAGGCCATTATGTTGTTTTTTCTCACGGAACGGCTCATATGTGAAGAGGGTAGATCTTGACTAGACTATTCTGATGAACGGTCTGATCTGGCTTTATGCTGTTCAAAACTTCATAACGATCAATGTGCACCCTTTTCTCATCCACTGTATCATTTGATAGTTTTCGTTGACGGGCTTGAAACCCGTTATTCCCCTGGCTAATCTCTAGTGTATATTTGTATCTATCATTGGTGGCATTATTTATTTATAACCTTCGTTTTGGTATGATTTATGTCTCAAAGACACGCGCTTAAACCCTTTCTCACATGCAGACGACTTTGAAAACATCTTGGCAAAAGTATGAAATATTTCTGCAAATGTAACATTAATGAATTGAATAGAGCTGAAAACATTGTGTCAAAGGAATAAATTGCAGATTAAGTGCAATTTCTCCTTTTGCCACAATGTTTTCAGAAATCGTCTGCTGCAAAGGCATGAGAAAGCGTCTGTTTGACGGAAAGGGTTAGGATAAGGCATGATCATTCACGAATGATGATATATATTTGCATTTATATTGAAATGTTTTGTCCATAGTTTGCAAATACAACTGATTCACCAATCTATAAAACAACGAAATTGTAACGTGCAATAACGATTTATAGGTTCTATGCACCGTTTCTATTTTACAAGCAAAACTTATTTTTTCTTTTCTTTATTTGTGTGTAACTTTATTAGCCATGTTATAGATTAAAGTGAGGTCGTGGCCCTTTCAACCTTACAATATGTTTCAGTCATATTTGTATTACTTGTTAAACATTTATTTATAAACATATTCAGTTAGTGAAAAAATACATGAACAGTTTTATAATTACATAACTTGGTAGAAAGAAATAGACGTGATTTAAATTATAATTTAAAAAGTGAGTGATGGTTTTGTAGGCATATCAAAATTAATAATAAATACAACGTGGGTTACTCAAAGAAATGATTTAAATGCGGTGCATTTCGGCGTTTCAATTATCTTTCTCCAATAAACAGTTATTGACATTATAAATGCAATCTTTGATTCTTGTGTACAATTCGAAATATATTGACAAAAACCACTTAAATACCATTTTGAATTGTCAATATTCAGGTTTGGTATATGTGCCTGTCAAATCATAAATCAATTTAATACATCAGCCTCGAAATAAAATGAAAAGAGACAAGAACATATTTATATACCCACAAAAATAGTTCAAAAAACGTTGGTACTGTATTTATAAATCGGTACAATAGAGTTCATATAACGTAATTCGTATTGAAAGATACAATAGCTTCAAGATACGCTGTCAAAGTCCAGACTTAGGGACTTCGTAAGTATGATTGAATCGCTTACGCTTGGTATTATAAACGCGAGATGAAATTATCAATCCAACTTCGAATGCCAATTTATGAGTTTACTTGATAAGCAATGGACGAAACTGCGGATTTAGAGCATCTCTGTTTTAGCATTGCATATAAGGACATAAAGGTGAAAAGAATCTCTACGCCTAAATTATATTCATGTATAGGGTTCGTCTCTATGGTGAGACTGTGCGCATGCGCATTTCCTACTTACATACATGTACATAGGACATTTTTCGGCTTACGCAATACTAGTAATATGACAGATAACTGTCTGTTTTATTTATTCCGACTGCTGTCATTCGGCCGAATCTCTTCAAGTAGACTCCCCTATGTTTCAAATCGGGCGACTCCATTTCCCATGTAATACGAGTTTTGGGGATATTTTGCTAGATTAAAGGTAAACAAGAGTTATTGCAAGATGCAGCTATTGGCGCGGGAATCAGCATGTTATGGCTTATGAAATTCTGTTTGATTCGTAAAACACGAAGCTCGCTTTTAAATATATGATATATATATGATAAACAATAGTTTTTTAGTTAAATACGTAAAACGAAAACAAAAATACCTTTTCCCAACGTGTTGACCTCGATCTCCCAACATTATTGTAAACATTTAGCACAAGAACTTCGCATTGATGAAAATATTCCCATTTTCCTAATGTAACGGGAACGGGGTATATGTATAGGTATACATATCACTTCTACAGCCTTGCTGTGGAAGCCGGCTTTTATAGCGACGTTGGTAGAGTGGTTGACCTTTGTGTAAAGTTAAGCCACGTTCATCGCGGTTAGTGCCTGGATGGGTTACCCGCGATGGCTTAACGCCGGTACACGTTAAACATGGTGGCAGCGGTGGGTGTTATAACAATTATGGTTTTAATTTACATTTTAATTATAAAACAAAATACTCGCATATAAATAGACTGGTTCACTAATCTTAATATTATATTGCAACCTCGAACGAGAACCAGTCTAGTGACGAACTGCTACGGAAATATCCGAGAGCTGACGGTAAAATACGGCGCATGCGCGATCAAGACGATTAACACGGCGTATGCACAAGCCCATTGCACCAGTGATAGTTTTTTCACAACAAATATATGCACTGGTGCTGATGCACCCGCGCAATAATGCTGGTTTCAGGCAAGACAGCTCGTTACGAGCTTACTCACCTGAAATATGTGAGCTTTCCCACAAGAAAACCAACATTGTGGACTCAGCGTAAAGTATCGACCCTGATCAGCCTAATCATACCGCGTAGGCTTACCCGAATATATAGACACTTTTCGCCTCATGTGGATTTTCTGTTTCGGGAATCATTACTCTATACCTCTATCCCCCTGAGACGTGTCGGCCCGGATCAGTATGCACGGACTGCGCAGGACGATCCGGGTCGATACATTACGCAGAGGCAATACTATTGGTTTTCTCGCGGGACGGCGCATGTATCGTTTTGCAAAAACCTTAATATTGCCATTGGCGCTGAAGAGTTATGGTGATTGGTCTTTTTCAGAGATGTCGGCAATTGTGAAACATCCGTTACATGTAATCATGTTAAACATTTTCCCACCCTTTCTCGGTGTTGTTTGAAGAGTCGTCTGCCTTCAAATCGTCTGAGGAAAGGAGTTTTTTTTATAAATTCATGAAAATTAGAGATGTGATTTTAATACAAGAGTTGACCACATTCTAGAAAGACGGAGATATTGCCAAACATGAGCAATTTCCCCTTATTCCAAAATGTCTGCTTCCAAGTGCATTCGAAGTCGTCTGTATCCGAGACAGAGTTAAACAGCTCACTTATTTCAAAGACTACTTTACCTGTCAATGTTGATGTATTCTCTGCAAGTTTACCCTTTTCCACATGTAGATGCATTCGGACGCGTATGAAGCAAACGACTTTTGAAATCATTGAGGCAAAATGAAAAAAATAGCTCATTATACGCAATTCCTTCATTTGCCATAATGATTTCAACTCTATTAGATAATCATACTTTTATTTATAGAGATGATATACACTATTTCTTCCTAGACAGTTTCAAAGTCGTCTGCTGCAGGTTTGTTGTATGTGGGAAAGGTTTAAGAACAAGAGCACCAGACAATAGTGCCTTCTGGGTAATGTACCTTCTCATAAATAATGTATTTAACCCTTTCCCTCATACAGACGCTTTCTGACGCCTTTGCAACAGACGGCTTTTTGAAAACATAGTGACAAAAGAAGAAATTGCTCAAAACGAGCAATTTCTCCTTTGGCCACAATGTTTTCCACTTTTTGTCATGGGTTATCCATTCAATTATAGAGATTTTCTATTTTTTGACAAAATATGTTTAAAGTCGTCTGCTGCAGAATTGTCGTATGAGGGAAAGGATTAATAAAGCTCATGTCATTGGACGTGTATGAGTCTCCAGCATGAAGGTTTGTTGTATGTGGGGAAGGTTTAAGAGCAAGAGCGCCAGACGATGGTGCTTTCTGGGTAATGAACCTTCTCATATATAATGTATGGCTAACTTTGAACAAAGTTCATGTCATTGACATTGTGAGTCTTCAGAATGAACGATAGTAGATCAAGAGAGTGTATGTCGTTTTAGGCCATCATATTCAACATGTTTTCAGTTTTAAATATCACATCGTTTCCTGGGTAGGTTACCTGTTTAACTGGTCCATTTATTCTGATAATAGCGAGTCAGTCGTAATGCCAAACCACACAATCTTAAGCACGAAGGCAGAGAGTCATTACTACCATTTGGTATGACCCGGTCGGGGATCGAACCCGCTGCCGAATACTTTAAAAATGGTTGTAATTGCTACCTCCCTTTGCGCTCAGCATTACGACTGACCGGCTGGTGTCCGGATTAATGGACCAGGAGTACTGGTAACTTACACAGGAAAGGCCGTGATAAAACTGTACAATTGTTGGAAGCGGCGTAAATCACCAAACAATAAATCAATCAACCAGTCCTAGCCTATGAATTGTGCCAGTTCAATGTACACAATAAACAAATACGGTCTGATACCTTATTGGAATGACGCGGTTCAGTCCGCATCGACGAATAACTCCGAAATCAATTAGACCCAGCGATTTGTGGGAAAGGTAAACACTCCAGAAGGAAGCATATTTGTATGCATGCTAGATAAACACACTCCAGAGGAAGAGCGGGAGACTAATGGAAAGGATGGTGCAATTTCAGACACCGTTGGTTATCCATTTTCTTACCTCCAAGACGTAAAACCACTCGATGAAAACTAACCCTATTCGCGCTGAATTCCCGAAACCGTAATCGGGACTTCTAAATATAAACCATTTCGCTCAACAAAGCATTTAAAGGTTTTTGCAAACAATGCCGATTCGGGCGAGACAGCTCGTAACTCTGTCTCTCAGAAAATGTGTATTTATTTCTTTATTATGTCTTAAAAGTTATACATGGTATATAATTATCCCTTTCCCTCATATAGACGCTTTCTGACGCCTCTGCAGCAGACGGATTTTTGAAAACATAGTGAAAAAAGAAGAAATTGCACAAAACGTGCAATTTCGCCTTTTGCCACAATGTTTTCCACTTTTAGGTCTCGCGAGATAACAATTTTCCCCTAGTAGAACAATACTAAAACGTGTATCGCTACTGCAACATGTTCGAATCTCGGCTCGGCCAACTTTCTTTCCGAGGATTGACAAAAGTCAATGCGACATGCGTCATTCGTCTTCCACCAATGGGCTAAGTCTATGTGGAAAAGCAGCCAGTTGCTTTGGAAGATTGTTGTGTGGAGTACTGGTGTGAGAAAACCAGGAAATGCATGAGTAGGTGAACTGGCCGCCGTGATATAACTGTGAAATTGTTAAAAACGGCGTTAAACCCCCAATAAATCAATAAATCAAATCTACTGCAACATAATATTCTCTTTGTATTGTGAAGAAGTCATATTCATATCTTTAGAGAATAATTAATCACAGCTACGGTAGCGACATTACATTTGATGGACGTGCGATAGGGGTTTAAAATTCAATTTTTCAAATGTCATTAGCCAAATCGGGAAATGTTGTTAGGAGTTAAATCGACCCAAAATAACCCTAGATATGTATCGGTCTCTTATCCCTTTCCGTCTTGTTGAATCAGTTTGGCGCTTATAAAAGAGAAGACTTTTGAAAAAGATTGAGACATAATGAGAAATTGCTCATTCTGAGCATGTCCGCCCAATCCCCTTACATGAATGCAAACAAAGAGTGCTTTTGTTGGCAGCCAGGTATTACCAATATGTACTGTGTATTCGTCTTAACACAATAACATTTTGTTAACTTTGTTTTCTTCTTAACCCTTTCCCTCATACGACAATTCTGCAGCAGACGACTTTGAACGTATTTTGTCAAAAAATGGAAAATCTCCATAATTGAATGGATAACCTATGACAAAAAGTGGAAAACAGTGTGTCAAAAGGAGAAATTGCACGTTTTGTGCAATTTCTTCTTTTGTCACTATGTTTTTAAAAAGCCGTCTGCTGCAGAGGCGTCCGAAAGCGTTAAAGCTTCCCCTCCTGTTCATACTACTCCATGTGTTCTTCATTTCGTATTACTTATTCACATGTATTTACGTATGTGTATATGGTAACATATTGTAAACTGTGCTCCATTCAATTGATTGTCCAGAGTTTGTGTCGTTAAAACTCTGCACAGCCTGCTGGGAAAAGGTATTCAATATTTTGACTTTCCTGAGATCATCTCCAAATACTTTTGCTTGTCTACCGCAAACAACTTTTAAAACTTACATCGTGGTTAACATTTGGTTTAAACTTATATAATTTTACATCGATTGCGAAGCAAGTTTTAAGCTTATATTAATCACGCTCGATGTCTGCTTCATGGAGACATAACCAGTACTCGCGCCGTTTGTGTAGTAAAATCCCAAAGGCAGAACTCGCTAAACACGGGATTCGAACCCGGGACCCTTGGTACGAGAGGCCGACGCTCTACCACCGATGCCAATATCTGAACAGTAAGCAAACAAATTTAACAGAGGAATTGCACGAGCGAAATATTTTGCTTACCAGTTAACATATTATCTCATCGGCCGTCTAATTGTATGAGAAAAGAAATAAATCTCTGTCAAATATTTCATAATTCTGTGAAGATACCCTCAGTTATTTTATTTGATAAGGGAGACTTTAATATCTGATTGTCTCTGGGACAACAAATGAGCTTTTGATTATATTCATGGTTTCCACGTCAGTGAGGCAATATCCTCTATAACATCTCTTCAGCAGATGTCTTTTAAAAACTTTGGTGAGGTACAGTTGAGGTAATAATTAACTTTAATCGTTTCAGTTTTAGCAGATCGACGTTTGAAAACATTTTGACTCAAAACAGAATGCCTCATAATGAGTGTTGATTTTACCCTTTTTTTTCCAACTCCATTTAACCCATTCCCTCATACAATTCTGCAGCGGACGACTTTTGAACGTATTTTGTCAAAACATAAAAAAATCTCCATAATTGAATGGATAACCTATGACAAAAAGTGAAAAACATTGTGGCAAAAGGAGAAATTGCACGTTTTGTGCAATTTCTTCTTTTGTCACTATGTTTTCAAATAGCCGTCTGCTGCGGAGGCGTCAGAAAGCGTCTATATGAGGGAAAAGGTAAATGGTTACACTTTCATTTATAAGGGTTTTAGATTTTATTTTAGATTTGCAAAGAGTCATCTGCTGTAGAGTTGTCGTATGCGCAGTTTCTCTTATTGCAACACGTTCATTTTTAAATATATGTATCCATATTTTAACCTAGTCGTCTGCTGCAGATTTGTCGTATGCGCAGTTTCTCTTATTGCAACACGTTCATTTTTAAATATATGTATCCATATTTTAACCTAGTCGTCTGCTGCAGAGTTGTCGTATGCGCAGTTTCTCTTATTGCAACACGTTCATTTTTAAATATATGTATCCATATTTTAACCTAGTCGTCTGCTGCAGATTTGTCGTATGCGCAGTTTCTCTTATTGCAACACGTTCATTTTTAAATATATGTATCCATATTTTAACCTAGTCGTCTGCTGCAGATTTGTCGTACGCGCAGTTTCTCTTGCTGCCACACTTTCATTTTTAAATATATGTATCCATATTTTAACCTAGTCGTCTGCTGCAGATTTGTCGTACGCGCAGTTTCTCTTGCTGCCACACTTTCATTTTTAAATATATGTATCCATATTTTAACCTAGTCGTCTGCTGCAGATTTGTCGTACGCGCAGTTTCTCTTGCTGCCACACTTTCATTTTTAAATATATGTATCCATATTTTAACCTAGTCGTCTGCTGCAGATTTGTCGTACGCGCAGTTTCTCTTGCTGCCACACTTTCATTTTTAAATATATGTATCCATATTTTAACCTAGTCGTCTGCTGCAGATTTGTCGTACGCGCAGTTTCTCTTGCTGCCACACTTTCATTTTTAAATATATGTATCCATATTTTAACCTAGTCGTCTGCTGCAGATTTGTCGTACGCGCAGTTTCTCTTGCTGCCACACTTTCATTTTTAAATATATGTATCCATATTTTAACCTAGTCGTCTGCTGCAGATTTGTCGTACGCGCAGTTTCTCTTGCTGCCACACTTTCATTTTTAAATATATGTATCCATATTTTAACCTAGTCGTCTGCTGCAGATTTGTCGTACGCGCAGTTTCTCTTGCTGCCACACTTTCATTTTTAAATATATGTATCCATATTTTAACCTAGTCGTCTGCTGCAGATTTGTCGTACGCGCAGTTTCTCTTGCTGCCACACTTTCATTTTTAAATATATGTATCCATATTTTAACCTAGTCGTCTGCTGCAGATTTGTCGTACGCGCAGTTTCTCTTGCTGCCACACTTTCATTTTTAAATATATGTATCCATATTTTAACCTAGTCGTCTGCTGCAGATTTGTCGTACGCGCAGTTTCTCTTGCTGCCACACTTTCATTTTTAAATATATGTATCCATATTTTAACCTAGTCGTCTGCTGCAGATTTGTCGTACGCGCAGTTTCTCTTGCTGCCACACTTTCATTTTTAAATATATGTATCCATATTTTAACCTAGTCGTCTGCTGCAGATTTGTCGTACGCGCAGTTTCTCTTGCTGCCACACTTTCATTTTTAAATATATGTATCCATATTTTAACCTAGTCGTCTGCTGCAGATTTGTCGTACGCGCAGTTTCTCTTGCTGCCACACTTTCATTTTTAAATATATGTATCCATATTTTAACCTAGTCGTCTGCTGCAGAGTTGTCGTACGCGCAGTTTCTCTTACTGCCACACTTTCATTTTTAAATATATGTATCCATATTTTAACCTAGTCGTCTGTTGTAGAGTTGTCGTATGCTCAATTTCTCTTATTGCAACACTTTCATTTTTAAATATATGTATCCATATTTTAACCTAGTCGTCTGTTGTAGAGTTGTCGTATGCTCAATTTCTCTTATTGCAACACTTTCATTTTTAAATATATGTTTCCATATTTTAACCTAGTCATCTACTGCAGAGTTGTCGTATGCTCAATTTCTCTTATTGCAACACTTTCATTTTTAAATATATGTATCCATATTTTAACCTAGTCATCTGCTGCAGATTTGTCGTACGCGCAGTTTCTCTTACTGCCACACTTTCATTTTTAAATATATGTATCCATATTTTAACCTAGTCATCTGCTGCAGATTTGTCGTACGCGCAGTTTCTCTTACTGCCACACTTTCATTTTTAAATATATGTATCCATAGTTTAAACTAGTCATCTGCTGCAGAGTTGTCGTATGCGCAATTTCTTTTATTGCAACACTTTCATTTTT
This sequence comes from Serripes groenlandicus, assembly GCA_031761405.1. NCBI lineage: Eukaryota > Metazoa > Mollusca > Bivalvia > Cardiida > Cardiidae > Serripes > Serripes groenlandicus. The sequence goes on along the minus strand of JASEVX010000009.1, from coordinate 16,539,422 downwards.
AAATATATGTATCCATATTTTAACCTAGTCATCATTTGATTGTTAGTATATAAGAACAGAATGTATTGTTTAATTATTTGTGATAGCTTCATTTCTTCTGTGATTAGCATCTTAGATTAATTTAGCAATATTAAAGATTTCTTTTTTATTTGAAGGAGACATAAGAGTTGTAAATTTGTATATTGTTGGCCACTTGCAGAAATACAGTTTTATATACGGAATATAATAAGGTCTGGTTTACATGAGATTGATTCTACTCAACATACGTGTTAACGATAAAGTTTGCTTCATATTTATTTCGTCACGTGAAGTTTAAAACTAATCAATTTTTCATTTTTGACACAACGTTTCCACTATATCCAAAGATTATTCGGTCATTGTATAAAAAAAGTTCCATAAGTTTGGCATTACTCATTTCAAAGTTGTCTGCTGTGCAGTTGTCGTATTTTGTTATGGATTAAGAGTAACGCCGAAATGGTCCAATCGAACGACGTCCCTAAGCGGGACTAGATATAGTCGTTCTTGTTTAGACTTAATTCAGCTGAAATCTCTTCATCCCGACGAATATACTAAACTCTGGTCAGTCGAAAAAGCATCGTTAAACTCAGACTAGGAATACATTTTGACCTTCAACATTCCAGAGACAGATGTGAACCTACGCTATAACCAATAAGAGCTATTAATGGTTAAATAAAACATAAACATCAAGTTAGTTCAAATGATTTACAATACGCGTAGGGTAAATTGATTTAATCCGCGACGGAGCGGACATTTCTTCATGGCTGCAGGAAGTAGGAAACCCATTCCATATTTAACACATAACGTCTTGGGATAGTAGACTGGTTTATAGGGTTTCTATTTATGGAGAATAGTTAAATGCTAAACACGCTTTCTTTTCTGGAATCTTTCTTACATACAACCAATCTTCAGCACTTTAAAAATCGACTTTAAAAATATAACCGCAAACATATTTAACAACTCTATAAATGAAAAGACTATAGAATATAGATGAACATTTTGTGGTAAAAGTTTTCTACTGCAGATGTATCAAAATGAGTCTGCAAGTAAACAGAGGGTTAACGTCGACAATTTTTTATAAATCTATTCTAAACCCGAGCTATAAATGTATAACGTCCATCAATTAACCCTGTCCTACTGCAGACGCATTTTGACGCAATAGCAGGAGACGACTTTTGAAAACATTATGGCTATAGGTGAAATTACTCACGAGGAGAAATTTCTCTATTGGCCACAATGTTTTTAACTTTATTTAACAATTAAGATATCTATTATGGAGATTTTCCAGGTTTTTGTCGCTATGTTTTCAAAGTCGTGTCCTGCAGATTTCTTGCATGTGGGAAAAGGATAAGAGTGTGCGTACAGTGAGGACTCCGGTGAGCATGTGCGCACCGTCTCAATATAGCCTTACTTGACCGTCCGCCGTTTGTGTGGAACAATCCCAAAGTCAGAACCCGCTCATCACGGGATTCGAACCCGGGACCTTTGGAACGAGAGGTTGACGCTCTTCCTCTTCACTACTGTCTTCCCAGAGTTTTTTTCGAAAAATGAAACTTTTATAACCATATTGAATTCCTTGATATAACACTAGCGGGGTATTTGGTTTGTCTCTAATGTGCCATTGGAGACACGTCTGGTGATTTTGGATCTTATAGAAACTCCATAACGGGACAATTATGATGTCCCATATCATATGTACTTGTATATATTGCAAATCTAACTGATTTCTTCGAGTGTAACGCCGTTTTCAACAAGGTTTCACTCATATTACAGCGGCAAGTTCACCCTAAAAATTTGTTTCCGTGCTCTCACACATCATTACTCTGATAAAAAAAGATACTGGCTGCTTTTACATATGGACTGTTAGCCCTTTGATGGAAGACGAACGGCCATTGTCGCAGTGACGTTTGTCAAACGTCGGAAATAATGCTGGGGTTTGAACCTACAACACGTGGATTAACAACCCGCGTGCCAACCTACCACGCTACGGGGACTCGGCATATTTAGAATAGCTATATAGATGTAGCTTCTGACCAAATATAGATGATCATATATGAGCCGTTCCGCGAGAAAATCCACCAGTGTGGCGTAAAAGTATCGACCCGGATCAGCCTGAGAATGGAGCGCAGGCTAACCCGGAAATACACTGTTCGCCTCCAGTGGATTTTCTGTTTCAGGAATCATTACTCTATACCTTAAACCCCATGAGACGGAAAAAGTCGGCCCGGATTAGTCTGCGCGGACTGCTAAGTCTGATCTGGGTCGATACATTACGCAGAGTCCATAATGTTGGTTTTCCCGGCGTATATCGAGGGCTTGGCGTGAAACGGTTGTATCTAAAAACCTTTTTTGACAACCCTGGTTTAGGGGCAATTTTTGACCCGTTTGTAAACAATGCAGATTTAGGTGCCATTGCTCAGAACGAGCAATGGCACCTAAATTTCCATTGATTACCAAGAAAAATGATTTAACCCTTATAAAGACCTTAAGGCAAGGTGAATAACCTTGGTAAAAAAAATACCAATATTAGTTACAACCGTTTCACGCCAAGCCCTCGATATGTGATATCATCGAGAGCCTTTTATAGTTGGACGCAGCTGAGATAAATGGATACCGGAGACAATTTCTCGTAGCTGTACTTTGGAATGGCATTGACCTGTTAAGATAATCACAGTATCGTTGTGTCTTCCTCGTAGAATTGTGTTTTTTTAAATACAAAAATATATTAGGTATGTGAAGTTGGCACGAAGTTCGATATTCGGTATTCGATATTCAATACCGATATGAATGTAGAGCTGACACGAATATAGAGCCAGTACCAGATTCGTGAAATATGTTACGCATTGAAATATACGTTTTCGTCATTGTTTAGTATGACCAATATCGATATGAATAAAGATCTGAATGTCGAGCCAGGTCAATATTCGAGAAAATGGTGCTATCTTTTTTCTAAATATATTTCAGTTCAAAATTGTTTCCACTAACTAGTTCAGTGCCAACGTCAATATTGATGTTTTTGCAAAACAATACAGATTCAGGTGAGTCAACTCGTAACGAATGAATGTTTAACACGCGGACCTCTTCAGATGGTTTTGTCTGCGGACTTAACTCTTTCAGCGCCAAAGGCAATATTTAGGTTTTTGCAAACAATACTGATTCAGGCGAGTCAGCTCGTAACGAGCTGTCTCACCTGAAATCAGCATTGTTTGCCTTTTAGTTATCAAAATAGTCCAGACTTTTATAACATGAGAAATGGAGACGCCCGATTTTGAACATGGAAGAGTCTACTTTAAACCATTTGGCGCTGAAAGAGTTAAAAGAGGAGGTTTTTTTTGTATAGCCTCTTCACAAACAGTTATAGCTCCACAACGGAAACGGTTTGTTTCCGCGCGTCATTCCTTTTGAAATGTTTGAAGTTGCACTTCTCATTCACTCATTCACAGAGAGATACATTTATTTGAATTACTTTAATTCAGTGTAACATTTCCGTATAATTTAGGTGAATTTGTTTGTATATAATGCTGGTCCAATTCTTGCTCCCAAACGGTCTAAACAAGAGCGCCGTGGAGGGCCTGGTGTGTTTTTTTCTTCAGAAAAGGGGCATTACTGAATAATAATAAAACCAGAGTTATGAGACTTGGTATAAACATGCTATATTTTGTTTCTGGGAAAATGTGTGCCAAGTTTCATTTGAATAAGTAACGTGTTTTTAGTTATTAGTTAACTCTTTCAGCGCCAAAGGCAATATTGAGGTTTTTGCAAACAATACAGATTCAGGTGAGTCAGCTCGTAACGAGCTGTCTCACCTGAAATCAGCATAGTTTGCCTTATAGTTTTCAAATATTCCAAAATTCGTATAACATATGAAAATAGAGTCGTCCGACTTTGAACATGGAAGAGTCTACTTTTAACAATTCGGCGCTGAAAGAGTTAAGGTTAACGTATTGTTACGAAGACGCAGAGACGACGACGATAGCCAAACTATTTTTCAGACGAGCTTAAAAAAGGGTTTTGTTTAGTCAATGCAAGGCTTTGTGACTGTAAAACTATATACAATCCTCACCAAAGTTCAGAAAGTCGATTTTCCCATAAGGCTTGCATACACACAATACAGTAGGGTGTTCAGTATATTGTTTCTTTCACTAACGATAAACCAATAAAACCATCAATCAAAATTGAGCAATAAGAAGCTTAAATTTGATTAGTGGATTGAATTTGGTTCTTGATAATATCATAAGCGTACTGTTTTCGCTCTCTGCTCGATGTTGATATAAATAGTTAACAATGAACTTTGAACTCGGTTAACAAAATGGGTTATTACATAAACGTCACAGCAATTGCCTTGGATAATAACAAAAAAAAGAACAAAAATAAAAAGTTGCTCCATTCCATCGATCAGAACGAGGTCTTTACATCAGAACGAGGTCTTGACTTGACAGTTTAATCCACAAAAACAGTTCCATAGCCGTGTCAGTTTGACAACAAATCCAAGAAATGGGAGGGAAAATAGATTAGCAATCTTGTTAATGCATTCACCGAATCCCTCTTGACAGTGGGTCGTTTTCAACTGGGTTCGTATTGACCCTATTTTGTGTGTCATATTCTGATTACAATAATAACATCAACTTCTTTTTTTCTTTCGTTTCGTAATGACTCAGCGTAATGTATAGACCCATATCACCCTGCACAGTCTGCGCAGGCTAATCCGGGCCGACACATCCCGTCTCAAGGGGATAGAGGTATAGAATAATGTTTCATGAAACAGAAAATCCACAGGAAACGAAAAGTATCTGTCCGAGTTAACCCGCACGGCCTGCTTCGGCTGATTTGGGTCAATACTCTATAGCGCAGAGTTCACAATTCTGGTTTTCTCGTGGAACAGCTCATATGTCTGTTTTAACCCCGTCCCATATGCGGAAGCATTTTGACACAGCTATATGTGTCTGACTGTTTTCAACACTATTCAATACTTATACATGTACTTTCATTACTATGCAGCCTTTTAATAGTTTGCATGTACAGGGGCGTAGCTCAGCTCCCTTTAGACACTGTAGGCACGTGTCTACACATTTTTTCTAAAAATGCCCCCAAAATGCAGCTGCGGCGATACACATCTGCGTAATTATCGACCAGATCAGCCTGCGCTGTCCGCGCAGACTCATCCGACCGACACATTCCGTCTAAGGCGGGGGGGGGGGGGTATTGATAGAGTAGTGATTCCTGAAACAGAAAATCCACAGGAGGCGAAAAGTGTATATCCGGGTACGCCTGTATGGCATGCTTAGGCTGATCCGGGTCGATACTTTACAATGTCCACAGTCCACAATGTTGATTTTCTCACGAGACGGCCTACACATTGATTATTGCCAAGCTACGCCCCTGCTGTACATTTGTCAAGTTACCGCTTGTCGTTTATGGATAACTACTGACTTTCATTTTGACACATCTTTTGTGTCTTCTTGCAGAGACAATGATAGGAGCCGTCCCGCGAGAAAAACCAACATTGTGGACTCTGCGTAAAGTATCGACCCGGATCAGCCTACACATGCCGCGCAGGCTTACCCGGATAGACACTTTTCGCCTCCTGTGGCTTTTCTGTTTCAGGAACCATTAATCTATACCTATATACCCCTGAGACGAAATGTGTCGGCCCGGATTAGCCTGCGCGGACTGCGTAAGCTGATATGAGTCGATACATTACGCAGAGTCCATAATGTTGGTTTGTTCGTGAAACGGCTTGTTCACAATCAAACAGTTCTGCTTAGGAAAAATGTATAAACAATTAAGACTATATCTGCTAGAACAGCATATATTGCCTGTTGAATTATTTCTCCTTTTGCCGCAATGTTTTTTGTTTTTTTAAAAAGACACCTGATGAAGAGGCATCAGAAAGCATCTGTATGTAGGACAGGTTTTAAGAAATACGACTTACCGATATACAGCGTTATCAATATTGAACAAGTGTTCCACAACTCCGAGTGTTGGCCGTCGTATGAATAATATATCCTGCATCGTTGGGAGGTACTGCTCCCGCACTATTCGGCTCAGGTCGTTTAGAAAACTGAAATAGATCAGATGTATTTACGTTATAGCACATTTGCTTTCTTCAAACAAACGAAATAATGATTGTTTGTATGGTGATTTACGCCGATTTCGACATTTTTTCAGTTATATCACCCGGTAGCTCAGTCGGTAACAACGCGGGCTGTCAATCCAGGGGTTGTGAGTTCGAGTCCCGGCTCGGCCAACTTTCTTTCCGACGTTTGACAAAAGTCATTGCGACATGCGTCGTTCGTCTTCCACCAATGGGCTAAGTCTATGTGGAAAAGCAGCCAGTTGCTTGGGAAGATTGTTGTGTGGAGTACTGGTATGAGAAAACCCAGGAAACACATGAGTAGGTGAACTGGCCGCCGTGATATAACTGAGAAATTGTTAAAAACGGCGTTAGACCCAAATCAATCAATCAATCAATCAATCAATCAATCAATCAATCAATCAATCAATCAATCAATCAGTTATATCACGGCGTTTCCTGGGTACTTTACCAGTACTACTGGCCACGTATTCTGACACCCGTGAGTCAGTCGTAATGCTAACCCCGCAACCATGAGCGGCAAGGACGGCATCCATTATTATCATTTGTAAAGTCTTTGGTCTGACCCGGTAAGGGTTGGTCAACAGGTCAACAGGTTAGGGCTTGAAAACAAACAGGGCGACAGGATGGCAAAATAAGCTCATAGTCCAGACAGTCTAAAAGGGAATCCAGTTTTATGACAGAATTATTCTTTGTTTACTTGTTTTTATATTGTTTTATGTCGCTTTCAACACTTTTTTAGTATATTCACAGCGTTACCTGGGTAAGTTACCAGAACTACTAGTCCATTTATCCTGACACCAGTGAGTCAGTCGTAATGCTAACCCCAAAATCCTGAGCAAATGGGGGAAATTGCTCATTATGAGCAATTCCTCCTTTTACCTAAACGTTTTCAAAAGTCGTCTGCTGCAAATGCGTCAGAATGCCTCTGCAAGTGAGAATGGGTCAAACAAGACGACCTATTTGACGTCAAAGGCGTTTCTGACAGATATAAATGAACCGTTCCATGATAAAAACCAACATGGACATGTGGACTCTGCGTAAAGTACCGATCCTCGTCAGCCCAAGTATGCCGCGCAGGCTAATCCGGGCAGATACTTTTCGCCTACTGTGGATTTTTTGTTACAGGAATCATAACTCTATACCTATATCCACCAGAGTTGGAATGTGTCGGCCCGGATTAGCCTTCGCGGATTGTGCAGGGCTGATCTTGGTCGATACATTTCGCAGAGTTCATGGTGTTGGTTTGTTCGTTGAAAGGCTCATATAGAGACATTATCTTTATTCAGTTAAAAACTATAAATCAGATATGAAAACATAAATACATTTCTTATCAGAGTAATATCAGTAGCTCTGGAAGTTCTTTTAATCTGGGAGATGCTTTTGGGGGAAGACACGATTGCATGCTGGCATGAATGCACGATGGCATGAAGGCACGATGGCATGATGGCATGCATGCAGATGACAGCAATGCAGATTACATTAACGCTTTCCCGGACACGACAATTCCGTAGCAGACGACTTTGAAAACATATTGACAAAAATTTGAAATATTTCCGTAAATGAGAGTTTAATCAGTTGAAAACATTATGGCAAAAAGGGAAATTGCTCATCATGAGCGATTTCTCCTTTTTCCACAATGTTTTTAAAAGTCGTCTGCTGCAAATGCGTCGGAATGCATCTTGCAAGTGGGACGGGTTAACAGGACATGTTCTTGCAGTTCAATATCAACCAGATACACGTGTTATCCGCTGCGTTCCACATGGAAATAGACTGGGGGGAAAAGATGACATAATGTTACTGTTAAGTACAATGACGGATACATGACAGTTTAAACAGCCTCGATGGTGTAGTAGTAAAGCGTCAGACTCGGGCGTGGGAGGTCGTGGGTTTAATCCCCGGCCCGGTTATTCCGAATACTTAAGAGATAGTAGTAAAAGCTGACCTCCTTCGCGCTCAGGACTGACTGGCTGGTGTAAGGATAAATGGACCAGTAATACCGGTAACTAACCCAGGAAACGCCGTTATATAACTGATTTTTTTTTTTTTTGAAAGCTGCATAAAAAAAACCGTGATGAGAGTTAAACCCAGACTACAGAGACTGTGGTAGTAAAGCGTCCGACTCGGTGTGGGAGGTCGTGTGTTCAATCCCCGGCCGGGTTATACACAAATACTAAAGAGATAGTAGTAATGGCTACCCTTCTTCGCGCTCAGGACTGACTGGCTGTTGTAAGGATACATGGACCAGTAATACTGGTAACTTAACCAGGAAACGCCGTAATATAACTGAAAAATTGTTTAAAGCTGCGTTATAAAACAACGTGATGATAGTTAAACCCAGACTACAGAGACTATAACATTTAGTCTATAGTATATCTATTGCATACTGTATACAGACAGCAATACATAGACGCGCTTTGGTTGATTGCTTAACCCTTTCCCACATACAACAAATCTGCAGCAGTCGATTTTAAAATATCTTGGCAAACATATGAACAATCAAGTATGATAATGTAATAGGGTTTAAAAGAAAATGCGGCAAACGGCTCATTATAAACATATTCTCCTTTGGTTACAATATTTTCAAAAGTCGTCAAATAAGCAATTTCTCATTTTGCCAAAATGGTTTTTTTACAGAAAGTGACCATAGTTTTTTTTATTTGATGTAAACTGGCCTTGTTACATCTTTACAGGTATTCTTCATGCGACATTTCAATCTACAAGGATTTTCGGTTTTCACTTTTTATTTAACAAAGGAATGTAAAAGCTTTTATAGGTGTTCGTCCAGAATTGGAAACATTGAAGATCCTGATCAAGATTGCGTGGATTCTAAAGTGGATATGAGCACAGCATGAGTCTACACTGCTTGCAAGATCGCGAAGGTTGCTTTTCGTGCGACCTGGCGTATGTATGCATTATAGGAAGGAGACATTGAAGCGCCATATAGTCATAGAAGTCCTTCCAAACTGAGTAAGTGACAGACATAATCGAAACTGGTGTCGAAAAGGTAATAGACTTTTGAATTATTCAAAATCTAGATTATGCATGGAGACATTTTCCAACACACATTGTGCGGGACATAACGCTGCATGAATTTAGAATGTGATATCACATTGAATTTACTATTGTTGTTTTACGCATGCTTTCAATTTTTTTTTCGGTAATGTCACGGTGTTTCCTGGGTTATTTACCAGTATTACTGGTGTATTCATCCTGACACCAGTCAGTTAGACGTAATGCTAACCCGTAACGACATCATATTAAAGAATGCTTAATAACCTAATACAGATTAGTGCACATTTATTCAATGTCTTAATCTAGATATACACAATTGGACGAGTTGTTAAATATTCAGATTGTCCTAACACGCCGAGCGCCCGGGTATGCGTTAGTTAAAAGATGTAATTTGATTGTTGCATTCGGCGAGAGCCCGGGCATGCGTCAGCTAAAAGATGTATTTTGATTGGAGAATTCGGAGAGCGCCCGGACATACGCTAGCTAAAAGATGTAGTTTGATAGATGCATTTGGCGAGCGCCCGGGCATGCGTAAGCTAAATTATGTAATTTGATTGTTACATTCGGCGAGCGCCCGGGCATGCGTTAGTTAAAAGATGTAATTTGATTGGCGGATTAGGCTAGCACTCGGCCGAGAGTTCGAAATAGTTGTGTAATCAGAATACATCCCTGTTATAAAAGAATTTGAGCCGTCCCACGAGAAAACCAACAGTATGGCCTCTGCATAATGTATCGACCCAGATCAGCATGCGCAGTCCGCGCATAATAATCCGGACCGACGTATTCCGTCTCAGGGGCATAGAGGTACAGAGTAATAACTCCTGAAACAGAAATTCCACAGGAGGCGGAAAGTGTCTTTCCGGGTTAGGCTGCGCGGTATGCTTAGGCTGATTCGGGTCGATACTTTACGCAGAGTCCACACTGTTAGTTTTCTCGTGGGACGGCTCATATCATAATCGCTTTCCAATTATATTCCATAACCTCATATAAGCGTGTCCTCGTGTGTAATGGTCGTGAGCTGTTGTTTCTCGAGAAAGGAAATAATGAAAGCTTTTCGTTTTACCCATCACAGGATCATGATTTATCGTAACTGAGATCTACGATGTACATGTATGTACTGTATTGTCTTTGATGTTATGGTAGCTGTTATATATATATACATACATCGAATCTACAACTAGTAATTTATCGGTAGATATGTTATATTGAGTGTCTGATGTTTTACGCCGCTTTCAACAATTTTTCAGTTATATATATTTTATAGTTATATAACGGCGTTTCCTGGGTAATTTACCAGTACTACTGGTCCATTTATCCTGACACCACCTAAACAGCCGTAATACAAACCCCGTAACCCTGAGCGTCAAGTGAGGCAGCCGTTACTACCGTTTTTGAAGTCTTTGGTATGACCCAGTCGGGGATCGAAGCAACGACCTCTCGTACCCGAAGCGCGCGCTCTACACCGCCGAAACGGTCCGTAGATACGTGGTGAACTACCAGAAACCTATATTTACGTCTATGCATTAATGAAGGGTTACTTGCATCGCTAATAAGGAAGCCTCTGAATGTCGGTTTTCGTTTGACGTAACTCTTGTGACTTTTTTGTTTTGGCACACGCCCTAGACAGAGAAATCATTCTAAACTGATACAGTGTCAGACTCCATTTAAATAAGTGCCAAACAAACACAAACATGGATTACACTAAAGTCGCGTCTGGTTATTTGAGGTAACACTGCATCTCCTCCGTAGCGGCATCACAAAAGGGGAATAGTGTAATGACACACCTCAGACTAAAATTATATTTCCTTGCCAGAAGTTACATCGGCTGGATCCACCAACCTTACCAAGCGGTGAGTAATATTTAAATACTCAAAAGCATATTTCATTATTTTTGTTTCCCCTAATATTTTGTAAAACATGAATGGTTGAATGTATTTAAGTAAATGTCTAAGTTGGCATAAATAGTTTCCTTGCGGACTAACACAAAGGCGAAATCTTTTGGCAATTTTGATAGGGAATCAAATAGTATGCTATATGTGGGTTTATGGTTAACCCTTTCCCTCATATAGACGCTTTTTGACGCCACTGCAGCAGACAGCTTTTTGAAAACATAGTGACAAAAGAAGAAATTGCTCAAAACGAGCAATTTCTCCTTTTGACACAATGTTTTCCAATTTTAGTCATAGGTTATCAATTCAATTATAGAGATTTTCCATTTTTTGACAAAATATGTTCAAAGTCGTCTGCTGCAGAATTGTTGTATGAGGGAAAGGGTTAATACATGAACCGCAAACAAAGTAGACAGAGATAGAATATACGAACATTACCAAGTTGAGGCCATTAACAATTGGACGAAAAGTTTGATAACATGTTGTAGTAACGTTATTTCTTTCTGTGTTATTAAACACAAATTATAGTTCACTGCTGTAATTCTTAAACTAAATGCTATTTACCTTTCGGGTGAGATTCTAGATTCTCGGGTGAGACACCTGATACTAAAATTGTAGTTATTTGCCAAAAATGACATTTGGTCCTCACAACGCGCAAATAGACAGTTAACCTCTGCTTACGATCTGGTTGAGAGAATTTACAAATCTAAATTCATACTAAACGTTTAGCGTGATTACACACCGGATACTAAAATTGTAGTTATTTGCCAAAAATGACATATGGTCCTCACAACGCGCAAATAGACAGTTAACCTATGCTTATGATCTGGTTGAGAGAATTTACAAATCAGACGAAAAGTTTGATAATGGTGAAGTAACGTTTTTTCTTCCAATGTTATAAAACGCAAACTATAGTTCACTGTTGTAATTCTTAAACTAAATGCTATTTACCTTTCGGGTGTGATTCTAGGTAGTTCAATGTGTTGTTTAGCGTGATAATACACCTGACACTAAAATTGTAGTTATTTGTCAAAAATGACATCTGGTCCGTACAACGCGCAAATGTGCTATAAAACACAAACTACAGTTCACTGCTGTAATTCTTAAACTAAATGCTATTAACCATTCGGGTGTGATTCTAGATAGTTCAATGTGTTGTTTAGCGTGATAACACACCTGATACTAAACGTTTAGCGTGATAACACACCTGATATTAAAATTGTAGTTATTTGCCAAACATGACATCTGGTCCGTACAACGCGTAAATGGACAGTTAACCTATGCTTATGATCTGGTTGAGAGAGTTACCAATCCGACGAAAAGTTTGATACTGGTGAAGTAACGTTCTTTCTTCCAATTTTATAATACGCAAATTATAGTTCACTGCTGTAATTCTTAAACTAAATGCTATTTACCTTTCGGGTGTGATTCTAGGTAGTTCAATGTGTTGTTAAGCGTGATAACACACCTGACACTAAAATTGTAGTTATTTGTCAAAAATGACATCTGGTCCGTACAACGCGCAAATGTGTTATAAAACACAAACTACAGTTCACTGCTGTAATTCTTAAACTAAATGCTATTAACCATTCGGGTGTGATTCTAGATAGTTCAATGTGTTGTTTAGCGTGATAACACACCTGATACTAAACGTTTAGCGTGATAACACACCTGATACTAAACGTTTAGCGTGATAACACACCTGATATTAAAATTGTAGTTATTTGGTCCGTACAACGCGTAAATGGACAGTTAACCTATACTTATGATCTGGTTGAGAGAGTTACCAATCCGACGAAAAGTTTGATACTGGTGAAGTAACGTTCTTTCTTCCAATTTTATAATACGCAAATTATAGTTCACTGCTGTAATCCTTAAACTAAATGTTATTTACCTTATCGGGTGTGATTCTAGGTATTTCAGTGTGTTGTCATGTTAAGGCCAGCACTGGTTATAAATTCAGGAAATGACGGTGCAATAACGTTAATACTGATGAAAACAGCACTGAATAAAATCAATCTAAGTATGGACTCGCTTATAAGGCTATACGTTTTAGAAGGGTATAACAATATTTATAGCACTGGATCGACTGTAATTGGTTTTGATAATAACTTATACTTAGGCTGTAATTGTATTGTTAGGGAAGGAACGGTTTTAGAAAGTTAGATAACTTTTTTTCTCTCAACACATTTCTCATATATTTTGTTGTAACCATGTCGAAATTGAAATTGTCTAAAGAAATCAGATGAGACGACTAAATGGATGATTTAATGTTAACTCTTTCCCACATATTGACGTTTTCAGACGCATCTGCAGCAGACGACTTTTGAAAACATTGTGACAAAAGGAGAAATTGCTCAAAACGAGCAATTTCTCCTTTTGCCACAACGTTTTCAACTTTGTACACTAATTAAACCTTTATTTATAGAGACTTTCTGCGTTTTTGCCAAGATGTGTTTAAAGTCGTGTGCTGCAGATTTGCTGTATGTGGGAAAGGGGGAGGGGGTAAAAGCAGAACAGATCTGAGTTGCATGAGCTTGGGGTAGAACTTGCTCCTCTTCAGCTATTGTTTCCTTTTCAAACTATTGGTGTCAAATACTAGTTCGCTACAGAGGCGTCGAAAATAGATTGGTATCAATGCACGGTATAATATTCTATCTGTAATTAGCGATGAGAGTGAAACAAGAAGTGTAATTACTACAATCACAATGCAAGATAATTCCTTGAATATTGAATTACGTAGACATTAATGTAATTACTTTTCTTCAATCTGAACATTTAATACGATGTTTCTTAGAAAATTGTGTGGACTTCATAAGCAAAACAATTGTAACTATATCGTTTTAAGAGATGTAATTGCAATCGTTTTGTATGAAGCCATCGAAATGTATAGTTTAACACCGAACCGTTAATATGAGCAGTCTAGGGTGAAAAGGCAGCTTGCTGTAGGTCAAATTACGCTAAATACATCCGCTGACTTGCTGATCTACTATAGTCCCTAACAAAACTTTGTTTGCGTAGAAATGAGTGTATACCATCCCCAGAATGCATTGAATATATGACATTGAGTTTAAAATCATTGTAAATGTGTATAGGATGCACTGGAAATGATTCATTCGATCGCTTTTAGTATTTTGACCTTGTTTGAAAGTGACAGTAGAGAATGCTAAATACCGGTTTTGTCCGGGCCCAATTTGGTCCAAAATGACGGTAACCATTTTCGCCTGGTGAATTCTCTCTTGCATAATGCACTGGAAATGATTCATTCGATCGCTTTTAGTATTTTGACCTTGTTTGAAAGTGACAGTAGAGAATGCTAAATACCGGTTTTGTCCGGGCCCAATTTGGTCCAAAATGACGGTAACCATTTTCGCCTGGTGAATTTTCTCTTGCATAATGCACTGGAAATGATTCATTCGATCGCTTTTAGTATTTTGACCTTGTTTGAAAGTGAAAGTAGAGAATGCTAAATACCGGTTTTGTCCGGGCCCAATTTGGTCCAAAATGACGGTGACCATTTTCGCCTGGTGAATTTTCTCTTGCATAATGCATTAAACCCCCCCCCCCCCCCCCCACCCCCCACCCACCCACCCCACAAACACACACCCAATTGTCTTTGGGGTGTTTTAAAGCTTAGAGGTAACTCTTTTCAATGATATGTGATATTATACATGAGAAACGCTTAGACAATGTGACAATTGAGGACTGAAACTGGTCGATTTACATGGAAACAAAGAAGGAATTTATTTGGTGTAGGATTACAACATTTCAGATGTATACGTGTATATATAGCCGAGTGCGGGTTAAACAACGACAGAACAGCAGCAGGTTACAATTCTAGTTTTTCGTCATAAATTGCATCTGCAGTTAAACAAATTGTAGGCTGACAGCATATAATTACAAATACCGGTATTTGAAATGTTTTAATTCTAAAATGGGTATGATATTAAAATGTTGATTTTTCAAAACGTAGTTGGACTTACAAACCGCTTTCTTAAACATATTAAAAATCATTAAAAACAAATGCCTTGTAATAGGAATAAACGGATGAAGTGTCCTAAATCACTCCATAGCTAAACGTTTGATAATAAGGCTACATTACTCAAAATATAGAGAAATATGCCCCATTATCACATTGGTCACACAATATAGTTCAATTGTGTTATTTCTGCTTCATTCGGTTGCTTTCTGTGAAATTTTACATTTTTTATGACGCATTCAGTCCTTCCATATAAATTGGAGGTTACTTCTTTGATTTCATCATAACATGGACTTGGGTACCTTAATACATTGAAGACATTTATGCAACTTGCTCGTCGTGACCGACTGTGCTACCCCAGCCCGAGAGCAGAATCCCGAAAGAACGAAATGGAGCGGTGTTCAATGAAATAAGTATCCATGCAATCTGACCTGAATTTGCAATGTTTTTTTCAAACTCATAATAGAACTCATAAAGAGAATCTTAGGGGCCAGTTCACATTTGGATAAGATAGAATGTGTCCATCGATAGGTCTTTATATATGAGCTGTTCCACGAGAACACCAACTGTATGGACTCGTGTGAAGTATAGACCCGGATCAGCCTAAGCGTGCCGCGCAGGTAACCCAGACAGATACTTTTCGCCTCCTGTGGATTTTCTGTTTTAGGAATAATTTCTCTTTACCTCTTTCCCCTTGAAACGACATGTGTCGGCCCGGATTAGCCTGCGCTGACTGTGCAGGCTGATCTGGATCGATACATAACGCAGAGTTCATAATATTGGTGTTCTCCATGTGGGAAAGAAGACACATACCTGGGAAGAATGGTGTGTCAAGTAACGGTATAAGAAAGCCAGGAAAAACACGATAGGTAAACTGGCCTCCGTGATATATCTGAAAAACGGCGTTCTAATTCAATCTACACTTTATTCTCCCCATGTACTGTTGAACTAACTAACCGTGGATTTATGAATACAATATTAACACCATTGTTTGGTTTTTTTAAATTGGTACATAGGATACCTTTGTGAATGTTCGTATAGCACAGTGTACACCCAACCACGGACACATTCATGGGTACTATGTCGACCTATTTGCTTTGCGAGTTCATTGGACTGAATGATGTATTCACGTGTACGCTGTAGATTGATCTTCACAAAAAGAACGACATATTTGTGAACACCACATGAATGTATCATCTGCAGTGAGTTGAATCGTAAGTAAGAAAATGATCAGACATAAGACTCAACAAAAGGGAATAACTCTAAAACTATGCATGCTGGAATTATAGTCTTGTAACGGCATATTTGAAGATCATTGGCTATCTATATACCAAATTTGAAATTTATGAATTTGAAAATAAATTGTAAAAAATGGCAAGGCTAGAAAATAAATAAAAAGGGGATATAACCACAGGCGTCCGAGTT
The DNA here is from genome assembly GCA_031761405.1 of Serripes groenlandicus. Lineage (NCBI taxonomy): Eukaryota > Metazoa > Mollusca > Bivalvia > Cardiida > Cardiidae > Serripes > Serripes groenlandicus. Next base: position 16,523,002 of record JASEVX010000009.1, on the reverse strand, counting down.
TTCTTTTAAGAAAATTTAAAAAAGAAAATCACAATACCTGGTTTAACTGCTATAAATAGTAACGACCGTAATGTTATTGTATGAGGAAACTCGGGGTATCCCAAACAAGACCGTGTTACTATAAATAGACTATATTGTATTATATACAAAAATACATTAATATATGAACCGTATAGAAAGGCTATTTATAGTAACACGAGAGGGATTCCATAAATTACCATTACGATAATTTGTATCATAGCATATGGACAATATAAAGATACATTTTGAGAATCTTAACGAGGTATTGTGTGTATTTACCCATTTTTATCTTAATTGGAAATTCGGAAGTCTGTGATATAACTCCTTAAATAGATAATCCAGAGTTATGTTACGTGTATTATTCCTTTCTACAAATCACAAGGTAACGTCTTGTAATTTTGAAAACAATTGGCTCAACAGACGCAAAATTGAGACAAAGTAATCCACAGTGCGCCGGACAGACGAACAGACACGGAGAAAAATCCATTTCCAACATACAGACAAAATGAGCAATTATTATACATAATTTCTTCTTTTGCCATAATGTTTTCAAGTGTATTTAGTAATTAAACACGTCTGCCATGACGTTATTTCAAATGCGTCTGCTGCACATAAAGTGTACGTGGGAGGGTATAAGTGTCTCCTTGCAACAGACAGGCGACACCAAAAATAGATCGTTCCACTCGTGGCTAAGCCAATCAAGAAAATTAACTGTTTCACTGCTCCTTCAGAAACACGATATATATCGCCGTAGAACTGGTGGTAACCATATAAGTGTTTTATTGATTGGTTTGTATTTAACGCCGCTTTCAACAATTGTTCATTTATATCACGGCATGTCCTGGGTAAGTTACCAGTACTACTGGTTCATTTACGCTAACACCAGCGAGTCAGTCGTAATGATAACCCCGCAACCCTGAGCGCCAAATAAGGGCAGCCATTAGTACCATTTTTAAAGTATTTGGTACGACCCGGCCGGGGATTGAACCCGCGGAAAAAAACCCACATCTGATCCGGCCGCTCTTCCACTACAACAGCTAGGCGGTTAATACAAGTGTTTGACTAGCTCAGCTGACTTTTTAACTCTTTCAGCGCCGAATTGTTTAAACTAGACTCTTCCATATTCAAAATCGGGCGTCTCCATTACTCATGTAATCAAAGTTTGGACAATTTTGATAACTAAAAGGCAAACAATGCTGATTTCAGGTGAGTATTGTTTGCAAAAACCTTAATATTGCCTTTGGCGCTGATATATATACTCACTAGATTTCTTGGGCGGTTAAGATGGTGTCTTCCTTGAACTTATGGCGTTGCTCATAGCAACACTGAAAGCCCTTGTCAGTCCAAAATTGAAGCAGCAGTTTTTGATCAGCCGGTGAAAGCCCGTGACACTTTAGACTTAACACCGTAAATCGTCTCGTTAATTCCGAACACGCCATAGAAATCAAACTGTTGGCGCCCTTGGCATTTTTATCCATGTCTTCACCATCGGGAACTTGACTTAGAAGAGCCTTAAAGTTTAACACAGGATTTCTTTTCTGAAAGTCGTCGGCTTGTTTCTGAAAGAATGCGAAAATAACGCATGAATGGCATTTACTTGCTTTTATTAATACCTTCATTAATAACAATTTACGTTTGACACATTTGCATCAAGCATAATTGAAAACAATAATGCTTAAACAAACGGAATTGGATGAATGATATTGTGCTTGCTTTTATTTTTACTTTTATCACTCGACATTTGACGCATTTGAATACTATCGCTTTGTCAACAAGCACACGCGATGCCACGATAGCACGATGACACCATGATGGTGATGACACGATGACACGATGACACGATGGTGATGGTACGATGACACGATGGTGATGACAAGATAGCATGATGACGATGGCGCGATGACATGATGGTGATGGTACGATGACACGATGGTGATGACAAGATAGCATGATGACGATGGCGCGATGACACGATGACACGATGGTGGCTACGATGGCACGATGACACGATGGCACGATGACACGATGGTGGCTACGATGGCACGATGACGATGACGCAATATTACATCTCGTCATCGTCATCGTGCCATCACCATCGTGTCATCGTGTTATCGTAGTGTAACCGGGTTGAATTATGTATGTATTAGGTTTTTCATGGATTAGGTTTGCCTGACTAGTTTCTAGTCACATGACAATTGTTGCAGCTTGGGTCATGTGACCACAGTTCAGAAAATCATGCAAGATAGATGAGTTGATTGTAGGAAGGAAAATAGTTTGATTGAACGCATATTATTATAGAGGGTCGGTATTTGTTGATTTGGGAATTACTTATTTCTTTGTGGTTTTGACAATACTTGAAGTTTGATCTGTGTGTCAGAAGACTTTGTGATTTTGAATAGGCATTGTGTATTATGGGTTTTCGTGGTTTTCAAAGTAGCGGCAGTACCGGTTCTTTACTTCTCTATTCAAAACTAATATATCTTATATCTCTTTAAATAATCAATCACATTCTTGACCATTTTCACCTTTCTAATTCACAGCATTAAAACACAGAAGGAAGAAGCGTGGGATTGATAGAAGGCTGAGTGTTCAGTTCCATAAATTGGTAAGGATGTAACTATGTTAATCAATGTGATGTTTGTCTTTTGTAATCGTGATATGTACATTGTATGTTTCGCTATGTTATTGTTATGTTATATTATTGATTAAGTCGAGGATGTTATGTCATTGTGTACGTATGATGTATAAATCGTGTTTTATATATGTATATGTATTTGAGCAATGTCTTAGTATGTTTTTATGTAATTTCAGGACAGGCTTATCTGCCCACCTGTATATAAATATAATAAATATAAAGAACGAGTTAAAGTCTTCCCTATACTATTATTCCCGGAAACGAATGAGACCCACGACCCTCAGGTTACAAATGGCGCCCAATAAGCAGATGGAATAATTAGGGAAGGATAAATGACGAATGAGGACAGGTTAAATGACGAATGAGGACAGGTTAACTGACGAATGAGGACATTCTTTATTGTGGAAGGGAGAGACATATTCTAGCCGTGAAGGGAAAGAGAGATTCTAGCCGTGAAGGGAAAGATATATTCTAGCCCTGAGGGTAAAGAGATATTTAGTCCAAAGAGCGAAGAAGTGGACGGATCTAAGAGACATAGATGTAGATGTTCGTCGACCATGGATTGTGCAGTATAGGAACAATTGGACTCAGTGAATTACCGTGACATTGGACTTATGTATTATAAGAGTGACCGTAGACATATTTTGATGAAAGTGTCATTGGACTTGTATACAACTCGAGGATAACGTTAGACTATAGTTTATTTTCAACTGATTTGTGAGTACCAAATTTTGTTCTTGAAATATATAGAAAATGCAATGATTCTTTGTATAATATTGAAATTGACCAAATAACTGCCATTTCTGTGATAGCAAGGCAATTATTTATCCCTCCTATTAGTGAAATACTGGTCTCTAAACAAGAATGTCTGCAAATTCTTATTTCACATAGTTGGTAAAATAAAATATCATGTAATATAGGTCAGAGAGCTGTTATAATTGTAAGTGAGAAAGTGACACAATTCACAGAGCACTGCATGCATTATAGCATATAACTAATTGGTGAAGGCATCTAATTTACTCTTTTTGAGAGATAACATTTTGTATAACAACTAATTAACAGTCCGGTTGAAATGTTGCTACTGTGAAAGTGTCCAATTTTCAGAAAAGCTATCAGTATTCTGGTTTATAAGTGGTGGAATTCATTCATAGAATTTAGAGTTTACTGTTATTCTCTAGCCATCTCATTATATTACTGTTTTTTTCATATTTTGGTTACAGTTTGAGGGTTCATTCTGTAAAGCAGCAGAAATAGATTGACATTCAGAAAAAGAAATAATTGTTTATTCATCAAGATTGCTTGTAATAGCCATTTTTTTGTAAAATGGACTTTTCCACTGGTGATTGATAGATTTTCCCGCCTAAGTTTCATGAGTTTGATTGGATATTCATTTCCCTCAATATGACATCATATCTCAGGTGACCATTGATTAATGTTATTGATTGGTTTGTATTTAGGTTGACCTTTGACCACTTATTGACATATGACAACCATATTTGGACAGATACTATTTATTTTCTTAAACAGGTACAGATAGAATCTATTTATAGATTCCAGGTAGATAAAAAACAATATATATCATAGATGTACAGTAGTGATAGTGTTTATAGATAAGTACAGTAGTGGTAGTGTTTTATCAAAACAATAAGGCTTAGCACTAAAAACAAACATTAATCTAGAGAACATGGAGTTGAATTTAATTTAATTTCTACTTCACTAATGTAATACAATACATTGGGAGAAGTACAGCTTGGGCGAATTTAGCTTACACACATTAATGCTCAACATATGTGATCATAGCTACAAATACGTTTGAGATATTTTTGAGAAATTCAGTAAATTGGATACCACTTTTATGAATTAGAACTGAATGAGAAGATAGGTTTCAGTACAAAGGGAAAAAAGGGTTGCAGTGCAAAGGAAAAATAGGTTGTACTTAAATGAAATGTCAGTGCAACAGTGAATTATTTCATAATTAAAGTAGGATATGAAAGTATGTCAAAGTCTTTAAGAGGAATTAGGATTTCCAAAATGAAAATTTGAAAGTGAAAGAAAGACACTGAAAAAAGGCTAATGAAAGTAGAAATAGAACATTGAAAGGAAAGAAGGACAATAACAGAGCAAATAGTGAACAGAATCAGAATAGTAAATTGAACATTTAAATTATGTCATACTGAGTTGGATAACTGGAGATAGGACTCTCAGTTTTGAATTGAATAGAATTGAATTTGCAACAAGAGAATTAAGTGAATTGAATAGAATTGAATACTGAGTTGAAATTCAATTGTGGTTAAATCGGTTCATTAAGTGAATGGAAGATTGATATCACTGGACACATAGCCATGAAGATGAGTGATCAAGAATGAACAAGACTCAGATCAGACAGAACATATAGTTCATTAAAGTATACACCTACAACTATAACTATTGTGATTATACAATTCTGACAGGCAGAATTGAGATTGTGTAGTCTGGTATCAGACTTAGACTTAAATAAGGTGGAATCGTCAACAGTGATTAGACAGTACAGTATAGGATCAGATGGACAATATATTTCAAATTGTGAAAACGCGTTGAATCCGGATCGGACTTTGCTGCTCATATATATATATATACAAATAGGATCAGCTGTAACTGTGGTACATATATACAGATCGTGATCAGATTGTGATATATAATAATATATAAACACTTTAATGAATAGGGCTGAATTCAACAGATAGAATCAGATAGTGATTAAAGACATAGATCAGATTGGAAACGCATAAGGATAGTGATCAGATAGCGATACAAATAAACACTTTAATGAATAGGGCTGAATTCAACTGATAGAATCAGATAGTAATTGAAGACACAGATCAGATTGGGAACATATACGGATAGTGATCAGATAGTGATACACATAAATACTATTATTAAAATGGCTGAAGGTTATTCAGAGAAGGATGAAAAGCTAATAAAAGCTTTCCATGACCTAGAGTTAAGCCCCAAAATTGAAGGTCCTTCGGATTTGCTTCATTTTTTGAAAACATTTGGACATTTAATTGATGATCATGAAATCACAGAGAAATCGAAATCACGTGGAGCATACCACTATCCCAAATTATCAAATTTTTATGGTGATGAAAGCAAGGGTGATGTTAGTTGGGAAACATTTAAATTTGAAGTGAAATCGTTGCTGGTGGAAAAGACATTTAGTGATGAACAGTTACTTTTAGGAGTGAGAAGGGCTGTTAAAGGAAATGCGGGAGATGTAGTCAGAAGATTAGGCACTGGAGTGACGATACATGAAGTACTGGAAAAGCTTGAAAGCACATTTGGAAACATCGAAACTAAAGAGAGTATTTTGAGGAAATTTTATTCATGTCAGCAAAAATTAAATGAATCTATAGTACAGTATTCATCGAGACTGGAGGAAATATTTGCGCAGGCTGTAGAGCTGAAGGCATTAGATAGAAAGGATGATGAAAAAATGAAACAGGTTTTGTATCAAGGATTACTATCAGAGTTGAAACATCAAGCTGCGTATAAAAATGACATCATCAGTGATTACGATAGATTTAAAATAGAATTAAGGAAGATGGAAAATGAATTGAAATTGAGTAGCACTGAAAATAAAGGATGTAAGGTGGCAGTTAATATGAAGCACCAAGAAACAAGTGAATTGTCAGATGTCAAAGAACTTTTAAAACAACTTCATTTAAGGATGGACAAACTTGAGAACAATAAAGACAATAACAGGCCTGAGTCACCTCAACAACAACAACAACAACACTACCAGTACAATTATGACAGAGGAGGGTACAGAGGCAGAGGAACAGAAAGAGGAAGAGGGCGTGGAAATTTCAGGCCAATAGGTAGCAATACCTTTGCGCCTACCTGTTACAATTGTCAGGAAAAAGGACACATTGCAGTAAATTGTCAAAAATTGAGTAACAGAAAATGCTATCATTGCCAAGGGATGGGTCACATAGCCAGAAATTGCCCAAACATGTAAGTGCTCAGGTAACGGGATCATACAAGGGCACAGAGGAGAACGATCCCAAATTAGTTGGACATACAAATGAAGTTTATATTAATTTAAATGGAATTCAAGTTAAGGCATTATTGGACACTGGAAGTTGTGTAAGCGTTATAAGTGAAAGTTTTCATAGAAATCATTTGAATGAAGTACAGATCCAAGCGTTAAGTACTATTTTAAACATTGAATGCGCAGATGGACAAGTGTTACCTTACCTTGGATACATAGAGGTTGATATATCGGTTTTAAATGGTTTACCGAAATCTGAAAAACAACAGTGCTTACTTTTAGTTGTACCTGATACAAACTATTCTGCCAACACACCTGTGATATTAGGCACAAACGTCTTACAAGAATTTCTATTGGAGTGTAAAGGAAATTTTGGTAATCAATTCTTACAGAAAGCTAAATTGCAGACAGCTTGGTATTTAAGTTTTAGATCGATTGTTATAAGGGAGAAAGAACTGAAAAGAAACAAGAATAGAATTGCTATAGTAAGAAGTGCAGTCCCACAAAGGATAATTCTGAAACCCAATGAGTCACTTGAGGTTAAAGGATATACTGATAAGGAGGTTTCACATCCGGATACTACAGCCATTATACATGAGTCTGAAGATAGTAATTTACCAGCCTTTATTGATATAGCTCCAACTGTTATACGATACCAATATGGAAGAAATAAGAATATATCGGTACACATATCCAACCTGACAACCAATACCATCACGATAGCTCCAAAATCAATCCTTTGCGAGTTACAACCAGTCACTGTTGCTGAAGAAGTGTTTGAGCGGATCGAAAAGAATAGCATGAAAGAAGATATAGTGGAGGAGTTAATTATAGATGAAAGTAATATACTAGATGAAATTCAGAGAATGAAATTAAAAGACCTTCTTACACATCATAAGGATATATTTTCTGTCAGTGACATAGACATAGGACAATGTAATGAAATAAACCACAGGATAGACCTTTTGGATGATGTGCCATTTAAACAAAGACATAGAAGAATACCACCTTCAATGATTTCTGAAGTACGCCAGCATATTGAACAGTTATTAGCATGCGGTATTATAAGACCTTCAAAATCACCATGGACATCAAATGTTGTGTTAGTGAGGAAAAAGAATGGAAAACTTAGGTTATGTGTGGATTACCGTATGCTAAATGCGAAAACAGTTAAAGATTCTTACGCATTACCACGTATTGAGGAAATGTTCGATTGTTTACACGGTGCAAAATATTTCACAACTATAGACATGAAGTCCGGTTATCATCAGGTAGAGGTCGAGGAAATACATAAGGAGAGAACTGCATTTACAGTGGGTTCCATTGGTTTCTATGAATTTAACAAAATGCCTTTCGGATTGACTAATTCACCAGCAACATATCAACGTTTAATGGAGGAATGTTTAGGAGATCTAAATATGAATATTTGTTTAATTTATTTGGATGATTTGATTATATTTAGCGAAACATTTGAACAACATTTAGAAAGACTAGAAATTGTATTGACCAAGTTAAAGGCATGTAATCTTAAATTAGCAACTGAGAAATGTTTCTTCTTTCAACCAAAGATTCAGTTTTTAGGACATGAAGTGAGTGGTGATGGCATACATACAGATCCGGCAAAGATAGAGAAAGTTAAAAATTGGCCTACACCGTCAAATGCAGATGAGTTACGATCCTTTTTAGCATTTGCAGGGTATTACCGCAGATTTATAAAGGATTTTAGCAAAATTACTCGATCCTTGTCAGAACTATTACCACCAACTTCTACAAAGAAGGGACAGAGGAGATTAAGTAAAGATTGGAAGTGGACAGAAAATGAACATGGAATATTTGAGGAGGTGAAGAGGAAGTTGTCCTCACCACCTATACTGGCATATCCAGATTTCACTGTGCCATTTGAATTGCACACAGATGCCTCAGCAAAAGCTCTTGGAGCTGTTTTATATCAAAAACAAGGGGATCAGAAACGGGTTATAGCCTATGCAAGTCGTGCGTTGAATAAGTCCGAGAAAAATTACAGCGCTTTTAAACTGGAATTTCTTGCCCTGAAATGGGCCGTGACTGAAAAGTTTTCGGACTATTTAACTTTGAACCATTTCTCTGTGTTGACTGATAACAATCCATTGACGTACGTACTAACTAGCGCGAAGTTAGACGCCACTGGTCAGAGATGGGCCTCAGCACTTGGTTTATATGATTTTGATATTTCATATAGACCCGGGTTAAAGAACAGTGATGCTGATGGTATGAGCAGATACCCATATCAAGATTTAACTGATGATAATGATGAGAAACGTGAACAGATTAAAAATAACACTATTAAAGCTATATGTAGCTGCATAACATCACCACCGTATATTGTGACATTACCCATGGCAAACATTAATATTGTATTGGCCACAGAAGAACCAGGGCAACTGTTAGCCCAGAAAGAAATGAGAGAGATAAGGAGGATGCAGAGACAAGATACAGTAATAGAAAGATGGAGAAGAGCAGTTATAGACAAAATCATTCCTAGCATCTATTTGACCAAAGAGGATTTGACAATGAAAAGACAGTTCAAACATTTAAAGATCAAAAGAGGACTACTATTTCGAACTATTCAAGAGGAAGACCGGGAAATTGAGCAGCTAGTACTGCCAAAGTGCTACCATGAAGAGGTGTTAAGGGGACTCCACAACGAAGTAGGCCATCCTGGAAAAGAACGGACAACAAGATTGATGAGGGAACGGTATTATTGGCCAGGTATATCTTCCGATGTTGATGAGTGGATAAATAGATGTGACAGATGCTTAAGAAGAAAATCCACAGTGAATAGCAGAGCACCGCTTGTGAACGTTAACACAACATATCCTTTGGAATTAGTCTGCTTTGACTACTTGACACTTGAACAATCTAAAGGAGGAATAGGAAATATTCTAGTGGTAACAGATCATTATACAAAATACGCTTTAGCAATTCCAACAAGAAACCAAACAGCAAAAACAACGGCAGAAGCATTTTACAACAATTTCATTATTCACTACGGAATACCTACACGCCTACATTCGGACCAAGGAGCAAATTTTGAAAGTGATATAATTAAAGAACTGTGTAACATCACCAACATGAAAAAGAGTCATACTACACCATATCATCCACAAGGTAATGCAGGACCCGAACGTTTCAATAGAACACTTTTAGACATGCTTGGAACACTGGAGGCTGAACAAAAGAAGGATTGGAAAAAATACATAAATTCTCTTGTTTATGCCTATAATTGTATGCCACATGAAGCTACGAGAATTTCGCCGTACGAGTTAATGTTTGGGCGCACTCCTAAATTGCCAATTGACGCATCATTTGAAAAAGCTAGAGAAGAAACAACCAACAAGACTGCCCAAGAGTATATACAGGAACTAACAGACAGAATTAAAAAGACAAGAGATATTGTAAGACAACATGTAGAGAAATCTAAGAGTAAGCAGAAACACTCTTATGATAAGAAAGCTAAAGCTGCCAAAATATCAGTTGGTAATAGAGTATTAGTAAAGAAATTAGCGTTTACAGGAAAACATAAGATTGAAGACAAGTTTGAGGAAGACATATACCTGGTGATAGACCAACCAAGACCTGATATTCCTGTTTTTGTAGTAAGATCTAGTGAATCAGATAAGGAAAAGACATTACATCGCAATAATCTGTTCCTGGTAGATTGTCAGGATATTGGAGATGAAAAAGACGATGATGTAGAACATAGTACAGATGATGTTCAAGAGATGGATACATCCAATGCATCCAAGGAGGATCAATTTCAGTTAGAAGCAGAGAATGTGGACATAGAGATAAAAAGCGACGTCGTTGAATCGGACAAGGACTTGAGCAGCAGTGAAGATGAACATGAATATGTGTATAATACATATCAGAATGGGGACGCCTATTATCATTATACTGAAGAAAGCCAAGCTAGTAAGGAGAAAGAAGGAGATACTACTAAAGAAAATCAAGATAGTAAGGAGAAAGAAAGAGGTACTGAAGAAAGTCCAAATAGAGAAGAGAACGAAAAAGATACTGGAACAAAAAGAGAAGAGAACGAACGAGATACTGGAACTAAGAAAGGATCCAGTCAAACAGTTACAGGTATATATACTGGCACTGGCAACAGTCAAGTAAGATTGCAAGATGCAGATGAGGATAGTTCTTCAGAGAATGGACAAGTGGGTATGGTTCTCGAGGAAGGTATGGTAATGGTAAATGAACAAGACAGACAGGAGATCAGGGTTGATGTAAAAACAGAAGATGTTGGAATAGGTATAGAGGAACACAAAACAACACCCGTACCGCAACCAAGACGTTCAATTAGGGAACGTAAACCACCAGACAAATATAAGGACTATCAGATGAATCAAATGGTACCGCGACCATTAGATTATAAAATACAAGCATTAAATGCTTTAATGAATTCTGGAGTACTAGATGAAGTAGACTGTGAAACAGCTCATCGGTTAGTTGGAGCAGTAATGAACTGATTATTTTTTAAAACCATTATATTAATACTTTTGTATTTAATTTTATTTTTTATATTTTTAATGCCAAAGAATACAAAACTAAGTTTTTGTACGAAACTGCGTGGTCGCAGTTAAAGTTTGAGGGGAGGGATTTAGTGCTATGTAGGATTCAGATTTATGTAATCTGTGTATTTAGTGTAAATAATTAGTGTATTGAGGTAGTATTGTAATATATGTAATGCTTAAGGGTTATGTAATATTCAGATTAAGGTAATCTATATAGTTACAAGAAGGTTTATAGAACAGAAAAATAGGTAGGAGGACCTTGGTATTCATTTATATGAGTATATGTATATAGTTATATTTACTAGTGGACTGACGGACATTTATAATGACGAGACGTCATTTACTGAAGAGCGGGAGTATGTAACCGGGTTGAATTATGTATGTATTAGGTTTTTCATGGATTAGGTTTGCCTGACTAGTTTCTAGTCACATGACAATTGTTGCAGCTTGGGTCATGTGACCACAGTTCAGAAAATCATGCAAGATAGATGAGTTGATTGTAGGAAGGAAAATAGTTTGATTGAACGCATATTATTATAGAGGGTCGGTATTTGTTGATTTGGGAATTACTTATTTCTTTGTGGTTTTGACAATACTTGAAGTTTGATCTGTGTGTCAGAAGACTTTGTGATTTTGAATAGGCATTGTGTATTATGGGTTTTCGTGGTTTTCAAAGTAGCGGCAGTACCGGTTCTTTACTTCTCTATTCAAAACTAATATATCTTATATCTCTTTAAATAATCAATCACATTCTTGACCATTTTCACCTTTCTAATTCACAGCATTAAAACACAGAAGGAAGAAGCGTGGGATTGATAGAAGGCTGAGTGTTCAGTTCCATAAATTGGTAAGGATGTAACTATGTTAATCAATGTGATGTTTGTCTTTTGTAATCGTGATATGTACATTGTATGTTTCGCTATGTTATTGTTATGTTATATTATTGATTAAGTCGAGGATGTTATGTCATTGTGTACGTATGATGTATAAATCGTGTTTTATATATGTATATGTATTTGAGCAATGTCTTAGTATGTTTTTATGTAATTTCAGGACAGGCTTATCTGCCCACCTGTATATAAATATAATAAATATAAAGAACGAGTTAAAGTCTTCCCTATACTATTATTCCCGGAAACGAATGAGACCCACGACCCTCAGGTTACAGTAGCATAGCATTGAAAATATGATTAAATATAAGAAAAGGAAAAAAGTTGCTAAAGATTCACAAGAATTTCGTGTCCAAAAACGATTTGCTCGATCTGTTTTATTTCCATTGGTATTGATTGTTTGAGAAAGTTTAAAGAACGTTGGATTCTTCTTTCGCTGCCAAATGCAATTAAAGGCTTTTGCAAACAAAGCAGATTCAAGTGACATACAATGTAGCTCGTTACGAGCTGTCTCTCCTGAAATCTGCATTGTTTACCACTAAAACATTAAAGATAACCAAATTTCATACTGGACGAAAAATGGAGTGGTCCAATTATTCATCATGGAAGAGAGAAATTCGACAGTGGAAAAGTTAAAGAAGGATACACGTTTAGGTTTAATCCAATAAACACTACAGCGGAATCGCGATTACCCGAACTCTTAAGGGACCAATAAATTACTTTGACTTATAGACCTGTTCGAGTGATTCTTATTTGTATGCTTAATATAGTAGACTCGCGATAAGTCGAACTCGAACGGAACCCATAAATTACTTAGTGTTATCTACTTGTTCGATTGATTCTTATTGTTAAGCTTAATATAGTGGAATCGCGATAAGTCGAACTCGAAAGGAATTTATAAATAACTTCGCGTTATGGACGTATTCGAGTTATTCTTAGTGTTATGCCTTATATAGTTGAATCGTGATTAGTCGAACACGAAAGGAATACATCACTTACTTCGATGTATCGACGTTTTCGACTGATTCTTATATGTATGCTTAATATAGTGGAATCGCGATAAGTCGAATTCGAAAGTTATCGACTTATCGACGTGTGCGAGTGATCTCTTGAATCATGCTAAATTTATTTATGTAACGTCATCTTCATAATTCCTGAATACTAAAGTATATGAAAAGCAAGCCAGTGATAACAACCTATCGTTAATACAGCGCAGCAGCAATTCTGATTGCTCGAATACAGTTTGTGCAAGTAATATGTAAACAGTGTAGATATTGGTCTATTCTGTTCAAAAGCAAACCCGACACTTTTCCCATACGTGGATTAATACTGTCTTTTCAATACGTATTGCCTGTCGAATCCCAGTAGCTAAGTCGGTCAGCGACGCGAGCTGTCTATCCAAGGTATGTGATTTCGAACCCCAACTCGTCCAAAATTCTTTCCGACGTATGAAAAAAGTCACTGTGACAAGGGTCATTGGTCTTCTACCAATGGGCTAACAGTCTATGTAGAAAAGCAGCCAGTTGCTTGGAAATAATGTTGTGTGGAGTACTGATGTGAGAAAGCCAGGAAACACATGAATAGGTGAACTGGCCGCCGTGATATGACAGACAAAATGTTTAAAACGCCGTTAAATCAAATGTTAGGTGGGAATTGAAAAAGAAATTTACCGTAAAAGATTCATTTTCGAACTCAATACCCAGCAATGTCATGTTGTCTATGATTTTACATGCAGCAGCCGACACGTTATCCATAACCTGGGTTTTATACTTTTCCCGCTCTGTGTCCGGGAATCCGTCACCATAGTGAAAGCGTAACTGTTTGACGAATGTACTTTTCCCCGAAAAAGCACCGCCTGTAAAAAAAAAATCCAGACAATTGTGGTTAGACCTTTAGACGTTAACCCTTTCTCAAATACAACACATTGGCAGCAGACGACCTTGAACTCATTTTCGATAAAAATAGGGAATGTTTCTATAACTGATAGAATTAGTTAATAAATACACTCGAAAACATTGTTGCAATAAGGAAAAAGTAGCTCTTTATAAGCAGATTCTCCATTCGACACAACTTTTTCAAAAGATGTATGCTGCATGGACCTCAGAAAGCGGCTGTATGTGGCGCAAGGGTTTACATATTACTTCACGCAGACGACCTAATATGACACCTGCCATTGAACATGACTTTTAAAAACATTGCAATAAAGGGTGAAATTGCTCGAAACGAGCAATTCCACCTTTTTATTGCAATATTGTTCAACTATGTATCAATATAAATCTTTCAGTTTTCTGGATTGTTTGAAATTGATCGTCTGATGATTGTAAAGCAGACGACCTTTAACAAGTCATGTGACATATGACACCTGCCATTGAACATGATTTTTGAAAACATTGCAATAAAGGGTGAAATTGCTCGAAACGAGCAATTTCACCTTTTATTGCAATATTGTTCAACTATGTATCAATATAAATCTTTCAGTTTTCTAGATTGTTCGTCTGATGATTGTAAAGCAGACGACCTTTGTAAGTCATGCGACATATGACACCTGCCATTGAACCTGATTTTTGAAAACATTGCAATAAAGGGTGAAATTGCTCAAAACGAGCAATTTCACCTTTTATTGCAATATTTTCAACTGTTTATCAATATAAATCTTTCAGTTTTCTAGATTGTTTAAAATTGTTCGTCTGATGATTGTAAAGCAGACGACCTTTAACAAGTCATGCGACATATGACACCTGTCATTGAACATGACTTTTGAAAACATTGCAATAAAGGGTGAAATTGCTCAAAACGAGCAATTCCACCTTTTATTACAATATTTTTCAACTTTGTATCAATATAAATCTTTCAGTTTTCTAGATTGTTCGTCTGATGATTGTAAAGCAGACGACCTTTGACAAGTCATGTGAAGTACAATATGCGTTGAATGAACCAGTGTATGCGAAATGGTACAAGTTGGCTTTTGTGAACAATATAGATACAGATCAGTATGTATATCCACACAGTCTGATCAAGATATTCACTGTTCTCATACTACTTACATATACGTTTGACCCTTTCCCTCCTCATACAACAATTCTGCAGCAGACGACTTTGAACATATTTTGTCTTTGTAATTAAATGGATAACCTATGAATAAAAGTGGAAAACATTGTGGCAAAAGAAGAAATTGATCGTTTTGAGCAATTTCTACTTTTGTCACTATGTTTTTAAAAAATCCGTCTGCTTCGGAGGCGTCAGAAAGCGTCTATATGAGGGAAAGGGATAAGAAGACTTGTCAACCGATGCTGATTCTGAAAAGACGAAGGATGTCGACAGGATCTCGTCTGGTTTGAAAATATGACAATCGGCAATATTATTCTGATAAACAATTAGAACCATCGGTACATGTAATGAGAAATTATTCATAATCAGCAATATGTTAGCCGTCCCGCGAGACAACCAACTGTGTGGACTCTGCGTAAAGTATCGACCCGGATCAGCCTAAGTATGCCACACAGGCTTACCGGGATAGTCTCTTTTCGCCTCCTGTGGATTTCCTGTTTCAGGAATCATTATTCTATACCTCTATCCCCCTGAGACGGAATATGTCGGGCCGGATCAGTCTGCGCGGACTGCGCAAGCTGATCTGTCTATACATAACGCAGAGGCCACAATATTGGTCTATTATCGGGACAGCTCATATTATACCTTTAGCACACTCTACCGAGGGCTTGGTGTGAAACAGTTGTAACTAAAAACCTATTTTGAAGACCCTGGTTTAGGGGCAATTTTGACCCCTTTGTAAACAATGCAAATTTAGGTGCCATTGCTCAGAACGAGCAATGGCACCTAAAATTTCATTGTTTACCAAGAAAAATGATTTAACGGTTTTAAAGACGTTATGGCGAGGTGATTAACCGTGGTAAAAAAAATACTAATTTTAGTTACAACTGTTTCACGCTAAGCACCCGATACTTTTTTATATTATTGATACATTTGGATGCCACACACGGATTCAATTATGAATGCGTTCGTTCCGCAGTTCTTCATTCACATTCGGAAAAGCGTAACGTTATGTTACCAAGAACACGTGGATTAATCTAATTTGTTCACTGTATTGTGGCGTTCGACAAGACTCCCACATTATGTAAATTAAGAGCATGAACTTCACTTCTCTCTCGTTCCAATTCTATCCTATAACAAGTTGGAATAAATAATGCTATTTGAAACGTCCCTCGGGATTTTAACAATACCAGAAACTCAATAAATCTTCTCTGCTCTTTTTCCTTGAGATGATATTTGCTTTCTTTGTATTTACGATGAAATGGTAATGATACATTGGGATCCTTTCCGTCCGCTCAATACATCCGGGGGAAACCGTCTTGGCCTACTGGTTAGCGTTGGGGATTTGAAACTGGGAGTCCCGGGTTCAATCTCAAGTCGCGGCGGTCATGGTTGAGTGCCATTGCGCAAGACACATTTACTAGCTTAGAACTGGTTTGTTCACCAAGGGATCACGAATGAGTGAACAGTGAAAATGGCGTTTAAAACAAATAACAAATAAATGCTTTAATAAAACCGGCTCGAAACAGTTACACAACTTACAGAGGCTCTCGATTTGCAATGAAAAACCCCACGACGATCATGTCTCCCTGTGTCGCTCGCTCTGGTATCATTCGTGATTTACAGAGGAATTGTACCATCACTTTGAATCTCTGTTTAAACCAAGCGATAAAGGACACGGACATCGTAGTTAACGGTCACTCTAAGTGCATTTCCCAGACCCAAGTCGAATTGTATCAGAGAAGAATGATTTCTAAGTCTGCACTATCAGCATAATTATATGGGACAATTTCCAGTCTAGTATAAATCATAGAGATATGATTTTTTATCTAACTCTTCCGCTGCCAAAAAGGCAATTTTAAGGGTTTTGCAAACAATGCAGATTTCAGGTGAGACAGCTCGTGACGAGTCGAATTTGTGAAATTTGTCAATGAAACAGTTAAATGAAAATTGAATTTTGAACAAGTCGTCTGCTGCCGATTTGTTGAATGTTTGAAACGGCTAATAATAAAACTCCCTTACCCAAAACAAGAATAAGAATTTCTCGTTCCTTCTTTTCTTTCTCGGCCTCAAGTTGGTGGTCAATGCTTTTACTCTTGCTCATGGCAGCTCGAGCCGTTTTACTCATGGCCGACCAGGAGAGTGTCTGAAATGATACAAGGGAAGACATTTAAAGCGACGTTACAGGATCACGAACGATATGGAAAGTTGCCAGCAGTGTAAATTCAGATCACTGCTTACCCGCGTAGTCGAATATGAATGTAATACATACAGGGTCCCGATCCACCAACATTACGCTAAGTAATACTTAACCTTATATTAAGCATTTGAACTCGTTCTAATTTTCACATGATGTTTTCAAAATATTCCAACTTTTTTCTTCAGATATTACGTTTTACCTCATTCAATTTCAAAGGAAGCGATCCGAAAACAACATTCAGTGTTAATTTGGACGAGACACAAAAAATACTCAATCAAAAAACCCCAAGATGTGCACAATGTTTTTCCAAACAGCGTAGATGAATATTACCTATCGCTTGGATGATCTGCATTAGCATTGTAGGCAGAAAAAAAGACATTTCCAACAAACAATTCTTATGTGTATTTGGATCAGATATGAATGCGCGAGCAAATATTTATTTTCACTTATCATACAAAATGTAATATTGTACTCTATTCGTGCGGGGCTCATCTATTTTATATACGACATTTTTTCTTATTGATATGAGGCGCCGAAAATGGTCTAATAATGGCGCCTTGTCTGAATGGTGGGACGTAGCTTGTTATTATCTATAATGCATTATTATCATTGCCTACAAATTATGTCCCCCATGTGGCTCTATCTCTCATTGATATCAGACCAAAATACTCCGCTGTGCTTTTATTGAATCTGACGACACCGTATCAAAAGGTATAATTTATTGTATGCATTTAATATTAAATATTAATGGGCAGGTGCTCGTTTATCGCAGCTTGTTACAGACATTTGGTCTGATATAACTAAACAAGAACTGCAAATGGCGTAAAACCCAAACTAAATTGAACAAAATAAAGCTTGAATGCATTTTTGGCGATGGCCATGACCATTGTTGGATTCGGCGGGCTGGTCGGAAATTCGCGTAGATCGGGTTGCAGTTGAGCTTCATCAACCATTTGAAGCATCATCATCAGCAAAATTGAACCATTCAGGGCCAAATGCATTGTTATTAAAACCAGACATACACTTCACTGCAGTAGAAAACGCTCGTAAAGAACGGATGTCTGCCTATTGAAGGTCATCTAAGATTGACCTTTACGTCTGTCCTACAAAATCGATATTTAGTTTGGGTTTTACGCCATTTGCAGTTCTTGTTCAGTTATATCAGACCAAATGTCTGTGATCTCCCGATGATTAGGTAAGAAAATGAAATTTAACGCAGTTAAAACTATTTGAGTCGAACCTGGAAGTAAAATTTTAACATATTTGGGACCCCATTTTATCTGGAGCGGTTACTCCCCCCCCCCCCCCCCCCCCCACTCAGGGGGGGGGGGGGGGGGGGGAATTGTTACTCTGGCCACCTGCAAGTCACGTGATGGAACACACGCTCCCTTCCATGTAAGGATTACGTAATATGACGTAACAACCCCTAGAAAAGCGAGCGCGTCATCAGTCGCCATCTTGTAATCAAAGCGCCAATGGCACTGTAGTGGCGATCGTATGTAAAATCCTGCAAAGTAACAAGCAGTATATCGATGTAGGGCTTGCGATTTTCAATAATAGTGCACTCTGGTGCGGTTTTGACAGTAGAATAATGTTAGTTTGGCAGAATGTTGTCTTGGTGATTTTTTAGTAACGTTCTGAAACTGGTCATGATGTGTTCAAAATTAGGCCATTCCAAATTTATGAAAAATCTAGTTGGTACTCGATAGACTACCGTTTTAGCTCATTAGAATGGCTAATTGTAATCTAAATTGTTCGTGTAATCATCATCAGGTCGCTAGGCCATATTAAGATAAAATATTGTGTACACTTTAGAAATGACAAAATTATCAAGAAAGGAGAGAAAACAGTATCCATTAGTTTGGTGTTTGTTTCAATGATGTCCGATATTAAACATGTCTGTTCAATTTAGTCCCTTCACATTGCATGATTGAGGGTTGTCAGAGACACATAAACACAGTGTAGTTATATGTCTCTGAGGTTGTTAAACTGCTTCGAAAAATGTGAGCGCAATAACAAACACAAAACATGCACAAAAAGCACAATTTCACTATTTGCCAAACTGTTCAATTTATAAAAATATAGGCATATATTATAATGCTCGATCTCCAAACTAAATTAGGCTTCACTTTCAGCATTGATTGCTAATTGACTCTAGAACGTGCAGACGTGTATACATAACGTGTGTACACACTGACATCGTGTGTCCTTTAAACCTTTGTAAACCAGTCTTATCATCTAGACGCTTTCATATATTTAAACAACTACAAAATAAAGCGTTTGTAATATTGAGATTTAAGAACACCAGTCTCGCGAGCTATTTATAGAACCTTTTGGAATTTCCAGATTTGAGTATCATCAGAGTTATTTGCAAGGCAGATAGAACGCGCAATACTATTTATTATCTGCCCAATCATGACGAAGATAATATTATCATATTTTAACTCTATGTAGATAATGTCTCGATAAAACTCAAATATTAGTAACAATCCGGTACCAAAGCAGCACTGACATAATTATTATTAATCGCGTCTCTGCATCAATGATGGAACTATAACGGATGTGAGTAAATTGGTTTGCAGTAAGGAAAATAAATATCAACGGGCTTTTCAAAACCAACTATATAAATATTTTTCGTTGTTGTTGTTTCTGTTAGCCAATCGCCACAACAACTAGATCAACACGGGTTTCTTTGCTGGGACAAGTTTTATTTATTTACGGTGTTTCTACCTAAGGATTGTAAAAGTTAAGTACAATTTATAATCTTATAACAATTGTCACTTATTTTGTTGCACGAATAACCTCCTGTAGTGAGGTAGTCGTGAGTTAGACGTATTGCGCAGTTTGTGTGTACAAATTTCGCGTCCCGTGTTGACTGGCTTGTCTAAAGAGTAATCTACCATGACCGCCACATGCATGGTTCAAATCCAGGACGTCCGAATTTAAATCTCAAACGCTTACCACACTGCCACGACGGGTTCCTACAACTCTAAGCTCTACAATATCGAGGGCTTGGCGTGAAACTAAAAACCTATTTTGAAAACCCTGGCTTAGTGACAATTTTCATTGTTTACCAAGAACACTGATTTAACACTTATAAAGACTTTATGGCGAGGCGATTAACATTGGTAAAAAAAATACCGATTTTAGTTACAACCGTTTCACACCAAGCCCTCGATATGGTCTTGACAATATTTGAGCCACTATATGAGAAAAAACACAAGTTTGCTTTTGGGAACAATATAGATCCAGATCTACTTTTTTTCACAGATTAATTTACCCGAGCTTGTTGGAGATTATGCAAACTTGTGTATATATGACTTTAACAGGTTGACAGGCTGATCTGAACCTGCATTGTTCAGAAATGCCAACTTGTACCTTTTTCCATGTACTTGCTCATGTGAGATCAGCTAAGAACCTTTTAACTTTGTCATCTGATTTAAATCTTTATTTTACCGTTTTTCTGATATTTTGAAATGGTCTGTTTTGTAAACGTCTGAGTGAAAAGCTGAGGATTATGTTTTGGATACAAGGTTGAAGAAAACATCGAGACAAATTGACAAAAAAAATATTCTCCTTCACCCAAAATATTTCCAAAGAGGTGGCAAGATAATTTGTGTATTTTAAATTAGGTTCAGCTCTATTCCACATGATGTGTATTTTTGTATGTGCCTGATTGACTCTTTGAATAGTTTCCAGGAGTCGCGCTATAAATTTGATTTCTCAAAGTTGTGATTCCAAGACTTGATTGGTGAGATGTTTTTGAAGTGCTTGGCGCCTTATCTTTGATTAAATTCGCTTAGATCGGCAACACAATACAACATCTCGTTTAATCAACTTCAGCCTATGACTAGTTTGTATTGCTTTTGAAAACAATTGTGACCAAGTGAGAAATAGCTCATCATGAGAAATGCCTGCTTTTGCCACCATTTTTAGTAAAACCGTCTGCTTAAGATGTGTTAGAAAGCGTCTGTATTTGGGAAAGGAAGAGTTAATTTCAGCCAAGAAAAGCACTTAATGTGCCACAATTTTGTCACAATGTTTTAACCATCGTTGTAAGAACAAGGGGTGCTTGGATGCGAACACGACATAGAGTTTAATTAACATTGTTTTCATGATACGGGATTTAAATCCCAAGCGGAAGAGATTCTTGCGATATAAAAACGAGTGCGCTATAGCCAAATAATTCCCAAATCATGAAAACAATGTGTATTAAACTATATATTATATACTCGGCGATAATGTCCGTATTTAACGACAATACCCCTGTGCAGCTCATTTTATTTTTAGCTCAGAAGCGGAGAGATCTGAATTACGTAATCTGCCAGTTTTGCAGTGACGTCACTACGAGCGCACCGATTGAAATAAATGTGTCATGTCGATTCAAGCTCTTATTTGCGGATTTAAAAGTGCAATTGTGGATTATTTAACTGTTCATCATGGAAATAAAGTGTTAAGTAGTGAAAACGGAGCTTAAAAGAGATTAAAAAAAAGTAGTTCCCAAAATCCGGCTAGTGAGCTATATCGCACACTCTGGGTCCCCCCCCCCCCCCCCCCCCCTCCATGTATAGCAAACAACGGCATTTCTTTAGTTACCTACCATTCCTACTGATCCATTTGGCGTCACACCAGCGAATCATACGTAGTGCTTACCCCCGCATTTCTGAGCGCCAAGATAGCCATTACTACCATTTGTAAGTTTTATTTAAGACAGTATTTTGTATTTCATCTCTATGGAATGAAATGTATGCATAAAAAGTAAAAATCTTGAGAACCAATTTATTAACATAGAACACTCTGTGTTATCTACGCCCAAAAATCGTCCCCCGTGTGTTAAGAGCTTTCTCCACAAGAGTTTCTCATTATATTTTACGCGTGAAAGCGGGAGACCAGGATTCATTCGAGTACCTAGGTGATAAATGCTTTCTTGCGGCTCGCGTATATAATGGTTCGTTGGTGTCAATTTAAACTTAACAGTAAGACTGACAGTTAAATGTAATGAAATGTTATTATAGAGAACATATGAGCATGAGCCTTTTATTTTTTACAGGTCATTTTAATAGTGTATACTTTATAATGTACAAGCATCTGACAGGTGCAGATAGATTCTTTATATATGAGCCAATATCAAATTTCGCCCAAATCTGGTTGGTTAAAATTTTGAAAAATGTTCTCTGTATTTATCTATGTTTTGTCATTTTAAATGGTAATGTTATGTATGTGGAAGCTTGTCTTTCTTAAATGCACCCTTATTTCATCCAACTTTTATTTATTTTTTTGGCAGAAAGCCACTGGTGCTTATAGCATGTCCTTCAAGTAACTAATATGTAATTAGCATATAATGCCATATTATTTAATTAAAGATGAAACTTCTAGGTTCATCATCAACAATGTATCATAACTCATTTATACTGCTCAATTTTTTTCGTTTCAAACTAACGGAATTTTCCTTTACATTATGTTATACACTTAACTCAAAAAGTGGTTAATACTTTGCATGCTAAAATACCTGTATATTTCACATTTTGTTTCAACCTATACATGTATCTTTATTGTTGTTAATACTTGCAAATGTATTAGTTTTATTCATATATGCATTAGTTCTGTTTTCACTATTTGTGAGTTAGTCAAAATTACCTAATAAATGCATTGTTACACCAAGGACATGTTTGTTATTGAAAGGACAGAATTGTGTTACAGAAAGGAAAAACTGACACATACGGTTAAGTTTTCATTTTATTTATAACTGTAAACATTCAAAAAAATAACTATTTATGTTCAAATTGCATCAGTAATACAGCAAGTTGACAAGATCCGCTATGGTTGCAGTACATATTTCCGAAACAATAAACCATTATCTATGTTATTGGAAGGACCCACTTTGTTACTGGAAGGAACAAACTGTCACATAAATCAATATTATCATAAATGTTTAACCCTAACATCTGCAAACAAGTAACCAAACCTGTGGAGAAAACATCAATAAAACTGCTTGAAAAATACAGATATTATTTAAATGATTGTTATAAGATAAACACACACACCTTGCCTATGTTATTGGAAGGACAAACCATGTCATTTGATGAGGAAAAAATAAATCAAGTGATAAATAGGATGTTATAAATGCTGCATATGAAAATATTAACTAGATTTTAAGCTGCACGTTTGTGAATTAAATGTTAGAGACCAACACTATCGAGTCCTTTACCAAGGAAAACATGATTTATGTCTAAATCTGTAAAGCACAAATATGTTTCTGTTACTGCAAGGACTTACTTGCTTTATAATTATGCAGTAGATATACATGTTTATTGTAATGCGGTCAGCTGAAATATATATAAATGTACTATGACCAAACTACTAATGGTAATCAATCTTAGAGTTAACCCCATCTCCCATCAATTGGCTTTTGAGGTCTGCAGAATATGGCATTTGAAAACAGTGACAAAAGGAGAAATTGCTCATAATGAGCAAGTTGTCCACTTGCAACAATGTACTGGACTCAATTTATTGTTCTAAAAGTCTTTTAGAAAGGGTATTCTCTATGTTTGCCCTCATGTTTTCAAATTGATTTGCTGCAGACTTGTTTCACGTGGGAGAGGATTAAAAAGTAATTATCAAAACTGTAGCTGCAATGGCGCTTTTCAATTTTCCAACATACAACACATCTTCTTTGAAATCATCATGTCTTTAATAGTACTTAATTTTATTCCTGTTAAGCAATTTTAAGAGTCTCTTTCACGGAGTTAAGCAATCGCGGGTTACCCATACATGCACTAACCGATGTACGTTGCTTAACTTTGCGAAAAAGCCAATTACCATTTTCGCTATAAAACCCGGTTTTCACGGCAAGGCCGTAGAAGTGGAATGTTTACCTATACCCTATTCGCATTACACTGTAAACAAATGACATCAAATATATTGTTTTAAATTAGGTTCATTTTCTGGGAATGACGTAACAGTAAAACATTATGTTTGTTTATTTCTTGCAATGATGTAACGGCACTAAAGGGGCCTTTTGGTGTATTGCCCACCATTATATTTACATCATCATATTCACTTGCAATCTAGCGGTGCATGCTCAAAATTGTCCTATTCTTTTATCTATTCTTCTGTGTATCTTCTGTCCAATTTTCACTCTGTCAGATCTTCTCATCTTCTTTGTCTATATAAACATTTTTCTTTTCTGTGTCACACTTTTCTGACCCTTTGGTGCTTTAAGAATGCTTGATTTATCGTACATTTGCCAAATGCCCATACTGGACTTATTCTCTGTCAGTGACAGGACATATTTCTTGTACAATTTTTCGGTTAAGGTCAACTCCACAGTCATGTCTGTACCTTTCTCTACCATTCTGAAGATACTTTTGTCTCTTTTCGAGATCAGTGTCTCGTCTAACACTAAAATTACCTTTGACATTGTCATTTTCTGAAAAATAAAAACCATCTTTTGAACTTGTGACTTTTAACAAGTTTTAGTTATCAACAACAAGGTTCGAAATATTCATTTGCTATTGATCATTCAGAAATTTAAAAGAGAAATACATTAATACAATCCTTTCATTTTAAGGCAATTTGTATATTTACTTTACCTTTTCCCTGATAAATATTTTAAAGAGTTGTTTGATTCAATAAAGATTGTTTTTTCTTGAAGGAACTGTTAAACTAGGTTGAAAACATTGTGACAAAAGGGTAAACTTCATATGAGGAATTTCTTCTTTTGTCACATGATTCTTATGAGGTCTGCATCAATGAAAGGGTTGAAACAAATGTACTTGAATTCAATGAACCAGGCAGTATTTAACCTTTTCTTTGAAGACAATTCTAAGAGGCGTCTGCTAAAAATTAAAAGGTCTGGAAAAAAAGTTGTCATAGCTGGACTATTGGATGTAAATCTTTGATACAGAGTTAAAAGCACTGTGATAAAAGATGAAAATGCTCATTGTGAGCTATTGTACCCTATTTTTACATTGTTTTCAAAATTTATCTGTTGCAAGATTTCGTCTTAATATGCGAAGAGGTAATAAAATGTCCTGCAATCCTTCCAATAACGAAAATTCGAGATTAAGTAATTAGTATATAAACATCAGAAAGTTTTCCCTTTTTACCTTTAATCTATAACTGTACATCTATGTGAACTATGTGTATACGTTTTTTAAAAGTAATAATTCTACAATATGATCATTGAATGTAAGATAGTGGTATGCTTGCAAAAGTGTTACATAAAGGACAACTTTTAAAATTATGCCATCAGTTACTCACCAACTTCTTCAAATATTTCCATCCATACAAAGTTCATCGTCATGAATCACCCTGGCTGCCATCTTTGAAATATTATACCTTCTTTTGAAGAGTCACTTGTTTGTAAATAACACAAAGGATATGTTCTACACGCACTAGTGTTATTTAAAGGACAAAATAATACGGAATCTAGGGACAGACTTTAAACAAATATTTTTTTAGCTAATACTTATAATTGCAGTCATAATAAGTTGTAAAATGCTTTATAATATGTGATAAATAGCTGTAAAGAAGAAATTTTACCTCAGACTAGTTCATACATTTAATAATAAAGTCTTGAATGCAAAATTTCAATTTGGGGACAAGCAAAAATACACATTTTTAGGTATTACAACAGGTCAAATGCATATTTTTTATTTCTATATGATTAGGAAAACTTGTTTATTTTATAAAACTCAATGCTAATGACATATTCCTGTTTAAGTTTTTACTAAATATATTGCGGCTTTTGAGAAAAATGCCAAGGACAGCTTTTCGGGCGAAATTTGATATTATAGTTAGATACAAGGGAATCCGGGTGCGATACCCTAGCTCCTTCCGAAAAGACCCCTTGGTTCTTGAACATGCTCAGTGTATAGCGATGTACTTTTTAGTTGAAAGGACCAGTACCTGACCTCTAGTTGAACTGGAGACACTTGAAAGAGCATCAGAACAATCAGGAATCAGGACCGGGAATTGAACTCCGGACCTCTGGACTGACATTCTAGCTTGTTATGCACTAGATCACCGGGCCACTCTGTGCGGTTCAAACATGAGCGGTGTATTAGGACAATGGTATATAAAGATCAGTGTACACACACCCTGACAAAGTCATATAACGATCAGTGTACACACCCTGACAAAGTTATATAACGATCAGTGTACACACCCTGACAAAGTTATATAATGATCAGTGTACACTCCCTGAAAATAGTATATTACGATCGGTGTACACACCCTCACAATGATATATAACGATCAGTGTACACACCCTGAAAATGGTATATAACGATCAGTGTAAACACCCTCACAATGGTATATAACGATCAGTGTACAAACCCTCACAATGGTATATAACAATCAGTGTAAACACCCTGGCAATGGTATATAACGATCAGTGTACACACCCTGACAATGGTATATAACGATCAGTTTACACAACCTCACAATGGTATATAACGATCAGTGTACACACCCTCACAATGGTATATAACGATCAGTGTACACACCCTCACAATGGTATATAACGATCAGTGTACACACCCTCACAATGGTATATAACGATCAGTTTACACACCCTGGCAATGGTATATAACGATCAGTGTACACACCCTCACAATGGTATATAACGATCCGTGTACACACCCTGGCAATGGTATATTACGATCAGTGTACACACCCTCACAATGTTATATAACGATCAGTGTACACTCCCTGGCAATGGTATATTACGATCAGTGTACACACCCTCACAATTGTATATAACGATCAGTGTACACACCCTCTCAATGGTATATAACGATCAGTGTACACACACCTTCACAATTGTATATAACGATCGGTGTACATACCCTCACAATGGTATATTACAATCAGTGTACACACCCACACAATGGTATATAACGATCAGTGTACACACCCTCACAATAACATCTGAATGTACAATGTATGTCAGAGACTTCTTGAGTGCTTCGTTGACCTGTTCAAGTCCAGATCAGATTGCGCGGGGACACAGGGTGGTATTGCTAGACACTGGACGCAAATGCCGTACGGTTTATTTCCTCAATGTTATTTCATTTCATATACATTTTATTTTTATTGGGTTTTTACGCCGTTTTCATTATCATTCATTTTAGCAATATCAAGGCTTATGTTCACTTATTCATGGTCCCTAGGTTAACAAACCAGTACTAGGCTAGGAAATGCGCCTTGTACAAGGTCGTTTTACCATGTCCGCTGCGACTGGGGATCGAACCCGGGACACCACGGCGTACTCCTCGGGTCAAATGTACCATAGGGGCTGGTGTATCACCCATACAATGTTGTGATGGAACGAGAACAAATGTTTAAAACAGCATTAAACTAGACAACGACAAAAAGTATCCGTAACATGAAATTATTTGACCTTGTCAATTGGAAAAGATGCAAGTCGTCTTTCAAAAACAGAGCAGATCAAGTCCACCCGCAAAGTCTGATCAAGATCTCAGCTGTTCACATAAAAGTATTTCTATTTATGTAGAATTTGATTAACAGACTGATCTGAAATTGCATTGTTCAGAAATGCCAAGTTGCACATTTTTCCACCTACAAATCGAGGGCTTGGCGTGAAACGGTTGTAACTAAAAACCTATTTTGAAAATCCTGGTTTATTTTGACCCCTTTTAGGTAAACAATGCAAATTTATGTGCCATTGCTCAGTACGAGCAATGGCACCTAAATTTCCATTGTTTACCAAGATTTTTTTTATTTAACGCTTATACATATTTTATGGCGAGGTGATTAACTTTGGTAAAAAAATACCAATTTTAGTTACAACCGTTTCACGCCAAGCCCTCGAAATGCGTTTTGAAATAACACGCAGGGTTCGGATAAAACAACTGTTTAATCTTAATGTATTGGCAATCTGAAAGTGAACACATGCAAATTCCACTTGATAAAGATTCTTCAACATTGTGGATCAAGTGAAACTCTTGGCGTCAATTTCTAAATTCACAGAATAAAACTTTGTGTCAGGGATCATTACTTACACTACTAAAGATATGAATTTATTTTAAACATCATTTTTTATTATTATTATAACTAGAAGTAGCAGTTGAAGTAGTATCAGTTACATCGGCATTATCATTATTATCATTCTCATTATCATCCTCATTTTCTTGATCATCATCAGCATCATTAAAATCATCATCATCAAGATTATCATCATCATCATCATCGTCATAATCATAATCATAATCATAATCATCATCATCAGCATCATTAAAATCATCATCATCAACAGTATCATCATCAGCAGCAACAGCAACAACAGCAGCATCATCAAAATCATCATCATCAAATTATCATCATAATCATCACCATCATCATCATCATCTTCATCATCGTCATCATCATCATCATCATCATCATCATCAGCAGCATCATTTTTGTATTATTACCTACACCATTCACGTGTGATCGTATTAGTCTCCCAAGAATAACACCGGATCTATGATGTGAATTGCTATCTGTCAAAAAAACAACAACAACCCGAAGGCATTTTTGCGCCCAGTATATGGCCATGTAGAATTATCTTGCTCTCACTCGCAAACGAGTAATAACACATTGATGTAATATTAAAATGTGTTGTTTTTTTAACATTTTTTTTTTGTTCAGCTCTTGCTGTTATATTAACCCTTTCTAACATACAGAGGCTTTCTGACGCCTCTGCAGTAGATGTCTTTTGAAAACAATGTGAGAAAAGAAGAAATTGCTCAAAACGATCATAAGTATCATATGTATCCAGTATCATAAGGCAGCCTTCCAGTATCATAAGGAAGCCTACCAATATCATAAGGCAGCCTACCAATATCATAAGGCAGCCTTCCAGTATCATAAGGCAGCCTTCCAGTATCATAAGGCAGCCTACCAGTAGCATTAGGCAGCCTACCAGTATCATAAGGCAGCCTACCAGTAGCATAAGGCAGCCTTCCAGTATCATAAGGCAGCCTTCCAGTATCATAAGGCAGCCTTCCAGCATCATACGGCAGTCTTCCAGTATCATAAAGCAGTCTACCAATATCATAAGGCAGCCTACCAATATCATAAGGCAGCCTTCCAGTATCATAAGGCAGCCTTCCATTATCATAAGGCAGTATCATAAGGCAGCCTACTAGTATCATGAGGCAGCCTTCCAGTATCATAAGGCAGCCTACCAGTATCATAAGGCAGCCTTCCAGTATCATCAGGCAGCCTACCAGTATCATAAGGCAGCCTACCAGTATCACAAGGCAGCCTACCAGTATCATAAGGCAGCCTACCAGTATCACAAGGCAGCCTACCAGTATCATAAGGCAGCCTTCCAGTATCATCAGGCAGCCTACCAGTATCATAAGGCAGCTTTCCAGTATCATAAGGCAGCTTTCCAGTATCATAAGGCAGCCTATCAGTATCACAAGGCAGCCTTCCAGTATCATAAGGCAGCCTATCAGTATCATAAGGCAGCCTTCCAGTATCATAAGGCAGCCTACCAGTAGCATGAGGCCTAAAAACCAATCCATATTGTGTTTGTTTTCTTTTTTCATAGAACCGTAAGAACTGATCAATGAAATGCTTTTTGATCTCCTCACATTCTACCATTACATCAGTGTGTTACTCTTGTGCCACCGCCTTGGTGGTGAAGTGATAGAGCGTCCGCCTGGGGTGCGGGCAGGTTCTACCCCCTGTCGGGACATACCAAAGACGTTAAAATTGAAGTAATGGCTGCTCTCCTTGGCTCTCAGGGTTATGGGTTTAGTATAACGACTGACTGGCTGGTGTCAGGATAAACCCAGGAACGTACCCAGGAAACGCAGTGATATAACTGAAAAATTGTTGAAAGTGGCGTAAATCACCAAACAATCAAACAATCAAACAATCAAACAATCAATCAATCTATACTCTGGTGTCAGTGCTGGCCCTGTACTATTCACACAAACAAATGGTCAGAGAAAGGTTCAAGAAACGTCTGGCAAACATTTTATACTAGAATCAGGTAACATGAATGCGCATGCGAATCTTTAACAACACTTATCACAAATACGTTAGTCTGTTTTCCTGATGTTATTCTTTACGCAGCTTGCAATAATTGATCATGGTATTATATATCACGGCGTTTCCTTGATAAGTTACCAGTACTACTGGCCCATTTATCGCGAAACCAGCGATTCGGATGTAAAGCTTGTGCCCGAAATCATGAACGCCAAGTCGGAGAAACCATTGCTTAACTTTTGTTTTTTTACACCCATGTTCCTGTACACGGCTTAACCCTTTCCCCCATACAGCCAATCTGCAGCAGATGTCGTTGAAAGAATCTCACCAAAAGCAGGAAAATCTCTATAAATGAAAGGAAGTTCAAAACATTGTGGCAAAAAAATGAGAAATTATTCATCATAATAAATTTCTTCTTTTGCCTCTTTGTTTTAAAAAGTCGTCTGTTGCAGTGGCGTCAGAAAGCATATGTATACGGGAAATGGTTAAACATGCCACGTCAAATAACATCTTTGTGGGTGTTTTTCTTAATAAAGTAATAGCAAGTTACGATCACATTACGAACTAAGCATGATGGAATAGGCGACATGTAGACAGTCAGCTAAATGACACAATTATGGTCGCCCACGCGGTCCCCTGTGTTCCTAATCGGGAAATTAGATAGCTTGGTGTGATTTTTGCTCAGGGAAAAATGCAAGTCCTTTATATTGGTCGTTTCTCCATTTAACCGTTTCCACCACACAGGCGCTTTCTGACCCTTCTGTAGTAGACTTTTGAGTAGTTTAAATTTAGACTCGTCTGTACGTTAACTGTGCTAAATATTGGTGTGCACAGCGAGGCCACTTTTCGTCCACCATAGTCTAACAAGACGAATTTGAATGTAAAGCATCAAAGACGCCGCGCATGCTTTCGAAGCATGAATTAAAAGGAAGCAGATGCAGTTCAGTACATTTAAATAACCTGTGCAAACAGACAGGATGAAAACATTTCGAACAAGAAGGCAAAATGTCGCTTTATTTTAAATAAGAAGGCCAAGATGTGCCTATATTGCTCACCCGCTTACCAAAGCCATAAGCTTACTATAAGGTTACCAAGAGCAGAAAGGGTAAATCTTGACGTAGGGGTTAGACGTTTTATATATATGCTGCGATCTATATGACGCGAAGTTTAGACGTGAAATGACAAGTTTAGTACTGAAACCATTTGGTTTACAGTGTTCTTAACATTGACTGCAACTATAATGTGTCAATCAAGCTGAAGTTTCTAAATTTGTACCAATAAACGGTTTAAAAACTGCTCTAACTAGATCTATTAGATAAAAAAAACCACATAGGTGCTTAAATATTAACATTTAATGCCTCTAGTTATACGTTAAGTTTGACACAAGCTTTGGAAGGAGAGGGGGAAGTTTAG
Organism: Serripes groenlandicus; assembly: GCA_031761405.1. NCBI lineage: Eukaryota > Metazoa > Mollusca > Bivalvia > Cardiida > Cardiidae > Serripes > Serripes groenlandicus. The sequence continues at coordinate 16,491,201 of JASEVX010000009.1, read as the reverse complement.
TCACCTACCAGTTTAGCAGAAGTTTGATAACAAAAACGGGAGTATATTTATAAACAAAGGTACGAAGTAATTCTAAAAAGTTTAAAAATATTTATGATCGAAATTGAGCATTTATGAAATTAAAAGAAAAAATTCACATGTATACTATACATTGTATAGTCAACATATAGCAAGAATACAGTGGTCTGAATAAACAAACTTTATGGGGGAACGTTTTAAGTTTAGAAATACAACGGAATGTTATGAATAGGCAAACACATCCCCCGAATTTTGGAGCCGTAAACCAAACAATTAAACAAGCGTAGCCTAGGAAGTTGTGGGAAAAATGAACTTTTTTTCTGGCCGTAAATCAAACTATTAAAAAAAGCGTAGCCTATGAAATTGGAGAAAAGTTATTAAATACAAATTAAATGTGTCTAAAGATTTGAAATAACGGTAGAAGACAAACGTATTTTGCATCTTGTTGTTTCTTAAATCAGTTGGTACAATTTATTGATTCATAAAGTGGTCTTTTTTTTTTTTCAAACTTATTACAGAGTTTTTCTTTACAATAATAATGTTGGATGCTCCCTTTTCGAATACGTCACCCCATGGTACACAATTAAAACCTATCCCATACTGACGCCGCGCTTCCACGCGGCGTCAATAATATACGTCAACATTCGCCAACACAGGAAATGAGATTTATTTGTTTTGTTTCTTTAGCCTATTTGTGTTCGAGACGTAAATCTGTATGTAAACAGTGGAAGGTCTAGACAAATGATCTGGTCATAAGTTTCAACTGATTGCGATAAATAAGTGTCTATTATTTAGCTCACCTGAGTAAGAAGAACTTATAATGAGTGGATGTCCGTCTTCGTCGTCGGCGTCGTGAGTCAACAGTTCACCTTAACCCTTTCCCTTATATAGACGCTTTCTGACGCCTCTGCAGCGGACGGCTTTTTGAATACATAGTGACAAAAGAAGAAATTGCTCAAAACGAGCAATTTCTTCTTTTGACACAATGTTTTCCACTTTTAGTCATAGGTTATCTAATCAATTTTTGGAGATTTTCTATCTTTTGACAAAATATGTTCAAAGTCGTCTGCTGCAGAATTGTCGTATGAGGGAAAGGGTTAAACCTTTCCGATATACAACTCAATTTGTAGCAGACGCCTTTGAAAACATATTGGCAAAAACGTGAAAAATCTCTGAATATGAGAATTTACATATTAAAAAGAGATGTAAACAGTGTGACAAAATGAGAAATTGCTAATCATGAGGAAAGAATTCCTCCTTTTTCACAATGCTTTCAAATGTCGTCTGCTGCAGACGTATCGGAAAGTGTCTGTGTGCGAAGGGTTAAAGGACATTATACTCCAAAACTGCACAATTTGAAAATAATTTCGGGAAAAGAAAGGTTAACATTTGAGACAGAATAGTAAATAATAAAGGAATAAAGGAATGGTTCATTTTGTTCACTTTTCTTTAATGTTTGCAATACAAATATCTTGTGATATTAAATACGAAAACTCGCCTGTATTATGAGATTATAAGCAGGACTAACTCTTTCAGCCCCAATGGCAATATTTAGGATTTTGCAAATAATACAGATTATGGAGATTCAGCACGTAACGTTCTGTCTCACCTTGCAATCAGCATTGTTTGCCTTTTAGTCATCAAACTATCCCAAAATATAACATGAAAAATGAAGTTGCCTGGATTTGAAAATGGAAGATTCGACATTAACCCTTTCCCTCATACGATAATTCTGCAGCAGACGACTTGGAACATATTTTGTCAAAAAATAGAAAATCTCTATAATTGAATGGATAACCTATGACTAAAAGTGGAAAACATTGTGGCAAATGGAGAAATTGCTCGTTTTGAGCAATTTCTCCTTTTGTCACTATGTTTTCAAAAAGCCGTCTGCTTCAGAGGCGTCAGAAAACGTCTATATGAGGGAAAGGGTTAAGGAAATTCTACGCTGAAATAGTTAATATAACGAAAGGCGCATAGAAGGATGTTATGTCAGGCATACGGGCCCGATGGCTACGAGACAATTGTATTACACGTACCATTCATTCTCTCCAACACTTCTTTTTAAAACATATTTGTCAGTCTTCATTTGTCGGGGATGGTGATGAAAGAGGCGACAGATATACAGACGGATAAATGAGACACAATCACGGCAGTCCACGCAAGGCAGACACCCCGTATCCCTTGAGTCCTTTCGGCAGATATTTCCCCCCAGATTTTACATGTATTTGTTTCAGTTTAGTTTATAACCTCAACTTAGATCCGGGCGCCGTACTTTAAACACATTCATATTGTAGTTAGTACGTGACATTTAATGCCTTTGCAATAGATGATAATTGAAGAAGACCTGTGTAAAGAAACGTTGCTGAAAATTAGACGTTACTCTTTTTTCTTCTAACGTTTTCAAAGCAAACGACACTAAAACAGCATACCAGGTATACAGTTTAGATTACATTCTTCCTTCGTGAATATATCAAAATGCATGCAGAACATGACTTCTTACAAAGGGAGAGGGAAAGGGATCCTGCACAGATTACCCTGTAATTAAAGACCACCTGTAAACACAGACCATATTGATGTTTTTGAAATTGGTGGTCTTTATACGCAGGTTCATGTGTGCAGACAATTAATAATTGGGAAACTTAAAAGTGTGGTTGCTATTGACAGGGACTCGTAATTCCGAGGTAGTATTAAGCACAGGTTTTACTATACAACATTACACATAACATAGTTAAACACTGTTTCCGTTATGTCGCCGCGCCCCGGTAGCTCAGTCGGTAGCGACGCGGGCTGTCAATCCAGGGGTTGTGAGTTCGAATCCCGGCTCGGCCAACTTTCTTTCCGAGGATTGACAAAAGTCAATGCGCCATGCGTCATTCGTGTTCCACCAATGGGCTAAGTCTATGTGGAAAAGCATCCAGTTGCTTGGGAAGATTGTTGTGTGGAGTACTTGTGTGAGAAAACCAGGAAATGCATGAGTAGGTGAACTGGCCGCCGTGATATAACTGAGAAATTGTTAAAAACGGCGTTAAACCACAATCAATCAATCAATTCCGTTATGTCACAGCGCTTCCTGGGTAATTTGTCAGTTCTACCGGTCCTTTGATCCTGACACCAGACAGGGTAAGTTGTCAGTACTACTGGTCCATTGATCCTGACACCAGCCAGGCTTAGTTACCAGTACTACCGGTCCTTTGATCCTGACACCAGCCTGTGTTAGTTACCAGTACTACTGGTCCTTTGATCCTAACACCAGCCTGTGTTAGTTACCAGTACTACTGGTCCTTTGATCCTGACACGAGTGTGTCAGTCGTAATGCTTAAACCTTTCCCACATACAAAAAATCTCTGCAGCAGACGACTTTGACAACATGGTGACAAAAACCTGAACAATCTCCATAAAAGATAGCTTGATTTTAAAATAAAGTTGAAAACAGTGTGGCCGTAGGTGAAATTGCTCATCATGAGCAATTTCACCTTTGGCCACAATGTTTTCAAAAGTCGTCTGCTGCTATTGCGTCAAAATGCGTCTGCATGTGGGAAAAGGTTAACACTATTGTACTCCTGAACGCTAAGCAGGGAAAGCCATTATTAACCCTTTCCCTCATACGACAATTATGCAGCAGACGACTTTGAACATATTTTGTCAAAAAATAGAAAATCTCTATAGTTGAATGGATAACCTATGACAAAAAGTGGAAAACATTGTGGCAAAAGGAGAAATTGCACGTTTTGTGCAATTTCTTCTTTTGTCACTATGTTTTCAAAAAGCCGTCTGCTGCAGAGGCGTCAAAAATCGTCTATATGAGGGAAAGGGTTAACGTGTTTAAAGTATTTGGAATGACCCGGCCGGGTTCGGACCCACGACCCCCCATCCCCGCAAGGTGTGCTTTATTGAACCGTTTAGTTAATATCCTTTTGTTCGAGTCGTCCTAACGACTTTGCAATCAAATGAGGTCGGAAGTGTAACGTTTGAAAACTTGAAGTACAATTTTGAGGACGTGGTGATAGAGATGAAAATTCAGTTGATATCCTTTTTGTTCGAGTCGTCTCAACGGCTTTACAATCAAATGAGGTCGGAAGTGTAACGTTTGAAAACTTGAAGTACTATTTTGAGGAGGTGTTGATAGAGATGAAGATTCAGTTGATATCCTTGTGTTCGAGTCGTCTCAACGGCTTTACAATCAAATGAGGTGCGAAGTGTAACGTTTGAAAACTTGAAGTACAATTTTGAGGAGGTGTTGATAGAGATAAAGATTCAGTTGATATCCTTGTGTTCGAGTCGTCTCAACGGCTTTACGATCAAATGAGGTCGGAAGTGTAACGTTTGAAAACTTGAAGTACAATTTTGATGATGTGTTGATAGAGATGAAGATGCAGGAGAATGGCTTGAATTGAGTAATTACTCCTTTACCTAAAATGTTTTCAAAAGTCGCGTGTTGCTTAGCCACCAATAATCTGTATTTATCAGGGAAACGGTTACAACGTCTGTTATGGGAAACAGAAAAATATTGATTAAATTTAAAAAAAAATTATTCAATCTTCAATGGTAGGCAAATTAACTTCAAACCTGTGAAACAATCGATGTTTCAAATTATGTTTTTCTTTTATCTTACTCGAGAGCCTATTTTCCCAACGCTTTACTTTGTATGGTACTTTTAGGCATTGTAATTGCGTACATGGTTAGAGAAATACACAGTTAATTGAACAACAACGCATGTAATTGTGACACAATCTATTGTTTTACCTTGTCTTGTAGTGTCTTATTATCAGCGCTAATAGCAGATGTATAAGTAAGCTGATCTTATCTTTAACCTTTCGAAAATGAGAGGTAAAAGCGAGTTAAGTATACCAAAGGTTAAGATTGTTAAACATGGCCATTGCTTGTTCACAAAATCGACCAAGTACACACAAACACTTTTAAAAAACAGATAAAACACTTTCGGAAGATAATAATCAATGAAAAGGCAATTTCTTTTTGAACAATCAAATACTGTTTTGTTCAATTGGTTTCGTTTTATGCCGTTTTATCTGAAGTTCAGTTATTCAACGATGACAGAAAAAGATATAAATTGTCCCTAGATCACAAACCAGTTGTAACTTTTGAAATGTGCTACGCCCAAGGGCACTTAAGCATGACCTCTGCCAGTGAGTATCGAAACTAGGACGTACGGTGCAATATACAACACACTAACCACACGGCAGCGGCTGCTTCCTTAACTCTTTCACTACCGAATTTCACAAGGTAGACTCTTCCATGATTAAAATTGGACCACTCCATGTTTCGCCCTACACGAATTTTGATAAAATTCAATGTCTTAGTATCAAACAATGCAGATTTCAGGTGAGACAGCTCGTAACGAGCTGTCTCACCTGAACCTGCATTGTTTGCAAAAGCTTGTTATTAATTGCCTTTGGCAGAGAAAGAGTTCGGTTATGGCCATACCAATGCAACCCGTCTGAAACAATAAAAGTACAACCATGTACACAATTTAACCTTGGAAAAACCTCTGATTCGGGGAAAACGTCTTTTTGACCCGAATGCATTAGTGTTTAGCGCCGTTTTTAACATAATTTTCAGTTATATATCTTATTCTTGATCCCTGGGTAAACAAACCAGTACTAGATTACCCAAGGGGCACTCAGACATGACAGCTGCGACTTGAGATCGAGCCCGAGACGCCCGAATCTGAAGGTGTGTGTATCTATATATAAAGTGTGGCCATATTTCAAAATAGAAAAAAATACTTTATTCAAATCTCAAACAGTAAACTGAATAATAAGGAGTATTTACTGACGTCTCTTGCAGCTTTTTTGGCACAGAAATAGTAACATTCTATAAATCTTCTCGTAATCACAGCAAGAGACCACTAGACATGTTAAAGAGAACGGAAATGGAACCCATTATTAGGCCACTGACTGCGTTAAAGCAATGTCTAGAAATCGGTTAAAAAATGGGCAATATTGGGGGTATTATGGAGATTTATAGGAGATAAGAGCCAGCCAATTAGAAACCCAGTAATGCGGTCAAATTTGGCATTTGCATTTATTTGCATTTTCAAAATCTAAAATCGTTTTATCATTATATTGATACCATTTTTATGGTAATGTGATAATTTTAAATTAAGAACAATCTTGTTTACAAAACTAGCTATACTGTTGGTCGTGATGTCATTTATGAACGTCAACTACGTCGCTTATCTTAGGTTTACTTTATCAACGATTTTTAAAGTAAAACGCTATGACTTAGCTGTGAATAATACATGCTGTGATACAGAAAGTTCCGTATGTGTTAGTAACTTACAAGTTTGGTTTACGATATATTCTAGTCTAAATCAAATGGCGGGTTAACAGAAGACAGAATGTGTGCGTGTAAGCAATGTTTATATAGTATACAACATGTAATTATGAAAACCGTAATCTTGTATTTTATTCTTGGGTTGGATATGTAACGTCTTTTGCCGGCATAATCATCTCTTCAATAACTGGCACCCAATAGCAAACCCCTGATCGGGAACGGATCTCTTGCAGAACGTCACAACATGTTGGTATAAATCGAATTTCTAAATGGGCGGTGCTCCAAGAAAATCGAACTTAAGGTCAAATTACGCCAAATACATCCGCGGCTATGCTGTCAAATAGTCCCTTAAAACTACTTTGTGTAGAAATTAGTGAATACCTTGACCAGAATGCATTGAATTTATGACATTGAGTTTGAATTCATTGTAAATATGTAAAAGATGTACTGATTTGATCATTTTTGGTAGAATTGTGTAAGCAAGGCTATCATAGTATACACGATTTTGGAGTCACGTGATGTAAATGACTGCGAACACCAAATTCAGCACGCCAAAAATATGGTGCAAAAAAAGTCTTGATTGAATGACGAATTAGACAAATAAGTAAAACAAATCTACTTATTATAGGTAACCAAATACAATTACAAGTGTCTGAATGTGTAATTATCATTTTTAAGGGTAATACAGAATAAGGATATCTAAGCTTCCCCCTCTCATATACTCAAGTTTCTACACACTACCCAGACAAATTACCCTTTTTAAATTGTAACCCTTTGTTGCCTCTATTAACAGAACAAGTGTAGAAATGTAATGTTTCTTCTGACAAATCAGATTTGTTTTTGATATTTGAAGAGCATTTTTCACCAAACGCAGATGCATTTGCAGCAGACACCTTTTGAAAACATTGTGGTATTTTTATTATCTAAGCGTTCTATCTATGTTATCTATATATCGGAGAACTTGCTGCAGCATCAGAAAGGTTGAACGTGCTTGTCTGCAGATTTCAATATAATTTTAACAGAACTGTGACCCTCTGCATTTGTTTAAGACTTATTAATTGGTTGAAAGTCAAAGAAACCAGGTGGCATGTGAAAAGGGGAAAATTGAACTTTAAGCTTCAAATGACATCTCATCCTTATCCACTGGACGAAAAAACAAATGTCACAGGAAGGTTGTTTTTTTGGCGGCTCTTTTGTTAATTATGTTCAAATATATATGTAGAACTGTTGGTTGTGCGGTATCAGAAAGGGAGTAAAATGCCCAATATCTTAAATCTTTTCCTCTAAATCTGCTTGTCCGATTCCAAGGCTGTTTAGTATACATTTTCCTCAAGCCAAAATAATGGGTTGAAAAAAAGGCAGCGAGACGGGTTCAGAAAAGGGCAAAATGACAAAAGATTGATATCATTTAAACTTCACAGGAATGTTTCTTTGGAGGTCCTCTTACAAACTGTTCACACCTAATAGTTTACTCCACGCTCTTGATTAAATTTTCTCCGAGATTAGCAGTTACTCATATGCCACTAATATATCATTCAGGGGATCGATTCAGAGTCACGCGTACTCTCTGTTTTGGAGGTGCAAAACTCTTTTGTACATTATTACATTGTTTTTGGTTTAGGCCTTTTTTATTAATCTGTTTATCTTTATACACATATTCTGTCAACATAGAAGCTTGCAATCAATTTCATCTAACAGACACTAAAAGCAAAGTATAATGCTGGAGATGAACAACCAGAAAATAATTCAAACACAACTGTTTTGGCAGATTACACTCTAAGTTTACTGTTATCATTGTAAACATGAATACATTGCATTAAAAGATTGCATACTCTGAATGCATCTGTTGGTTCAGTACAGTCCATTAATAGGAAGACACTGTACTGTCATGAATGTTCATAGTGGGATTTCCATAGAAATATTGGGTAATATGATCATTAAAAAAATACCATGTGGACGGAATGACATATTCAAAATTGGAGTCAATTAATTAAGACCAACAAGCATGTATTATCTTGGAAATATTTTATTCTTGCCTGATGCGTCATTACTTGTCTGTCATGGTGAGGATTTGTTTAGATAGATATTTCTATATACTCTTCTGCATCCCCACTTAACCGATCTATATTCTACAATTAGTACTTTCAGTACTTTGATTTGTATTTTGACCTTGTTAGAAAGTGAGAGTATGTGAAAAATAAGTTAAATCCAAGCCAAACACACGAAACATGATGAGATACTTTTATATTCCATACAATAATTTTTCGATCTGCTTCAATAACAGCATTGCATAAGTTTGGAGGATTTTTTTTCTCTTCATTTTCCTCGGATGCCTTCAATGGATGACCGAGAATCAAACGTTATCATATCGAGTAATGGGTCATATCTATCATGTTTTATGCGTAATAGGTTTACGTAAACCCTGTCGAACAGGAGAAGAAGCGGAACAATTATAAAGTAATAGGTCATATCTATCATGTTTTATGTGTAAATAGGTTTACGTAAACCCTGTCGAACAGGAGAAGATTATAAACTCTTTCCCACTATATCACAATGGTTTCTAGTGCTACTTCAGCAGACAAATTTTGAAAACATTGTGAAAAGAGAAGAAATTGCTCACAATGAGCAATTTCTTCTTTTGCCTCAATGTTTTCAACATTATCCGATAAGTGTTCTTTTACTTATAAAGAGTTTTCCATAGTTTTGATACGATGTCTTCGAAATCGTCTACTACAGATGTGATAGGGTGAAAGGTGGCCAAAACTTATGTGATATATTTCTAGTAGAACAGAGATCTTGACATTGACCGAAATGACCCCAGTCGCCCTTTCTCTACCAATCTATGAAATAAGGAGGGAATCAGTCAAGTCTAAATACTGTTATTGAGCGCAAACAATCGCCCATTCGAACCTCCGGCTCCAAAACTATAACAGTTTAATCTGTGCTCAGAAGTTGTGCACAAGTATCTGAATGGTCACACGCAATTTCGTAATGACACCAGTCGCCCTTTCCCTCTTAACTACCGATCTATGGAATAAGGAGGGAATCAGTCAAGTCTAAATACTGTTTTTGAGCGCAAACAATCGGCTCAAAAACTATAAAAGCTTAATCTGTGCTCAGAAGTTGTGCACAAGTATCTGAATGGGCACAAGCAATTTCGTGCTCAATATTGACCTATCAGAAGCCTTATTTGGAGTTAAATTCTGAGCACTGACAACGTTTTCAGAGTTTAATAGTTTTCGGAACCCGATCTTCCACCAGCACAATGATTTGTGTTGTGTTGAGGTTTTACGCCGTTTTTAACATTATTTCAGTTACACCACGGTGACATTTTACATATTCATGATCCCTTGTTAAGGCTAGTAAAATACATTGCCCAAGGCCAGTCCACCATGACCACAGCGCCGCGACTGGGGATCTAGCACAACGACATCAAACTTCAAATAATCAGGATTTCAATATGCTTGACAACCTGGTCAAAGAAATACTATATAACTCAGACCGCGTGAAGGGTTAACGGGAGACGGACTCCTAACCAGATTATTTCCTGTAAAGTAATGTTGGAGATCTCCGGGATTACCCAAGATGCCATCTCGACGGTAATAAATCATACAGCGTAATCACACAAGCTTGTTACGTCTTCTGCCTGATGGTCACGATAGGACGTCCACTGCACAGGGAAATACCAGCTTTATGAACGCGTTTATTACTAAACAATATTGATCAGTGGTTTGTATTCTGTTTGCCGGTCACTAGGACGGCAGATGGACAGTGATATACCGGCTTTTATGAACGCGTTTATTACTAAACAATATTGACCAGTGGTTTGTATTCTGTTTGACGGTGACAAAGACGTCCACTACACAGGGAATTACCGGCTTTTATGAATGCGTGTATTACTTAATAAAATCAACCTGTGCTTCGTATTCTGTTTGCCGGTCACTAGGACGTCCACTGTCAGGGAAATACAACAGGCGTCCGAATTTTCATTACAGAAAAAAAGAGGGGAAACACAAATACCTCGTTAACATACTTAAAAAGTCTTTCTATATTGACCATACGCTATGATAAAAATGATCGTAATGATAATTTGGGGAATCCCTCCTGTGTAACTATAAATAGTCCCTCTATACGGTCTATATATAGTATAATAATAATGACAAGGTCATCCTCGGTACCCAGGCTATTCATAAAATATATGATACCCTAGGCAAATTGACTTTACAAATCTCGTACTCGTGAATAATTTTTGAGGTGAAATGCAGCCGCTTGATTGGCCGCATGACACAATCCTCATGCGAAACAAAATTAAATGGAGGTTACGGATGAAAAACGTGCTTTACGAAGTTTTGCTAGCCAATTTGTATGAATAGCCTGGGTACCGAGGATGTGACAAGGTGTGCAACGACATTTTACCCCCTTGCTCGATTCGGGCAATAACTTCCGCAGAAAATGTCTAAACCGACCTGGTTCCGGGTAGCGACAGGTTCATAAACGATTTTTGTCATGATCCACCACATAAATTTTTGCCAACCGACCAATACACGTTTTAAAGCTTAATATTCATTATATTTGGAATTTCGCAGATGGCCTGACCGCCATACGCTGACGTCACAGTTTGCGTCATTCCGCAGTGAAATATTTATCAAACGACGATTTAAAACGTGGTCTAAAAAAAATTGTTTATACTTCTTTCGAAAACGTACAAATACATACCGTATGTTGTATGAATAATATTACTTTTGGAAGAAAAATGATTTAATGCCAACCCCAACAAACATTTGCTCAGGTACAATATTCTTTTGAAAGCTCGTCATGTCGCGTTAAATATTCGCTGCGGAACGTGATTATTGTGACGTCAGCGCACGGCGGTCAGGCCATCTGCAAATTTCCAAATATAATGAACATTAAGCTTAAAAACGCCGGCGTATTGGTCGGCTGATCCGGGTCGATATTTTACGCAGAAACTGACCGATATGTGTCGGTGGTGGAGATCATGGTCAACGCTTGTGTGTGTGTTTTTGATTTGATCAAAAGTTTCCTTGAAACGCATGGTTTTCTGATATGAATTTCCCCTATGAGCCGTCCTGCGAGAAAAAACCAACATTGTGTACTCTGCGTAAAGTATCGACCCGGATCAGCATAAGTATGCCGCGCAGGCTAACCCGGATAGACACTTTTCGCCTCCTGTGGATTTTCTGTTTCAGGAATCACTACTCTATCTATCCCCCCTTAGACGGAATGTGTCGGCCGGATCAGTCTGCGCGGACAGCGCAGGCTGATCTGGTCGATACATTACGCAGATATATTGATATGAGCCGTCCCGCGAGAAAACCAACATTGTGGACTCTGCGTAAAGTATCGACCCGGATCAGCCTAAGCATACCACACAGGCGTACCCGGAATACACTTTTCGCCTCCTGTGGATTTTCTGTTTCAGGAATCACTACTCTATCTATCCCCCCTTAGACGGAATGTGTCGGCCGGATCAGTCTGCGCGGACAGCGCAGGCTGATCTGGTCGATACATTACGCAGATATATTGATATGAGCCGTCCCGCGAGAAAACCAACATTGTGGACTCTGCGTAAAGTATCGACCCGGATCAGCCTAAAAGCATGCCGCGCAGGCTAACCCGGACAGACACTTTTCGCCTTCTGTGGATTTTCTGTTCCATGAATTATTACTCTGTACCTTTATCCCCCTGAGACGGAATGTGTCGGCCCGAATCAGTCTGCGCGGACTGCGCAGGCAGGCTGATCTGGGTCGATATAGTACGCAGATGCCATACTGTTTGTTTTCTCGCGGGACGGCTCATATGCAGTTTGACGCATCTGCAGAAGACGATTTTAGCCACGATGTTTCCTGTCAATTGACTGAAAAACTGTCATGTATATATATATATATATATGTCAATGTTTATTTCCTATTTGTTTTCAATATCACTCGAGATGTAAATTTAAGAAACAGCAAATTAAATTATGGATAACCATCAACTTCTGAATGGCCGTACATGTAATACATAAATATAGGATTTGACATGAGTTGTCATTTTATATAAAGTTGTATTAAACGAGTTCACTAAATTTGTTATTAAGCGAGCCTGTGGCGAGCTTAATAACACGTTTCTTGGACGAGTTTGATAACACTTTATGACATGACAACGAATGTCAGATTATTTTTATCACATGACGAAACACAAAAAGAAAATCGGTATATCGCGGTCAGAAAATAGTCCCAACATGTACTACGTAATAAACTGTTAATTAATCACACAAAAATATTTTTATGACCGATAATGGTCTCTTTACCTCGTCCATCTATAGCGACGTTTGTGTTGATCGAATACACGTTCTCAGCCAATTTGTAAACATTCGCGAATGAATACAAAAATGGTGATTCGGTCATGTTATATTACACGTGTTATTAGTCGCCGGGCAGAAGCCCGCGACTTCTATTTTTAATAGGTTTTCTGAAATCACATGGGAGGGGGGGATTATTATTAGAAAGAAACACATTTAGATGTCTTGAACATATTACAATTGTGTTTGTTTAAAAACACTAAGTAATGACACATCTAAAATGAAATAAATATTCCAATGTTTTAGGTATTTTCAGTATCTTTATTTTGACTCGCATTTATGTTTTTTTGTTTTATTTACGAAGACAAAACAGTCCCTATTAGCTAGACTGGTATACTTTATTTTACACTATATACTACATGTAATCAAAAGTCGATAACTACAAACCTTTACGTCGCAGTCTAATTTGTTTACTTACGCGCACCTGCGTGACTCGCGAATACCAACTGCGTAGATCAATCTCCTTTGCAGAGATTCGCTCTTTACACTCACTTACAAATAGTAAATTACAGGTGATTTAAAATATTTATTTGGTTCGAAACAAATGAAGAAAAGAACAAACCGAGATAAAACTGGTTTTAATGGAAAAATGACTTTGAACGAACACTCTCTGCCTATAAAGAGAGTTTCAAGAACGACACCTCTGCGAATAAGAAAGAATCGGGTCTTTCGTACAAAATTATTTCGTCCTTGACAATTTTAAATGTGTCATTTAATTCCCTAAGGGCATATTGCTTCCGATCTGCATATTGTTATGCATCATTGACACAAGGGCGCTCATCATAATATAATTTTAAAACATGAGTAGTTTGTTGTTTTTATTATAAAAACAGGAAGGAAAGAATTAAAATAAATTAGCATGTTGTAGGGCTAAGTTTATGTTCGAAATTAAGTTTAAATTATACAAACATTTCAATGAGATTTAACTGTTTAGTTGATATTATATTTCGAAGGTGGTCTAATTTATAAATATTGGACTACATTTCAACATTTGTTAAAGTATGATATAATTAGGATGCTAAGCTAATATCATTTTGAGAAAAAGAGAAAACTCATGTCTTCAGCGATTTAACCCTTATCTAATTGTTTTAAAAGTAGATTGCTGCAAAGGTGTGCACTGTTGACTCTAAAAGAGGAAAGGTAAAATGACGTGCTATTGCATGCAAATCCTAAATTGTCTGTTTTGTGGTTTTATTGAAAAATAATAAAATTCAAATATTCTGACAAACATCTTGAAAAGTGTATGTGGAATTCACAAATCTTATAATTATTCCTTAATGAAAGCACTGTATATATACTAAGACTAATGATTGGCAAGATTACTCAATTCCATTACTGTTTATGATCAATAATTAGTTGGTTGTGTGTATGGTCAACCTACTTTGGAATGGAGATTGATCATAAACAAAGAAAGGCTTCAATTATCATTCACTTCGTTGACAAAACAATGCAAGTTATGATACATTTTCACTTGACCCCACCCCTGATGTTCCAATATGCCCCTCAGTTGATAACTGTTTATTCAACTACTATAATGTTAGTGTTATGCATAACTGCACTATGGATATCCGGCGACATTGATGCGTTGCATCAACTTTGTCTTGTATATATATAGAAATACGTAATGGGTATATTAGATCAGATAGACGCATTGTCACGTGATAATAATTTAAGTCATTTTCGCAGGATTCCTCATGAAGATAACAGTATTATCTGAACCCTTTCCCTCATACAACAAATGTTTAGCAGACGACAGTATTATCTTAACCCTTTCCCTCATACAACAAATACTTAGCAGACGACTTTGAAATAAGTCGGACAACAATATGGAAACATTCTTAAAATAAAAGAATAATTATTGTTTAAAAAAAAAATATATATATTCAGGCAAAAAGGACATATTTCTCCTTTCACCACAATGTTTTCAAAAGTCGTCTGCTGCAGTGGTGTCGGAAAGCGTCTCTGTGTGGGAAAAGATTAAAAGATGATTAAAATATGAAAATGTCAAGCAGAAGATATCAAGGAAGTAATTTGATATATTTTATTATAGTATGAGATAGCAATTTCTGTTCGCTGCAATAGTTCTATTTGAATATCTGAACTATGAGACACTTATGTACGGTGTTCCATTAGGGCCATCGTGCTATCGCGCACACGCGATGCCACGATAGCACGATGACACGATGGTGCCATCGTAGCATCGCTCCATCACCATCGTGTCATCGTGTCATCGCGTCATCGTCATCGTGCTATCGTGTCATCACCATCGTGTCATCGTACTATCACCATCGTGTCATCGTGTCATCGTGTCATCACCATCGTGTCATCGTGCTATCGTGGCATCGCGTGTGCTTGTTGACAGCGCGATAGCACGATGGCCCTAACGGTACACCGTAGTAGTTATGGTATTTAAAATCACGTTAGCTTAAATTCACAGGCCCCCAATTCCACCAGCGATACTTAGCGCCAAGTAATATTAACTCTTTCAGCGCCGAATTGTTTAAAGTAGACTCTTCCACGCTCAAAATCGGGCGTTTCCATTTCTCTAGTAATAAGACTTTTGGATTATTTCTATAACTAAAAGACAAACAATGCTGATTTTAGGTGAGGCAGCTCGTTACGAGCTGACTCGCCTGAATCTGAATTGTTTTTGCAAAAGCCTCAAAATTGCCTTTGGCGCTGAAAGAGTTAAAAGACATAAGAGCGTATTTCATTATTTGAGTCGCCCCGCGAGAAAACCAACATTGTGGACTCTGCGTAAAGTATCGATCCGGATCCGCATAAGCACGCATCGCAGGCTAATCCGGGCAGACATTTTTCACCTCCAGTGGATTTTCTGTTTCAGGAATCATTATTCTATACCTCTATCCCCCTGAGACGGAATGTGTCGGCCCGGATCAGTCTGCGCGGACTGCGCGGGCTGATATGGGTCGATACATTACGCAGATGCCATAATGTTGGTTTTCTCGCGGGACGGCTAAATTTTTTGTTTTTCCAAATAAGATTGCCTTAATATATATTTCATTTCTTGACAAGTATTGTTGGATAGTAGCTACTATGTCACGATTGTCATTTATTTTCGGAGAATACAATTGAGTGCAGTTGATTTGAGTTGATAAACATGATTGCTGGAATGTGTTCCAACCTTACTTTTAAGTAACAGCACTAAGTATAGTTGGTGGAAATCACGCCAGGTGTGTTATTATCAGATTTCTTATTCAAGATATCACTGACACAAGAATATAAGTTTTACTTAGGTAAAGGTATTAAATGTAGAGAATAGCGACAAAGCAAAATAAGGTAAAGTCATTCTGTAAGATTGTTAACTATTGTGAACATATCGTACTATTAACTGTCTTGAAGTACGATATACTTGTTCGGTCATTCTAATTGAAAACATCATTATAATAGTAGGTGTTTTTTTTTGTTCTGACTGTTTACTACTCGAAGAAAACAGCATTATGTTATTCTGTCGGTCTGCCTGTTTGATACCAACACATTGAAGACATCATTAAGCCTTTCTTTTATGTCTGTTTAGTTCCAAGAGAAAACATTATGATATTCAGTTTAGTTGCCAACGAAATCACAATTATGATATTGTGTCTGTCTGGTTGCCTAAAAACAACATTTGAGCCGTCCCGCGAGAAAAACAACATAATGGCCTCTGCGTAATCTATCGATCCAGAACA
The DNA here is from genome assembly GCA_031761405.1 of Serripes groenlandicus. NCBI lineage: Eukaryota > Metazoa > Mollusca > Bivalvia > Cardiida > Cardiidae > Serripes > Serripes groenlandicus. The sequence goes on along the minus strand of JASEVX010000009.1, from coordinate 16,474,836 downwards.
ACCTGCGCAGTCCGCGCAGACTGTTCCGGACCGACACATTCCGTCTCAGGGTGATAGAGGTATAGAGTTATGATTCCTGAAACAGAAAATCCACAGGAGGCGAAAAGTGTCTGTCCGGGTAAGCCTGCGCGGCATGCTAAGGCTGATCCGGGTCGATACTTTACGCAGAGTCCACAATGTTGTGGCTCTCGCGGGACGGTTCATTTTTATTATGCTGTTGTTCTGCCTGATTAATACCTAAAGATAAACATTATTAAGCCATCCTGTCATTCTGTCTGTTTAGTTGCCTAAAAAAACACATTTATGTTATTCTGTTGTTCTGTTTGTTTAATACCTAAAGAAAAAACATCATTAAGCCGTTCTGTCCTTCTGCCTGTTTAATGCCTAAAGAAAAACATCATTAAACCATTATGTCATTCTGTCTGTTTAGTTCCCATAGAAAACACCAGTATGCTATTGTTTGTTCTGTCTGTTTACTTACAAAGAAAACATCATTATGTTATTGTTTGTTCTGTCTGTTTACATCATTATGTTATTGTTTGTTCTGTCTGTTTACATCATTATGTTATTGTTTGTTCTGTCTGTTTACTTACAAAGAAAACATCATTATGCTATTGTTTGTTCTGTCTGTTTACATCATTATGTTATTGTTTGTTCTGTCTGTTTACATCATTATGTTATTGTTTGTTCTGTCTGTTTACATCATTATGTTATTGTTTGTTCTGTCTGTTTACATCATTATGCTATTGTTTGTTCTGTCTGTTTACATCATTATGTTATTGTTTGTTCTGTCTGTTTACATCATTATGTTATTGTTTGTTCTGTCTGTTTACATCATTATGCTATTGTTTGTTATGTCTGTTTACATCATTATGTTATTGTTTGTTCTGTCTGTTTACATCATTATGTTATTGTTTGTTCTGTCTGTTTTCATCATTATGTTATTGTTTGTTCTGTCTGTTTACATCATTATGTTATTCCCCCGTTCTACTATTGTACCTGTTTACTACCAGAACAAAACATCATCACGCTATTGTTTCCGTCAGATTAGTTCCCAAAGAAAACCTCATTATGCTATTTGGTCGTTCTACCTGTTTACTACACAAAGAAAACTTCATTATGCTATTTGGTCGTTCTGCCTGTTTACTACCCAAAAAAAACCTCATTGTGCTATTCGGTCGTTCTACCTGTTTGCTACCCAAAGAAAACCTCATTATGCTATTCTGTTTTTCTGTCTGTTTATTACCAAACGAAAACACCATTATGCTTATCTTCTATGTTCACTATTTATCCTGCCATCGCATTACATGGCAAGCAGAACTGTGTGTACATTTATTGTTTCTTACCCGTTTGTTTCTAAAATGTACAACCCAAGGAAAACATTAACATTGGCATGCTATTATATCGTTTACCATCAAAATGAAAACAGTGTTGTGTTAGATCGTCGTGCTGTCTGTTTAATACCCAAGAAGAAAATCTCTATATCTATCTTGCTATTGTATTACCGAGCAAAAACAAATTCGTGTATTACTTCTTTACATGTTGCCTCTAAAATTTACTACTCAAGGAAAACATAAACATTGTAATGCTTTTCTGTTGTTTTGCCAAAAGAGAACACCCTATTTCTTAATTCTATTTCCGAGCATGTTTTCTCTTAAAGTTAACTTCTAACTGAACCAAGCTGTACCATTTTGTAGTAACAGACGCATTTTGACACATCGGCATGTGATATCATTGTGGCACAAGAAGAAGGGGAAATTTATAATGAGTAATTTCTCATTTTACCACAACGATTTAACTCTATTCAAGATTTCTATTTTTCAATTAAAGAGATTTTCGGTAATTTTACTTTGAAGTATTACAATTAAGCCAATTATAACAAGCAATTACAACTTGGAGAATGAATGCCAACGTCTGTGTTGAGAGAGGACATTACGTAGAGTGGAACATTTTTTTTTAAACTCGCTTAATAGAAAAGTTGTTATTAGATTTTGGACGGGGAAAACAAAGGAACATATATTCAAGTTTGAGAGACAATTTGCAATTCTGAAACTGAAAAGAACTACTTCTCAAGTTGATTATACTGAACGATGATTTATTTTGACAACAATGTTTTCCAATGTCGTATGCGTACATGCTCAAAATCTGTTTGCCTAATGGCGGATAAGATAATGATTGATTGATTGATTGTTTGGTGTTTTACTCTGTTTTCAACAATTTTTCAGTTATATCACGACGTCTTTTGGGTAAATTACCAATACCACTATCAGTCGTAATGCTAACCACTTCACAACCCGAGCACAAAGAAGGGTAGCCATTACTACCATTTTTAAAGTATTTTGTATGACCGGGTCGGGGATCGAACCCGCGATCTCCCGCACCCGAGGCGGACGCTCTATCACTACATCAACGAGGCGGTACGTTAACTCTTTCAGCGCCGAATTGTTTAAAGTAGACTCTTCCATGTTCGAACTCGGACGACTCTATTTTCATGTTATAGGATTGTTGGAATATCTTTAAAACTCACAGCCAAACAATGCAGATTTTTGAAATCTGTATTGTTTGCAAAAAGCTCAATATTGCCTTTGGCGCTGAAAGAGTTAATAAGATATACCAAACTATATGCGTTTACAGACTTTTTCGAATTGAGATAATTTATTCCTTTCCTACATACAACAAATCTACAGTAAACTTCTTTGAAAACATAGTGACAAAAACCTGAAATATCTCCATAAAATATAGCTTAATTGTTAAAAAAAAGTTGAAAACATTGTGGCCAAAGGAGAAATGGCTAACCATGAGCAATTTCACCTTTGGCCAAAATGTTTTCAAAAGTCGTCTGCTGCTATTGCATCAAAATACGTCTGCAGGTGGAAAAGGGTTAACCCTTTCCCTCATATAGATAGACGCTTTCTGACGCCTCTGCAGCAGACGGCTTTTTGAAAACATAGTGACAAATGAAGAAATTGCACAAAACGTGCAATTTCTCCTTTTGCCACAATGTTTTCCACTTTTTTGTCATAGGTTATGAATTCAATTATGGAGATTTTCTATGTTTTTCCAAAAAAACGTTCAAAGTCGTCTGCTGCAAAATTGTCGTAGGAGGGAAAGGGTTAAAGAAATGAGGCACACTCTAGGCAAATAAAAACATTGATTTAACACAATGTTCAGACACATTTAGAGTAATCAGCTTAACCGCCAGGAAACTTCCGTCACGAGAGCGGGAGACCGGGATTCGATATACCAAGAACCGTAAACATGGAAGTAGTTACTTCCCTCGTAGACACTTTGGGTTTGGGGAATGACTGATGCGCTCGTGTAGGGGTAAGATTTCTAGCCTACTGGGTAATTTAACCAGGAAACTTCCGTCACGAGAGCGGGAGACCGGGATTCGATATACCAAGAACCGTAAACATGGAAGTAGTAACTTCCACTCGTAGACACTTTAGGTTTTAGGAATGACTGATGTAATGCGCTCGTGTAGGGGTAAGATTTCTAGCAGTAGGCCTACTGGGTAATTTAACCAGGAAACTTCCGGTCTCGAGAGCGCGAGACCGGGATTCGATATACCAAGAACCGTAAACATGGAAGTAGTTACTTTCCTCGTAGACACTTTAGGTTTTAGGAATGACTGATGTAATGCGCTCGTGAAGGGGTAATATTTCTAGCAGTAGGCCTACTGGGTAATTTAACCAGGAAACGACAGGTTTTGATTTAATTACTGTTGAAAGCGATGTAAAACAGCAAACAGACACAATATATACGCAACCTCTGCTGTAGGGGAAACGCATCAGGAGAAACCTGGTTGACATAAACTGTTAATCAAGGTTTATTTGCATATACACCTGGCCGACATTAAAGGAATCTGCAGTAAGGGATTTTGAAACACGAAGTTAAACATATGGAATACCTCAATTCTGATTTGATACAGTTGAAAACGTTGTGACAAACGGAAAATGTGCGCATGATAAGCAAATGTCTCCAACTGCTTCAATATTTCAGAAGATCATCTGAGCAGTCCCGCGATAAAACCAACATTGTGGGCTCTGCGTAAAGTATCGACCCGGGTTAGCCTAAGTATGCCGCGTAGGCTAACCCGGACAGACACTTTTCGCCTCCTGTGGATTTTCTGTTTTAGGAATCATTACTCTATACCTCTATCCCCCTGAGACGTAATGTGCCGGCCCGTATCAGTCTGCGCGGACTGCGCAGGCTGATCTGGGTCGATACATTACGCAGATGCCATAATGTTGGTTTTCTCGCGGGACGGCCCATCTACTGAAGATGCACTTAAATACGTCTGTCAAGTTGGATAAGGATACTCGATGTTATAATGATTAGAAACTTTATGTAAGACCAAAACAAAAAGAGGGCAATCATTTAGAGACAGCGACGCCAAGTATTAATTAACAAAAACCGCCTTCAAATTGCTAATTCTATTTTTGGACGGGAATTTTGGTACGGGAGTATTGACTTAATTCAGCGATTATTCTGTCGTGTTTTGTAATATTGAAAAAGAACTGCCTGACACTTTCTTGTACTTCTATGGGAAAATAATCAGTTAGATAAATAATCGGCACCGGAGAAATCTTTAAACGGGGCTGACGTATATGTGCGATCGAATGACGTAAGGGAAACTTCCTTGATCCGCCATGCCGAAGACAGACGATGTTTCATGTTTATGAAGCAGACGACATTCGAAACTGTTGTAGGAGAGACAATGGTTATAAGAGGAAGATCGTCTGCCACATGATTCAATGGTACCGGGTGAGAATCTCGTAAGAACTTAAGTCAAATGTTTGGATAAACGAGTTCAAGACATTTGTTATTAAACGAGCCTTTTGCGAGCTTAATAACAAATTTCTTGTACGAGTTTGATAACACTTTATGAAATGACAACGAATGTCAGATTCTTTTTATCACATGACGTAACACAAAAAGAAAATCGGGTTATCGCGGTCAGAAAATAGTCCAAACATTTACTACGTAATAAACTGTTAATTTATCACACAAACACATATTTTTATGACCGATAATGGTCTCTTTACCACGTCCATCTATATTCTGTTTTTCTGTCTGTTTATTACCAAACGAAAACACCATTATGCTTATCTTCTATGTTCACTATTTATCCTGCCATCGCATTACATGGCAAGCAGAACTGTGTGTACATTTATTGTTTCTTACCCGTTTGTTCTAAAATGTACAACCCAAGGAAAACATTAACATTGGCATGCTATTATATCGTTCTGCCTGCTTACCATCAAAATGAAAACAGTGTTGTGTTAGATCGTCGTACTGTCTGTTTAATACCCAAGAAGAAAATCTCTATATCTATCTTGCTATTGTATTACCGAGCAAAAACAAATTCGTGTATTGCTTCTTTACATGTTGCCTCTAAAATTTACTACTCAACGAAAACATAAACATTGAAATGCTTTTCTGTTGTTCTGCCAAAAGAGAACACCCTATTTTTGAATTATATTTCCGAGCATGATTTCTCTTAAAGTTACCTTCTAACTGAACCAAGCTGTACCCTTTTGTAGTAACAGACGCATTTTGAGGCATCGGAATGTGATATCATTGTGGTAAAAGAAGAAGAAGAAATTTATAATGAGTAATTTCTCATTTTACCACAACGATTTAACTCTATTCAATACTTATATTTTCAATTAAAGAGATTTTCGGTAATTTTACTTTGAAGTATTACAATTAAGCCAATTATAACAAGCACTTACAATTTGGAGAATGAATGCCAACGTCTGAGTTGAGAGAGGACATTACGTAAAGTGGAACATTTTTTTTTAAACTCGCTTAATAGAAAAGTTGTTATTAGATTTTGGACGGGAAAAAAAAAGGAACATATATTCAAGTTTGAGAGACAATTTGCAATTCTGAAACTGAAAAGAACTACTTCTCAAGTTGATTATACTGAACGATGATTTATTTTGACAACAATGTTTTCCAATGTCGTATGCGTACATGCTCAAAATCTGTTTGCCTAATGGCGGATAAGATAATGATTGATTGATTGATTGTTTGGTGTTTTACGCTGCTTTCAACAATTTTTCAGTTATATCACGACGTCATTTGGGTAAATTACCAATATCACTATCAGTCGTAATGCTAACCACCTCACAACCCGAGCACAAAGAAGGGTAGCCATTACTACCATTTTTAAAGTATTTTGTATGACCGGGTCGGGGATCGAACCCGCGATCTCCCGCACCAGAGGCGGACGCTCTATCACTACATCAACGAGGCGGTACGTTAACTCTTTCAGCGCCGAATTGTTTAAAGTAGACTCTTCCATGTTCGAACTCGGACGACTCTTTTTTCACGTTATAGGATTGTTGGAATATCTTTAAAACTCACAGCCAAACAATGCAGATTTCTGAAATCTGTATTGTCTGCAAAAAGCTCAATATTGCCTTTGGCACTGAAAGAGTTAATAAGATATACCAAAATATATGCGTTTACAGACTTTTTCGAATTGAGATAATTTATTCCTTTCCTACATAAAACAAATCTACAGTAAACTTCTTTGAAAACATAGTGACAAAAACCTGAAATATCTCCATAAAAGATAGCTTAATTGTTAAAAAAAAGTTGAAAACATTGTGGCCAAAGGAGAAATGGCTCACCATGAGCAATTTCACCTTTGGCCAAAATGTTTTCAAAAGTCGTCTGCTGCTATTGCATCAAAGTACGTCTGCAGGTGGAAAAGGGTTAACCCTTTCCCTCATATAGACGCTTTCTGACGCCTCTGCAGCAGACGGCTTTTTGAAAACATAGTGACAAATGAAGAAATTGCACAAAACGTGCAATTTCTCCTTTTGCCACAATGTTTTCCACTTCTTTGTCATAGGTTATCCATTCAATTATGGAGATTTTCTATGTTTTTCCAAAAAAAAAACGTTCAAAGTAGTCTGCTGCGGAATTGTCGTATGAGGGAAAGGGTTAAAGAAATGAGGCACACTCGAGGCAAATAAAAACATCGATTTAACACAATGTTCAGACACATTTAGAGTAATCAGCTTAACCGCCAGGAAACTTCCGTCACGAGAGCGCAAGACCGGGAGACCGGGATTCGATATACCAAGAACCGTAACATGGAAGTAGTTACTTCCCTCGTAGACACTTTTAGGTTTTAGGAATGACTGATGCTCTCGTGTAGGGGTAAGATTTCTAGCCTACTGGGTAATTTAACCAGGAAACTTCCGTCACGAGAGCGGGAGACCGGGATTCGATATACCAAGAACCGTAAACATGGAAGTAGTTACTTCCCTCGTAGACACTTTAGGTTTTAGGAATGACTGATGTAATGCGCTCGTGAAGGGGTAAGATTTCTAGCAGTAGGCCTACTGGGTAATTTAACCAGGAAACTTCCGGGCTCGAGAGCGCGAGACCGGGATTCGATATACCAAGAACCGTAAACATGGAGTAGTTACTTCCCTCGTAGACACTTTAGGTTTTAGGAATGGCTGATGTAATGCGCTCGTGTAAGGGTAATATTTCTAGCAGTAGGCCTACTGGGTAATTTAACCAGGAAACTTCCGGTCTCGAGAGCGCGAGACCGGGATTCGATATACCAAGAACCGTAAACATGGAAGTAGTTACTTCCCTCGTAGACACTTTTTGTTTTAGGAATGGCTGATGTAATGCGCTCGTGTAGGGGTAAGATTTCTAGCAGTAGGCCTACTGGGTAACCAGGAAACGACAGGTTTTGATTTAATTACTGTTGAAAGCGATGTAAAATACCAAACAAACACAATAGATAAGCAACCTCTGCTGTGGGGGGAACGCATCAGGAGAAACCTGGTTGACATAAACTGTTAAACAAGGTTTATTTGCATATACACCTGTCCGACATTAAAGGAATCTGCAGCAGGGGATTTTGAAACACGAAGATAAAAATATGGAATACCTCTATTCTGATTTGATACAGTTGAAAACGTTGTATCAAACGGAAAATGTGCACATGATGAGCAAATGTCTCCAATTGCTTCAATATTACAGAAGATCAGCTGAGCCGTCCTGCGATAAAACCAACAGTGTGGGCTCTGCGTAAAATATCGACCCGGGTCAGCCTAAGTATGCCGCGTAGGCTAACCCGGACAGACACTTTTCGCCTCCTGTGGATTTTCTGTTTCAGGAATCATTAATCTATACCTCTATCCCCATGAGACGGAATGTGTCGGCCCGAATCAGTCTGCGCGGACTGCGCAGGCTGATCTGGGTCGATACATTACGCAGATGCCATACTGTTGGTTGTTCTCGCGGGACGGCTCATCTACTGAAGATGCATTTAAATACATCAGTCAAGTTGGCTAAGGATAATCGATGTTATAATGATTAGAAACTTTATGTAAGACCAAAACAAAAAGAGGGCAATCATTTAGAGACAACGACGCCAAGTATTAATTAATAAATACCGCCTTCAAATTGCTAATTCTATTTTTGGACGGGAATTTTGGTACGGGAGTATTGACTTAATTCAGCGATTATTCTGTCGTGTTTTGTTTGTAATATTGAAAAAGAACTGCCTGACACTTGCTTGTACTTCTATGGGAAAAATAATCAGTTAGATAAATAAACGGGACTGACGTATATATGCGATCGAAAGACGTATAAGGGAACTTCCTTGATCCGCCATGCCGATGACAGTCGATGTTTCATGTTTATGATGAAGCAGACGACATTCGAAACTGTTGTAGGAGAGACAATGGACTTAATTACTGTTGAAAGCGATGTAAAACACCAAACAAACACAATATATAAGCAACCTCTGCTGTGGGGGGGCGGGGGGGGGGGGGGGAGGGGGGTGGTAGGGCGTCAGGAGAAACCTGGTTGACATTGTTAATCAAAGGTTTATTTGCATATAAACCTGTCCGACATAAAAGGAATCTGCAGCAGAGGATTTTGAAACACGAAGTTAACAATATGGAATACATCAATTCTGATTTGATACAGTTGGAAACGTTGTGTCAAACGGAAAATGTGCACATGATGAGCAAATGTCTCAATTGCTTCAATAGTACAGAAGATCAGCTGAGCCGTCCTGCGATAAAACCAACATTGTGGGCTCTGCGTAAAATATCGACCCGGGTCAGCCTAAGTATGCCGCGTAGGCTAACCCGGACAGACACTTTTCGCCTCATGTGGATTTTCTGTTTTAGGAATCATTAATCTATACTTCTATCCCCCTGAGACGGAATGTGTCGTCCCGGATCAGACTGCGCGGACTGCGCAGGCTGATCTGGGTCGATACATTACGCAGATGCCGCTCATCTACTGAAGATGCATTTAAATACGTCTGTCAAGTTGGATAAAGATAATCGATGTTATAATGATTAGAAACTTTATGTAAGACCAAAACAAAAAGAGGGAAATCATTTAGAGACAACGACGCCAAGTATTAATTAATAAATACCGCCTTCAAATTGCTAATTCTATTTTTGGACGGGAATTTGGTCCGGGAGTATTGACTTAATTCAGCGATTATTCTGTCGTGTTTTGTTTGTAATATTGAAACGAACTGCCTGACAGTTTCGTGTACTTCTATGGGAAAATAATCAGTTAGATACATAATCGGAAACGGAGAATCTTTAAACGGGACTGACGTATATGTGCGTGCGAATGACGTAAGGGAACTTCCTTGATCCGCCATGCCGAAGACAGACGATGTCTCACATTTATGAAGCAGACGACATTCGAAACGGGTGTAGGAGAGACAACGGTTAAGAGGTAGATCGTCTGCCACATGATTCAATGGTACCGGGTTAAAATCTCGTAAGAACTTAAGTCAAATGTTTGTATTAATTAACAAATACCGCCTTCAAATTGCTATTCTATTTTTGTACGGGAATTTTGGTCCGGGAGTATTGACTTAATTCAGCGATTATTCTGTCGTGTTTTGTTTGTAATATTGAAAAAGAACTGCCTGACACTTGCTTGTACTTCTATGGGAAAATAATCAGTTAGATAAATAATCGGCACCGGAGAATCTTTAAACGGGGCTGACGTATATGTGCGATCGAATGACGTAAGGGAACTTACTTGATCCGCCATGCCGAAGACAGACGATGTTTCATGTTTATGAAGCAGACGACATTCGAAACTGTTGTAGGAGACAATGGTTAAGAGGTAGATCGTCTGCCACATGATTGTATGGTACCGGGTGAGAATCTCGTAAGAACTTAAGTAAAATGCTTGGACTGCCCCACATAATAAGAACTAAGTACTAAGGAAGTAGAATTCACGATGTTTTATGTTTCTGTAGTAGACGACTTTCGAAAATATGGTTGGAGACAATGGCTAAGAGGAAGATTTCCAGCCTCAATAATTAATCATCCTCGGTGCCCAGTCTATTCATAAAATATATGATACCCTGGTCAATTTGGCTAGCGATACTTCGTAAAGCATGCAACACGATTTCCTCCGTAACTACACTGTAATTTTCGTATCGCATGAGGTTTGTGTCATGCGACCAATCAAGCGGCTGCAGTTCACCTCATGAAATTTTAGAGATTTTTTACAGCCAATTTGCCCAGCGTATCATATGTTTTATGAATATGTTATGAATAGCTTGGGTACCGAGGATGTAATCAATGGACCCGGGTTATATTCACGTGTGAGCTTAAGTCAAAGTGTCGGTCTTTACCATACACAGCACGCGTAGGCGCACCAAGGAAGCAGAATTAATCACGGCATGCATACGAACAATCTCATAAAACCCTGACTTCGCTGCAGTAGCACACGATAATATACATCACATATCTGTCTATAAAACATCTTCTAAGATTGACTTTTACGTCTGCAAATCAAAACGTCGCATGTCAAACTCGTTAGGTATCGACAAGGGAGATAATCCGTATGATTAAACGAGATAGAGAACCGGTGTGGTCAGATATAAATATAAATTGTAATAAAGTACTTTCTTTAACCAAAATATTGTGAGGACAATGAGCAATTGTTAACTTTGAGCAGGTTTCCTGCAATTAGGCTCCTCGGTACGTGTGTTCCATTTGTTATCAGAACACCTCTGTGGTGAAGTTGTAGAGCGTTCATCTCGTTTGCATGTTCGATCCCCGATTTGGTCATACAAACGGTTTTAAAATGGTATTAATGGCCTCCCTCCTTGGCGCTCAGGAGTGTTGGGTTGGCATTATGGCTGACAGGCTGGTGTCAGGATAAATAAACCAGTAGTACTGGAAACTTACCCAGGAATGCCTTGATATAACTGACTCATTGTTAAAACCGGCGCCAAAACGCCATCAAACCACCATTGGTGATCATGGCGGTGTTATTACCTTGATGTCTGTCAAGCTTCTAGTAAAACCTGCCGTAATTGTGTTATCTTGTTACTAACTGCGCTTTAATGTTCAGCCTTAGCCTTCAGCTATTGGTGTGCACGTAATTCGTGGTAACATTAATGAACTACAACATTTCCCACATACAGACGCGATATTACGTTTTTACCGAAAACGATATTTGAAAAAACATTATTTGAAAAACGGGCTAGTTTTTTTTTTTATCTTTTTACCACAATTCATCCTCGGTACCCAGGCTATTTATAAAATATATGATACCCTGGGTAAATTGGCTGTACAAATCTCGCACTCATGAATAATTTATGAGGTGAAATGCAGCCGCTTGTTTGGCCGCATGACACAAACCTCATGCGATACAAAAATGAAAGTGTAGTTACGGAGGAAATCGTGGTGCATGCTTTACGAAGTTTCGCTAGCCATTTAACCCAGGGTATCACATGAATAGCCTGGGTACCGAGGATGACCACAATTATGTTCACTCTTTCCTATAGTTTCGCTTTCATCTATGGAATAGTGTTTAACTAGATTTGAGCCGTCTGCAGCAGATGTTTTTTTGTAAGTGTCGTCTGTGTCATTGAAAATGTTTTTATGGTTTATTTCAGACCAAGGGGGTAATATAATTTATGCCATTCAGTAAGTATAGATTGACGATTTTACGGAGATCAATGCATCGTTTGATCAGAAGCCACAATAGTTTAAGTTATAGATAATTAACAGTAGTATTGAGAAAGTATGTTTCTATTTTGTTTTCCTATTTTCTATGTTTATTGTAATAAATTATGTTTGTTTTTTTTTTGTAAAGTATATATTAATATGATGTGTTGTTTGACTAGAAACTATGTAGCTTCATTAAAAAAAAAAAAAAAAAGTTTATCTTATTGAAAATTAACACCATAAGTTTTTGTAATTATTATGCGTCTCTTGGCATAATGGCATAAGGATACGGATATTTTCTGCTCCGTACACGTATAATGATATGGCAAAACTCTGGTCATTTTCAATTACTACAACTTAAGTTTTTGTATTGAATGTTTCATAGTATCGTATTGATATTCTAGGTTAAACGTTGTGTTTGTGTTTCTGTAGAGCAGTTTCTTATCTTTGCTAATTGGCTGGTTATTCTGACGGACTGTGGAATAATCCTTTTGTAAAATTAATAACGAGAATTTTTTTTTTTTTTTAAGTGAGACTTCATTTGAATATTCAGACTTTAAAGGTGGTAGCTCTCCCTTATTGGCACTCAGGGGTGCGGCGTGGCATTACGACTGACTTGTTGGTGTCAGGATCAATGGATCAGCATTACTGGTAAATTACCAAGGAAACGCCGTGATATAACTGAAAACTTGTTGAAACCAGTGTTAAACATCAAACAACCAATAATTCTAATATCAAGGGCTTGGCGTGAAACGGTTGTGATTTAAATTTGGTATTTTTTTTACCAAGGTTAATCACCTCGCCATAAAGTATTTATAAGCTTTAAATCATTTTACTTGGTAAACAATGGAAATTTAGGTGCCATTGCTCGTTCTGAGCAATGGCACCTAAATTTGCATTGTTTACAAAGGGGTCAAAATTGCCCCTAAACCAGGGTTTTCAAGATAAGTTTTTAGTTACAACCGTTTCACGCCAAGCCCTTGAATTATCCTTATCCCGCATCAAATGTGCAAATTATCGAGTGGTAAAGACCAATTATGTACATTTGTTGGAGTGCAATGGTTGTATAATGTCTAGTTCGATGGTTACTCTGACACAATGTACATCATGTGCAAAGTAATTTATTTCCTTATTAATTAGCAAACCCGTAATCTATAACCCGAATCCTGGATCGAAACATGCAAATACACAGTGATAAATTCGCTTATTGACCTTATTGTCACTACATGTTACAGAAATAGATCAAATTATAACCTACATAATGACGTCAGCAGAAATAAAATGTCCTATTGTCAGGAGAAAAACAGCGGCAGCTCAAAATGTGTTATATTCAATGTCTTTCAAAGAACTGCACTTTTTGTAAAACAGTGCACGATTCAACAGAGGGCATCCAAATATCCCAGAAAGAGCACACATGGAACCATGTTGTCTGACCAACATATCTAAAGGTAGAGCGCAAACATTTTTTGTTTTTGTCTGTTTTAAAGGAGGAGCTTCACCAGTCAATATAATGAACCGTATTGCCTGACATACATTCCTGATAATGGAGCACAAAGTCCTTTGTATTTGTCTGTATTTAGAGGTCACATAACAGAACCATAGTGTCTTACCTGCATATCGAGGGCCTTGCGTGAAACGGTTGTAACTAAAATTGGTATTTTTTTACCAAGGTGAATTACCTCGCCATAAAGTCTTTATAAGCGTTAAATCATTTTTCTTGGTAAACAATGGAAATTTAGGTGCTCGTTCTGAGCAATGGCACCTAAATTTGCTTTGTTTACAAAAGGGTCAAAATTGCCCCTAAACCAAGGTTTCCAAAATAGGTTTTTAGTTACAACCGTTTCACGCCAAGCCCTCGATATCTGATCATGGAGCACAAAGTTATTTGTATTTGTCTGTATTGAGAGTTCATCTAGTTGAACCACAACGTCGGACCTACATAGTTAGAGGTATATCTTTAACAATCGCTAAATTGAACCTATCGTCTGTCCTCCATATCTGATGTTCGAGCGAACAGTTATTTGTATTTGTCTGTATTTAGAAGTCATCTGATTGAAACATCGTCTGACCTCCATATCTGATGATGGAGCTTCAAGTTCATTTTTGTAGATTTCGAATGCTTTATAACAGTTATCTCATTGAACCACGTCTGTCCTCCATATGTGTTAATGGAGCGAACATGTCTTTATATTTGTCTGTATTTAGAGGTTATCTCATTGAACCACAACGTCTGTCCTCCATATATGTTGATGGACCGAAAAGTTATTTGTATTTGTCTGTATTTAGAGGTCATCTAAATGGACTATATTGTCTGACCTTCATATTTGATGATTTGAGCGAAACATTATTTGTATTTGTCTGTATTTAGAGGTCATCTGATTGAACCTCCTGACCTTCATATTGGATGATGGAGCTTCAAGTTCTGTATTTAGAGGTGTATCTTTATCAGTCACTAAATTGAACCATAGTGTCTGACCTTCATATTTGATGATGGAGCGAAAATGTCTTTGTATTTGTCTGTATTTAGAGGTCATCTAATTGTACCATATTGTCTGACCTACATATCTGATGATGCAGCGAAAAGTTAATGAATAGGTTTTAATCGAAAAGGGAGCAACCAACATAATTTTTGTTCAGAAAAACTCTTTTGTATGGTTGGAGAACAAACGACCTTTACGAATCAATAAATTGTATTAACTGATTTAAGAAACAACAAGATACAAACTACGTATGTGCTCTACCGTTATTACAAAACTTTAGACACATTTAATTTGTATTTAATAACCTTTCCCCATCTCCTAGGCTACACTTTTTTTAATAGTAAGGTTTACGGCCCTGACCCGATTCATTAAAGCTCAGAAAAAAAGTTCACTTTCCCCAACTTCCTAAGCTACGCGTTTTTAATTGTTTGGTTTACGGCCCTAAAAAATAAGAGTTTCGGGGGATGTTTATGCCTATTTATAAAATTCAGTTGTGTTTCTAGACTTAAAACGTTCCTGACCATACAGTTTGTTCATTCAGACCATTGTATTCTTGCTATATGTTGACTATACATGTGAACTTTTTCTTTTTTAATTTCATAAATGCTCAATTTTGATAATAAATATTTTTAAACTTGTTAAAATTTCTTTGTATTTCTTGTTTATATACTCCCGTTTTTGATATCATACTTCTGTTAAACTGGAAGGAGAATAGAACCCCCCCCCCCCCCCCCCCCCCCCCCCCCCCTTCTGCTTTTGATAACTTTTTAGACTATGGTAGCCAGGTGAGCAATATAGGTACATCTATGCCTTCTTGTTTAAAATAATGGGACATTTGGCCTTCTTGTTCAAAATATTTAAATCCTGTCTGTTTGCACAGGTAATTTAAATGTACTGAACTCCATCTGCTTCCTTTAAGTCATGCTTCAAAATCATGCGCGGCGTCTTTGGATATTTGCATCAAAATTCGTCTTGTTTGTATTTAGAGATGTATCTTTACCAGTCATCTGATTGAACTATAGAGTATGACCTACATATCTGGTGATGGAGCGAAAAGTTCTATATTAAGAGATTTACCTTTACCAGTTACCTAATTCTCAACTTGACGGGTATGCATCTTTAGACAAAGAATTATTTTGGATTATTGTATTTCTTACTCTTTCAAGATGTATCTCTATTAGAAATCATATTGTTATGTGCTCTCGATATCATCTCGAATATGGAATATGACTTAATAACTCTCCAATATGCAACGCTAACGTATACTTTGAAACACAAAGTTCAAACAGAAATTGAAAGAAGGGGAAGTTGATCAGGTGGTCATTTATTTATTTTCCTCACATTATGTATATGCCTTAGGATTCCATGTTATCAGGGAAACAAATAAGACCACGGTACTCAGACAGACAGAATCACCATAGCAACAAAACCACAACCGTACGTTCTAGTACAATAGGGGTTTTGTCATTTGCTATACACGCTACCTTCTATTATGCAAGTATTCGCTTTATATCAATAATAATTAAGTGTCAGAAAAAACGTCTGTTCTGTGAAACGTTCTTTGATGAGCTCGTTCATGTGAAAATGTTCTAATTTGATGTTGTGGATAGTGTAGGTCAAGATCGACCTGTGCATCAACAGAGTTTCATCATAATCAAACATTTTAAATATTACTGAGATGAGATTCGTGTAGATTCCGATCAGACAGGGCAGATGTACAGGTTGATATATATGAAGGTATAATTACTGAAACAAAATTGAAAACATTGTGGCAAAATGAAGAACTGCTCGTTCAAAAGTCGTCTGCTTGAAAAAGGCGTTAATTCACATTATTGCTTTGCATCTGTATGTCGGTTCTTGCATAATTATGGCTCAAAACCTCTACGTTTGACTAGGATTCATTTTGCATTTTTTTCTTTCTTTGTTGCAACATATACAGTATGATTTCCTAAAGCTGCTCAGAAGAGCAAACGTATTATACCTTTCGCCTTGACAAATATCACGTGTCAATTCTCGTTATTAAAACTTCCAAAGTCAAAAACACAAAGGAAATTAAGTGACTTTGAATGACACATACTTAAATGTTATGTCAGTTTTCTGCAGTTACGGTTTCAGACTTTCATCTAAACGGAAAATAGGCAGTCTCTTAGCTTTTGTTTAGTTTAGATGTTTTGAAGGCTTGAAGGGAGAAAATTGCTCCTTATCAGAGATTTCTACGGCAGCTCTAAAGGGACACACACGATTTTTTTTATCTCGTGCGCACGAGATAGTATCTCGTTCGCTCGACTTAGTATCTCGTGCGCACGAGACACTTATCTCGTTTGCAAGACTTAGTATCTCGTTTGCACGAGATAGTATCTCGTTCGCACGACATAGTATCTCTATTTTTTTTATCTCGTGCGCACGACATAGTATCTCGTTCGCACGACTTAGTATCTCGTGCGCACGAGATTTTTAGTCGTGCGAACGAGATACTATCGTGCGTGTCCCTTTAGAGCTGCCGTAGATTTCTCTTTTAACCACTGTATTATTTTAAAGCAAATTTTTTAAAAGAGTATATGTACATGGTCTCTGTCTTCTCACCTTTCGAGTTTTATAAACACTAACAATTTAAGTGAGTTTACGATTATGTTTTTATCATGTTTTTTATCAAACTTGTAAGGTGTGAGTGTGGATTAATTCGACCCACTCACTCCTATTACGGGGTCAATAAATCGGCAACTGGAAACAAAAACCACGTGTCATAGAAATAAAGGTTCTCACACTAACAGTGTAGATTCTGAGTACGGATTGTCTCACCACAACCCTCACTGACGAGTGAAGAATATCGTACGTATAATATCATACGAAAAGCTAGAGCTTTAGTCCCACAGTAATTTCATTACCATACCCCCTGTGTAACTCTTAAACCATCGTACGTATAATATCATACGAAAAGCTAGAGCTTTAGTCCCACAGTGGTTTCATTACCATACCCCCTGTGCAACCCTTAAACCATCGTACGTATAATATCATACGAAAAGCTAGAGCTTTTGTCCCACAGTAGTTTCATTACCATACCCCCCCCCCCCCCCCCCCCCCCCCCCGCTGTATAACCCGTAAACCATCGTACGTAGGACTAAAAGCTATAGTCCCACGATAGTTTCATTACCATACACCCTTTATAACACGCAAACTCACCTATTTGGCACACGCATTTTGCAAACAATATTGTAAAATGAAAATAAATGTTCGTTTTAAGCAACTTTAAGTTTTCAACACTCTATGCAGTAAACATTAGTCTGATAGGAGAATTTCCATAGTTATACATGTATGCTTTAAAAGATACCTGCAACATTTTATTTGTGTTATATGATAATATTTTAACCATTTCCCCATATATAGACGCTTTCTGGCGCCGCAGCAACAGATACCCTTTGAAAACATTATAGCCAACGAAATATTGCTCATTATAAAGCATTCAAAATATACAAACATGTAACTTTAATGATTGAATATAGTGAAAACATGTAGTCAAAATTATAAAACATATCTATAACTGAAAGCTACATTTTTGAATGGAGTTAAAAACATTGTGATAAATGGATAAAATGACCATCATGAGCAATTTCTCCTCTTGTTTCAATTGTTTCCAAAAGTCGATTCTTCTGAAGATCTATCAAAATGTGTATATGGGAAAGTTTTAATATTTGCAATCTTATAACATATGAAGAAGGAAAGCTCGGAAAATCAGTGCTAAGAATATGGTATTTTCAAACAGTATTCGCTCGATAATAAGGATCACTTTCTCTCTTTTCAAAAAATGTTTTAACGTTGGTGAAACACACCCATGCCTCCGAAAGAAGTATTTGTAGAACGTTGAAATCAGTAAGTTGAAGACATACATGTATGGGCAGACAGTGAAGCAGTAAATGCCCCTGAATATTTTATTCGAGGAGCTGAATTAATATAGGTATCTAAAAACTTGTTTTCCAATCAGGTTTGATCCACTTCTATGTAAACGTACCTTTATATTTAAACTGCGGATGACCATCTGCATGTATTTGCGACGGAAAATGTGCAAGTAAATAATAAATGAACATAGTGTGCACTATCAAATAAGCAAATAGAAAGAAGCCAAAAAGATTATGCTCAATCAAGGGAATTGGTCTCTATATTTATTCTGTTTTCAGAGAATATAATTGAACTGTTCCGCAAGAAAAACAACAGTATGGCCTCTGCGTAATGTATCGGCACAGATCAGCCTGCGCAGTCCGCGCAGACAGATCCGGGCCGACACATTCCGTCTTAGAGGGATAGAGGTATAGAGTAATGATTCCTGAAACAGAAAATCCACAGGAGTGGAAAAGTGTCTATCCGGATAAGCCTGCGTGGCATGCTTAGGCTGATCCGGTTCGATATTTTACGCAAACTCCACAATGTTAGTTTTTCGCGGGACGGTTCAATTGTTGTTCAAATACTAGACATGAACGATATAAGCCTCGTTATTCTGAAGTCTTCAAACCGGAACCATCCATTCTTAGTTGTTGTCAATATCGTGTGTACTTATCCCCTTCCCACTCATAGACGCTTTCTGTCGCTTCTGTAGCAGATTTTTAGTAATTTTACCTTTGATCCACAATGTTTTCAAAGGTTGTCTGTTCCAGAGGCGTCGGAATGCGGGGTAACGATACCAACGGGTATAGAAGTTTCGGGGTATTTCGACTTGGCAAAAGCCTAAAATGGCATATTATGAAATATAACGATTTAACCTATTTGAGCCGTCCCGCGAGAAAAACCAACATTGTGGCCTCTGCGTAATGTATCGACTCATATCAGCCTGCGCAGTCCGCACAGAATTATCCGGGCCGACACATTCCGTCTCAGGGGGATAGAGGTATATAGTAATGATTCCTGAAACAGAAAATCCACAGGAGGCGAAAAAGGTATATCCGGGTAAGCCTGCGCGGCAGGCTTAGGCTGATCCGGGTCGATACTTTACGCTGAGTCCACAGTGTTGGTTTTCTCACGAGACAGCTCATTTCCACATTCGGATTCAGTTTGACGCATCTCCAACAGTCGACGTTTGAAAACATTATGACACCGGGAGAAATAGCACATCATGAGTAATTTCTCACTTTGTCTCAATGCTGACTCCATGCAATGAATAGTTAATTAGAGATCTTCCCTTTTCTTGCTTTGATCTTGTTAGCAGCAGCTTGAGATTTGTTGGATGTGGGAAATATTTTGATTGCTTTTGACAATGGATAAGGAAATAAAATCTTTAGTATTTACCAGATTATATATTATATTACCATTTCTAACATACATCAAATCTGCAGCAGAAGACTTTATGATTACAAAGCTCCATAAATAAAGGTATATTTATTTTATTGAACAATATTTTCATACGTTTGCTGCAGATGAGTCAAAATGCGACTATATGTGGGAAAACCTGCAGCAAACGACGACTTTATAAAATCTCTTAAAATGAAGGTTTACTTATAGAAAAATGTTTTCAAACGTTTGCTGCAGATGCGACAAAAGGTATCTTTATGTGGGAAAGGTTTAAATTTTCTACTTTGAAAATACCAGTGTTACATTTATGTTTAAGAAGTATACTTTTGTAACAGATTTTCAAACAATGTTGGATGGAGCCAATTGTTCATCATGAGAAGAAATTTCTTCCCTTTCCACATTGTTTTCAAAAGTTGTAAGGAAAGGTATAATTTTGTTTAGATATAATACATATGATACATAATGTCTAACAGATAAGTGAAGAAAATCAGAAATCCTACCTTTCGGACACGTTTCAATGTTTGTTTCACTTTTTTTGTGTCTGCCTCCATGTTTGTATTCCTTAATCGAGACGACAAATATCCAGTTTTATTGTTCGAATAAAGATATAGAACACCACCTATTCACACTCTGGCGGTTTAATATCGCTGTATTGTTTAAGGTAGAAACATTCGGTTTTTGTTCCTCATCGATTTCCGTAGAGGCAAATATACCGGTGTGCGTTCACTGCTCAAGTTTACCTGTAAAAACATAAAACATTGATAGTTGAAATATCTATAATATTATCGGACGAACATTATATAAAATATAAACGGTATACGATAATAATTTCTATGAAAGTAGCAACACGTTGTAAGCACTTTGTTCCTTTCGCAGTGCAACGATTCTGCAGCAGACTACTATGAATGCATATTGGAGAAAAATATGGAAACTCTATTAAGATAAAGGAACAATTATTGAATAGATCTGAAAACATGGCGACACAAGGGGAAATTAGTTATTATGAGTAATTTCTCCTATTGCCACGCTGTTGTCAAAAGTCGTCTGTATGTGAGAAATGTTTGAAATATAAATAGTTTACGGCAATAATAACTTTAAAATAAACAACGTGTTACAAGTACTATATTATAACATTTTGACATAACAAGTGTTCGAAGGAACACACGCGTCGAGTGACAATGGCCAATATCTATATATCCGCACTCACCGCGTGATGTTTAGTCATACACACATACGTGATAAGTTATATGAAGTAAGCAACGTGTTATAAGCACTATATTATAATCGCTGTGAAGCGTTAATTTTGGCATAACAAGAGTGTTCGAAGGAACGCACGCGTCGAGTGTCAAAGGTCAATAGCCATATCCATATTCACCGCTTGACTTTTAGACATACAGGCCAGATAGACTAGCCGGCATACGGTAATACATACATACATACATACATACATACATACATACATACATACATACATACATACATACATACATACAGACAGACATACAGACATACATACATACATACATACATACATACATACATACATACATACATACATACATACATACATACATACATACATACATACATACATACATACATACATACATACATACATACATACATACAGACAGACATACAGACAGACAGACAGACATACAGACTAGCAGACATATATACTAACAGAATAAGGAGATGTTATCCCTCAATGTCTCCTTTAGGTAACATGCAGGCGAAAAAACGGTTTAGCAGTGTATTATTTAAAATATTGGAATAGCTGATAGCTCTAGACCACTCGTCAACGATAGCAGCTCGCCAAATGGCTGTAATGCCGAGTGCGAGTGTAATTAAACTCAGAAGAAAAGCATAACGAGATAATCAGATAGTATAAAATAACCAGCATCCTTCATATTAAGCAATAACAGTTCACAGATCCTAAAGTGACATTCGAAATATGAAATATTTACGTCAAAATGAAACAAAACGGCGAATTTGCCTATGTAAAGAAATGTCGAATTACTCTTTACGATCACCATAGACTTTTAACAAACTATAGAGACATATTAACCCTTTCCCTCATATAGACGCTTTCTGACGCCTCTGCAGCAGACAGCTGTTTGAAAACATAGTGTCAAAAGAAAAAATTGCTCAAAACGAGCAATTTCTCCTTTTGCCACAATGCTTTACACTTTTTGATTAGGTTATCCATTCAATTATAGAGATTTTCTATTTTTGACAAAATATGTTCAAAGTCGTCTGCTGCAGAATTGTCGTATGAGGGAAAGGGTTAACAGTTAGTTCCCCAAATGCCAATCTATAGTCACGTTGTATGTCGTCTTTATGCATGACTTTGCTCAAATATGCAAAACCATTTAAGAGTGGAAACGAGGAATAAAGTCATAAATAAAGTCATAAACGCCCACAGCTGAGGTTCCCCTTTCTAAATAGTTAACAGTTCATTAGCGGGCTATCAGCACGCCATTATCACATTCTTTACACAATGTGTTCAGACATTTGGGTCCCTTTGACTGCTTGTATCCATATCTCATTAAAACCAGACATAAACTTTGCTCGCTCGTATATAAATCTGATGACTGCCCTATACGGGTCGTCTAAGATTGACCTTTGCGTCAGCCAATCAAATAGTCGCTTACCAACTCTTACGGTATAAAAACAGGTCAGATAACCCATATAAATGATCGATGTAGAGAAGAGGGGATTGTCGCGTGTTCCATTGTATCGTTCGATTACATTGAACTTAAAAACCGAGCAAGTTTATCAATTTATTAGGTCAATTCGAGACGACACTTTAATGAGATCCGGTATATTCCGGACAATCGATCGAAGATACCGAGGGCTTGGTGTGAAACGGTTGTAACTATAATTTGTATTTTTTTACCAAGGTTAATCACCTCGCCATAAAGCCTTTATAATCATTAAATCATTTTCCATGGTAAACAATGGAAATTTAGGTGCCTCGCTCGTTTTGATTGATTGATTTAAAAACGACCACGTAACTTAAAGATACTTCGTTTATTTTCCGATAAAGGAAATTGATCACAATTCAAAGGCTTTCGGAATCCCCTTCTAAAAGAGACAAATAGTCTTATTCTAGTATTAAAAAAAATATCTTATGTTGTTGCTCTTCAAAACAGAGACATATAAACCCATGTGTTTATATGTCTCTGTTCAAAATAACCTCGTTGGGGCGAGGGTATATACATTTAAAACGGATGCATGCTACTCATGATAATCGACAGGTACATCCAATGGTGTATTAAACGCTATAGCATTGAATGATTATCCCTGTTTGTAGTGACGTCATACATGGCGACGTCTTACAATGACATTATCAATCTCCATTGCAGAGAGCCGTTCCTTACAGTGACATTATAAGTAGTGCACTGTTTGTCTCATGGAACTAAAACTAGTTGAACTGTTGCCTTGTCTCGTTGGAAGTTTCAGCTCGCAATGTGTTTGTTTGTAATCGATATATAGAAATTGTCTAGATACACAGGTTTATAGCAATTAGTATCAAAATGGGGGGAAAAGCGGTTATTCTAAACATAGCTGGACTAAATCGCTGCTGTTAAATGTATCTTCATGCATTTATTGTGTTATTGTTATACGTACTTGAAGTACCTTACTATAGACTAAACGAATGAACCAAAATGACCTTGACTTTGACGAATTGATTGATTGGGATTTAACTACCGACTGAGCTACCGGGGCTCGACTTTGAAGAAACTGGTACTGCCACATATATAATTATGTATATGGTCACACTTAGATGTCAAGTTTCATTAACATTGGAGCTGGAGTTGCAAAGATATAAGTTGTAACTTTCCATAAAACATTGACCTAACTACAGACAAAATGAATGAACCAAAATGACATTGACTTTGACATTGACTTTAAAGAAACTGGGTCGCCCTCATATATAAGTATGTATATGGTCACACTTAGATGTCAAGTTTCATTAACATTGGAGCTAGAATTGCAAAGATATAAGTTGTAACTTTCCATAAAACATTGACCTAACTACAGACAAAATGAATGAACCAAAATGACCTTGGCTTAAACGAAACTAGGTCCCCCACAATTCAGGGGCGTAGCTTGGCAATAATCAATGTGTAGGCCGTCTCGTGAGAAAATCAACATTGTGAACTCTGCGTAAATTTTCGATCCGGATCAGCCTAAGCATGCCGCATAGGCCTACCCGGATAGACACTTTACGCCTCGTGTGGATTTTCTGTTTCAGGAATAACTGCTCTATACATTTATCCCCCTAAGACGGAATGTGTCGGCCGGATCAGTCTCCGCGGACAGCGCAGGCTGATCTGGTCGATACATAACGCAGATGTCTATCGTCGCAGCTGCATTTTGGGGCGTTTGAGAACAAATGTGTAGGCACGTGCCTACAGTGCCTAAAGGGAGCTACGCCCCGACACATAACACCGTGAATACAGTTTATCAGTATGTTAAGTTTCATTAACATTGGATTTATTTGTTTACTGTTTGCTATTTATGCCGTTTTCGACTATTTTTCAGCTATATCACGGCGTTTGATGGGTAATTTACCAGAACTACTGGTCCATAGATCCGTAGACACCAGTCCGCCAGTCGTACTGCT
Organism: Serripes groenlandicus; assembly: GCA_031761405.1. Taxonomy (NCBI): domain Eukaryota; kingdom Metazoa; phylum Mollusca; class Bivalvia; order Cardiida; family Cardiidae; genus Serripes; species Serripes groenlandicus. The sequence goes on along the minus strand of JASEVX010000009.1, from coordinate 16,450,459 downwards.
AACCCCGCAACTATGAGCGCCAAGGAGGGCAGCCATTACTATAATGTTTAAGTCTTTGGTATGACCCGGCCGGGGATCGAGTCCGATACCTCTTGCATCCTAGGCGGACCTCTATACCACTACACCAACAAAGCGGTATTATGAACATTGATAAAGGTCATTGTTAACTCTTTCAGCGCCGAATTGTTTAAAGTAAACTCTTCCATGTTCAAAATCTGGTGTGACCATTTCTCAATTTATGAAAGTGTTGGACTATATTGGTAACTAAAAGGCAAACAATGCGGATATCAGGTGAGACAGCTCGTTACGAGCTGACTCACCTGAATCTGTATTGTTTGCAAAAACCTCAATGTTGCCTTTGGCGCTGAAAGAGTTAAGTTTAATATCTACGACTGATAAAGTATTTTTGATCAGCGATCGATATTGCGATTTGCGAATAGGAAAACAGCGATGGTTGGATGGGATACCCTGGTTAGACGCCGGCGTGGTTTTCCTTATATTTATTCAGGTTTTACGCCTCTTTCAACATTACTTCAGTTACATCACGGCGACAGATCACTTATTCAAGATGCCAATGGCACTTCACCATGACCGCTGCGGCTGGGGATCGAACCTTGGTCACCCGGTTCCAAATTCCAGACGCTTACCTCTCGGCCAAGCCGGAATTTACAGATGTATTCGTGATGTAGGAGAAGTGAGATTGGTGTTCATCAAGTTTATAATAAACAGCTGGATGATCGACAACATAAACCCTTTCCCATATGCAGACCCTTCCAAAGTATCTACAGAAGACGACTTTTAAAAACAAGGTTAATTCTGTATTGAATTCAATAATAAAGCCATCATTATTAGAGATGTTCCATATTTTGATTATATGTTGTTAGAGTCATCTGCTGTAGATTTGTCGTATTTGCAAGAGGCTTAAAAATACCCGATGTATTTTATTCTTCCTATTCGGCCGATATTAGCAGTTCCTTGTCTTTCCCAACACAGTAAGTTTGTGCGTGTTTTTAATTTGTTATAGATATTATGTTATCATTTTCCTTGAAACGTTTTATTAAAGGCTTTCGAATGATTTTGATATTTTCTGGAAAACAAAATGAGGGGATTAACCGTTTCAACAAATCTGCAGCAGACAACTTTGAAATAATCCAGGCAAACACGAACAATTCTCTATAAATGATAGTTACTGAAAAATGTTAAAAAAAAAAACGTTTGGCCAAACAGAGAAATTGATTGATTTAAACAATTTCTCCGCGTGCAAGAATGTTTTAAAGCTGGTCTGATGCAGTCGCGTCAGAAAGCGTCTATATGTTGGAATGGGTTAATTAAGAACCACAATTCAAGTTTGCAAGTGAGAGCCTTTTTGATGAATACTCCATTTAAATACTTCCGGCTTCAGAGGTAAAAAAACTGAAACAGAAGGTGTTTGACTGTTTACAGATCATATACAGCAGATTAAGTGATTAATTACATAACATCTGTTTAGACTAAACTTCTTAAGTATGGAATCAATCAAATATTTACCCTATCCATTATACAATATATCAGCGGCATATCACGTTGTACTCATTGAGATTATATTTTAAAACATATCTATGAATTAAATTAGAATTATTTAATAGAGTTGAAAACAGTTTAACATATGCATCAAATGCAATCTCATTAAAACCAGATCTTAACTCGCACGCTCGTATATAGCCAATATACGTACATAGCAGTGTTTTTTGTCTGATTTTAATTAGATTGCATCAAATGTGTCTGCGTGCTGGAAAGGGTTAAATACGGTCAGCATAGAGTGTATATACCCTCGGCATGCAGACTTAACCTTTTGGCGAGCAGCTGAGTAAATATCCGACCTTGCAGAGCTTTTTAAAGTGTTCCCACATATCGAGGGCTTGGCGTGAAACGGTTGTAACTAAAAACCTATTTTGAAAACCATGGTTTAGGGACAATTTTGACCCCTTTGTAAACAATGCAAATTTAGGTGCCATTGCTCAGAACGAGCAATGGCACCTAAATTTCCATTGATTACCAAAGAGAAATGAGTTAACGCTTATAAAGACTTTATAGCGAAGTGATTAACCTTGGTAAAAAAATTAAATTTCAGTTACAACCGTTTTACGCCAAGCCCTCGATATAAAGATGGTATGGTGTTTGACAACGGTATCAATCATTTTCCAGTTATATCACGGCGTGTTCTGGGTAAGTAAAACGGCCCTTTTGTTATCTTAATGCTTACCCGGAAACCCTGAGCGCCAAGACGGGTAGCCATTACTACCATTGTGAAGGTCTGTGGAATGACCTGGCTGCGGATCGATCCCATGACCTCCGGCATCCGAGGCGGACACTCTACCACTATACCACTGAGGAGGTCCACAGACCTTTTAAACGTTTTCCCACATATAAATAAGCGCCGACGCTCAAATTAAGGTACATGTATATGTAATTGTATTTAAAATTATGCACAACATGATACGTATAGATAGTTTAACCCTTTCCCTCATATAGACGCTTTCTGACGCGTTTGCAGCAGACGGCGTTTTGAAAACATAGTGACAAAAGAAGAAATTGCACAAAACGTGCAATTTCTCCTTTTGTCACAATGTTTTCCACTTTTAGTCATAGGTTATCCATTCAAAGATGTTCAAAGCCGTCTGCTGCAGAATTGTCGTATGAGGGAAAGGGTTAAAGTCGCGGCCAGTAGGATATTTGCTAATTTATAAATTAACTTAACAGTGGAATCCAATATGTTGAACTAAGTTCTTTCATCGCGATCTATAAAAGTAGGAAAAAGACACACACAAACATTGGCACGTAATGCTCTCAGTCTAGCGTTAGTGTCAGGTGATCCTCTTTTACCAAGCAAAGCTTTAGTAGCGACGCGGCCTGTCATTCCAGGGGTTGTGAGTTTGAACCCCAACTCGGCCGACATTCTTTCCGACCATTGACAAAAGCCAATGCAACAAGAGTCATTCGTCTTTCACCAATGGGCTAACGGTATATGTGGAAAAAGCAGCCAGTGACTCACAAATACTGTTATGGTCAAATTACGATAAATACATCCGCGGGCCACTTTGATCTACAGTACCGTAGTTCCTAAAAAAAAATTTGCTTGCCTAGAAATGGTTGTACATCTGGCCCAGACTGCATTGGATATGTAACAATGGGCGTAAGATTTTTTGTAAATATGTAAAGGATGAACTGGAACTGTTTGATTTGATCATTTTAGGTATTTTGACCTTGTGTGAAAGTGAAAGTAGAGGATGTGGAAACCCAGTTTCAGCCTAGCTGGATTGTGGTAAAAAGGACGGTCCCCATCTTCACAGAGCGAGTTCTTTCTTGCATAATGCATGACCCACCATGTTCTACGGATTATTTTAAAGGTAAGAGGTATCTCTTTTCAATGATATATGGTGTTCTACCTGGGAAACGCTTAGAAAATGTGACAAACGAGGGTTGAAGCTGGTTGATTTACATGTAAACAAAGAAGGAATTTATGTGGTGTATTGTGACCTTATGTACTGGTTTGAAAAATGACTATGTACCCTGACTGTTGTGATAAGACTTAAAAAATGTTGAAAACGGTGATAAGCCCCTAACCAATCAATCCCTTACCTCTTCCAACAATATAATAAACATGCCTTGTTCTTTCAGTTTAAAAGAGTTTCAAAGATGCTTAAACAGAGCCTTAGGATGAACATATGTTATTTATGGACGATTGTTTCAAGAAGATGAACCACATTTAACGTGAAAACATGTGTTTAATAGTCAGTTTTCCCTTTCTTACATTCATACGTATTTTGATTCACCCGTAATAAACGAATTTTGAAAACATGTGACTAAAGGAAAATATGTTCATGATCAGCAACCTTTCCTATTACAGCAATGCTCTCAGATTATTTTTTTCAAAATTAATATGTAGACATTGCATTTCTTTTTATATATATCTAGATGTTCTAAAAAGTCGGTAACTTTAGATCTGTTAGAAAGGGTTACATAAACTCTTGAGATTGACGTAAATTTGTTTATTCTCTAGGCTCAATCGTAAATCTAGATTTTCCAGAAGTTTTAAAACTGAGCAATCATTGTACTCTTACATTCAAGGTGATTATGCACTTCTCGCATACAGCAAATCTACAGCAGACATCTTTGAACATATCTGAGCAAACCATATAAAGAAAAAACGTTCATTAATTGAAAAGGCTTATAAAAACATTGAAGCAAAATGATGAATTGGTCATTATGAGCCATTTCCCCCTTTTGCCAAAATGTTTTCAAAAGTCGTCTGCTGCAGAAGTAAGGCGTCTACGCGTGGGAATGTTTTAATGGATCTGTTTCGTCTGTCAAGGGTATGTATATAAACGAGTACAAAATGAATTGTTAACTCTTTCAGCGCCAGAGGCAATATTGAGCTTTTTGCAAACAATACAGATTCAGGTGAGTCAGCTCATAACGAGCTGTCTCACCTGAAATCTGCATTGTTTAGCTGCGGGTTATAAAAATATTCCAAAAATCCTATAACATGAAAATAGAGTCGTCCGAGTTTGAACATGGTAGAGTCTACGTTAAACAATTCGGCGCTGAAAGAGTTAAATCAAGTTTGTGTTGTTATCTTTCGCTTTAGTTTGCAAGATGTCAAGTCATGTAGAATATCCGTTGTGTGATTATTTATGTACCGAACATTACTTTGAACAAATGCGTTTAACCCTTTCCCTCATACGACAATTCTGAAGCAGACGACTTTGAACATATTTTAACAAAAAATAGAAAATCTCTATAATTGAATAGAAAACTTACGATTAAAAGTGGAAAACATTGTGGCAAAAAAGTTGAAATTGCTCGTTTTCAAAAAGCCGTCTGCTGCAGAGGCGTCAGAAAGCGTCTATATGAGGGAAAGGGTTAAAATGTAAAAAATCAATCAGATATCGAGCATGATAAATAAAAGCTGATAGCTTGTATCCCAATCGATGTAATACAATAAAAACAGTTGTATCACAAATTTAAATACGAATACACATAAAAATACAACAAGACATGTTTGCCAAACATTATGACCCCTGGGCGTCAAATTGTCAGGAACATGTTCTAAGGTCATTATGAAGTTAATAGGGATCATATACTGGTCACGCTAAACCTCCCTTCCGAATTTGAGAACCTTAGGAACACACAGTCTATAGGTGGGAGGACAATTAAACGAACACAGACGCGAAACCAAAATAGCCCTTCCAATTGTGCAGGGTAAAAGACTATTGAGAATCGGCATGAAATGTAGTTGATTACTTTTCGATTCCACCAAATTACAGACACGTGAAGTACAACGAGGCATCTGGTTTCTAAATCCTGTACCACGCACGTAATGTTTACATTTAACACTCTTCATCACCATGTAACCGGGTCGCGGGAAGTCACTGGTTCGATCCCCTATCGGGCCATACAAAATTCTTTATAAAAAGAAGGTAGTTACGGCTGCCCTCCTTGGCGCTCAGGGTTGCAGGGTTAGCATTGGTTAAATCGGCGATGTAAAACACCAAACAAACAATCACCATTTTAGCTAAGCAGTGCGAAAATGTACAATTATACAGAAGGTACCACTTAACACGAGAAAGTAATACATGCAATTCATTCCTTTAACCACACTCCAATCAAGGGGTTGTGAATTCGAATTCCTGCGCAGCCAACGTTCTTTCCGACGTAAGAGGTCGAGTGGTTAGCGTCGGGGATTTCGAAACCGGGTGTCCCGGGTTCGATCCCCTGTCGCGGCAATTCGGTCATGGTGGAGTGCCCTTGGGCAAGGCACATTTTCTAGCCTAGTACTGGTTTGTTCACCCAGGGAACATGAATAATAAAATTTAAATGCGCGTTAAATGACCTTAGCTGTCGATGCGCCATAAAACAATTTACATTCATTCATTCCGACGTAAGATTAAAGTCACTGTGACAAGCGTCATTTAAAAAGAAGCCGGTTGCTGGGAAAGTCAGATGTGTGAAGAACTGGTGTGAGGAAGCCAGGAAACATATGATTTGGTAAACTAGTTGCCGTGTTATGCCGTGTTATGACTGAACAATTGTTGAAAACGGCGTTAAACCTAAATCAATTTAACCACGCTGTCATTGTTACAACAAACTTTCGTTTTCAACAATGGTTCTGTCATACCACGGCGTCCGGTTCACCTACCAATGTATTTCCTAGCTTTCCGACACCATCATCCCACATAACAGTCTTTCCGAGCAACTGACTGCTTTGGTCGAAGACGAGTGAAGCTTGTCGTATTGACTTTTGTCAAACATCGGAAAGAATGTTTACCGAGCTAGGGTTCGAACTCTTAAGCACTGGCATACAGCCCGTGTCAATACCGACTGAGCTACCGGACCTCTGACAATTACTAGCAGAAAAGCCTCAGATTGGTATATGCATAACACAGGCCATCATATCTTTCACACTGTCTGCCTGCATGATTTCTTTTACAACATAGGTGCTTTTAAAAGGAGTCGCAGCCTCGCTAGTTTTTCCTATATAAATGGCAAACCACAGTGGTACATTGTAATAATATGAACTTAACTCGTTCGCTGCCCAAGGGCAATTGAATGCTTGTATCAATCTGTATTGATTGCCACTTAGACATTAAAGGTTACAAAATTCCACATTTGACGAAAAATGGACTGGTCCAATTTTCAACATGGAAGAGTCGACTTTTTGTAATTAGGCAGTGAAAGCGTTTACTCGCTAGACTCATTTAAGTATTCAGTATTAATAATGATAATTGCTTGGGTGCAGAATTAGTGCGTTTTTCAACAATTTACCAGTTAAATACCGGTGATTAGCCATATGTCTACTGGCTTTATCAAAGCAGTATTTAAAACAACAGTCTCCCCCAAGCAACTGGCTGCTTGCCCACGTGTGCAATGTAAGCGCAGGAACCCGCCGTGGTCAAGTGGTTATCATCGGGGATTGGAACCGGGCATCCCGGGTTCGATCCCCAGACGCGGCTCGAATGTCATGGTGGAGTGCCCTTGGGCAAGGCACATTTTCTAGCCTCGTACTGGTTTGTTTACCCAGGGATCATGAATAAAGTGAACTGTCGCCGTGATATAACTGAAATAATGTTGAAAACGGCATAAAGTTCCAATAAAACAATGTAAGCGCATTGATGGAATAACGCTTGTCACATTGCCGTTTGTCGAACGTCGAAAAGAATGTTGACCGACCTGGGGATTTACAATGATGTCTCCAAAAACTATACCATAACAGTATACTGATATCATTTCCATTCATAAAACATGTCAGTTTATGCATATGTATAAAAGTGCTCAGCTTTGTCTTATTCTCATTTAGTACTGTATCATATAATCGAGGCACATACACTTTTGATTCTGTTAATATGCCTTTAAGTCTTAATTTAAGAACTTATATTTGAAAAAGTACACTGCAGAACACTATAAAGCGACCAAATAATTATTGTCGTGCGAAATTGTATCCATCCCCTCTTACAGTAATGACTGGGTTTTTTCCCAATGTTTTCCAAATGCTATCGTTTTCTACAAGAAAAGTAAACAACCCCACACAATTAGCCTGAAAGGACAGCCATAAAAAAATTATTTCCACACTTCATACATCACTATGATAAGGATTGATCTATTTCAATGTCAGGCTAACTCAAAGTATAGTGCTAAAATCCCTATCTTATTGCAGCAATGAATTATTCAATAACCGTTATGATGTCACACCTTTATTGAATTATTGACCTAATGCCCTGGGTCAAACATGTCTTTGTGACATTTAATAGGTGTCAACATAGAACTAAAATATTACACGGGTATTACTAGTATACCGCTATATATATATACCTGTCCTTTCGTTTAGTTTGTTTTTATTTTATTTGTTTACACCGCTAAGGACAGGAAAGAAGATATATTGGTTTATTTGTGCAATGAAACATGTGTGATCCGGTTCGTGGAATAACTTTTTTTCACAGCCGAATTTCACAAAGTGGACACTGTCATGTCATATGGACCATATCATATTTCTTACAACAGGATATTTGGTAAAATACTTATGTCTAATTGGCAAACAATGCAGATTTCAGATGAGACAGCTCTTTACGAGCTGTCTCATCTGAATCTGCATTGGTAACAAAAAGCTGTTAACACCAAGTCTGCGTTATAGTTGTATTCGCCTGATTTGTTAATATCTTTAAAATTAATTCACATATCCGAAAATCGCAAGGGTAATTTTAAAACTGAATATAAAGCATTGTTGTAAACTAGCGAATTGCTCGTTTTGAGTAATTATCATTATCTCAATATCAAACTATGTCGCCCGCTGCAGAACGGTCAAAAAGAGTTTTGAGTTTTGGAAAGGGTTAAGTCTGAATTTTAGAAGCTATTTTGGAATATTGTAGGAAAGTACCATCAAGTTTATCATTAATAACAGTAATAAAGGTTAGTTTATTATGACACCCTTGTTCATATAAAGGGTAATTTCTCTAAAAATGAGTCTACAAGGGTTTCCCATATACTGACGATTCTGCAGCGTACGACTTGGAAAACATTTGGACAAAAATAGGAAAACATTTTTTATAAATGACAGAACAATTATTGAAAAAAAGTTGAAAACTGCCTTGGTGTATTTTAACCTATTCCCTCATATAGACGCTTTCTGACGCCTCTGCAGCAGACGGCTTCTTGAAAACATAGTGACAAAAGAAGAAATTGCTCAAACCGAGCAATTTCTCCTTTTGTCACAATGTTTTCCACTTTTAGTCATAGGTTATCCATTCAATTTTAGAGAATTTCTATTTGTTGACAAAATATATTCAAAGTCGTTAGTCTGGTTCCCGTCGTATTTATAAATTGCATTTTATTTACATAATAATAAGGTGAAGGTAATCCAGACTACAAAGTCGTCTGCTGCATAATTGTCGTATGAGGGAAAGGGTTAAAGTCGTCTGATGCCAGATTGTTGTTTATGAGACAGTGTTACATGTAAGGTCATTGTTTCCCCCCCCCCCCCCCCCCCCCCCTCTTGTAGGTCCCCAATGTATACCCTTATAACTGTTATAAATATATTCCCTTTGAAGCAACGCAATCGACGAAAGAGCCCCGAACCCTTTCCTAAATATCGAAACTTACTGGTTCCTCTGCAGCAGACGACGTTTTGAAAACAGTGTTGCAAAAGGAGAAAATGCTCATGACTAGCAATTTCTAACTTTTTGCCACAATGTTTTCAACTTAATTCAATAATCGTTCTCCTATTTATAGAATCTTTTCCAAGTGTTGCCTTGCTGTTTCTGCTACTGATTTGTTGTATGAGGGAGGGGCTTTATCTAACTAGATGCTATTTTAGTTTTTTAGGGATACTTTGCGACAGAACACTCATACATGATCCATTTATGACAGACCAGTGCTAGGCTAGGACTCGCAAACTGATCTTCGTTGAATGTTACTGTACTTGTTCCGCAAAGTCAAGTTGTTTTACCTATGACGAAACGGAAGTTTTAAGTTGTTTTTAGAATTTATTTATCGCTTTCACTGCCATATTTCACAAAATGAACTGTTCCGTGTTGAAAATTGGACCATTAAATTTTTCGTCCAGCTGGAAATTTGGTAAGATGTAATGTCTAAGTGGCAAACAATGTAGATTTCAGGAGAGACAGCTCGTTACGAGCTTTCTCACCTGAATCTGCATTGTTTGCAAAAGCCTTTAATTGCCTTATTATGCGAAAGAGATATATATTGCATACCTTCAGATCAAGCAAGGAAAACAAGGTTGGTGATAACGTGAATGTTATAACCAATCAACTGATCGTAAAAGGTCCACGTCATTTTGTTAATGCATCTGCCTGACCTTTTATAGATGAGATGAAAGGCAAATGATACTCATTTATCTCCATTGCTGTTTATCTTGTACAAATATAATACGAATACACTCGATAAGTAAAACAACAAAGAAACAATCATTCAATCAATCAAGTATCTTGTACAAATATAATTCGATACATTTGATAAGTAAATCAACAACTGGTGTCACTACAACATAATTGGTTCCGGGTACTACACTAAAATAGTCCCATTTTAAATTTTGAAGTAGCGCTTTTCCTGCACTATTTTCATTTAGATAAGAAGTCAGAGAGGTACAAGAAGAATTTTAATGCAAAGCATCAAAGACTCCGCGCATGATTTCGAAGCATGACTTAAAGGAAGCAGATGCAGTTCAGTACATTTAAATAACTTGTGCAAGCAGACAGGATGTAAATATTTCGAACAAGAAGGCCAAATGTCCCTTTATTTTAAACAAGAATGCCAAGATGTGCCTATATTGCTCACCTGGCTACCATAGCCTATATAAAAAGGTTACCAACTGCAGAAAGGGTCAATATTGACGTAGGGATTAAACGTTTTATATGCTACGATCTATGTGATATTCAGCATGTGATGTTTGGTCCTGAAACCATTTGGTTTACGGTTTGCTTAATTTTCACTGCAACTATAATGTGTCATACAAGCTGAAGTTTCTCAAGTGTTATTTTACCAATAATCTATTTTAAATCCTATAACTAGATCCATTCGTTAAAAAACAAACATACGTGCTTAGATATTAATATATATTAAGGTTAATTGCCTCTAGCTATAAGTTAAGTGTGACACAAGCTTTGGAAGGAGGAAGTCTATTCTCCTTCCAGTTTAGCAGAAGTATGATAGCAAAAACGGGAGTATATAAACAAAAAATACGAAGTAATTAAAAAAAAAAGAAGATATTTATGATCGATATTGAGCATTATGAAAGTTCACATGTATAGTCAATATATAGCAAGAATTATTAAGTCTGTTATGTTTGTTTGTAATGTCACTTTAATCGTTTTGAACATGCCAGTAGAAAAATAAACAAAAGAAATTGGTCAAGTCAGTTCCCCAAGAGCAAAGAGCGAAAACCAGTTTGTACGAATCGTTCATCTCGAACGAAACATAAAAAATCGGATAAAATCGTGAAAACAGCGAAGTATTCATAACGGAAGGAAGCAGAGACAACTTAATTACTCTATGGGAACCGATGACACCTTGCTGTCTATTCAATAAGAATGACCAAAATCGCCAAGCGATGACATGCTGCATTTACAAATAGAACGGGTCACGTTACGGCCATGCCTATTGCATAGTTGGGTTAACGTTGTTTCTACAGTTTTTAGAATTATACTGTAATATGTAGTAATTAAAATGAATCATCGTTGATTTTTTAAAGATTACCCATTTATTTAAAAATCTCAATATTGTAAATAGGCAAAAACGTCGCCAGTAACTTTGTTTTGAGCTCTGATGAATCGGGTCGTAAACCAAACTATAAAAAAAGCGTAGCCTAAGAAGTTAGGGGAAAATTATTAAATACCCATTAGATGTGTCTAAAGTTTTGTAATAACGATAGAAGACATGCCTATTTTGTATCTTTTTGTGTCTTAAATCATTTTATACGATTTATTGATTCATAAAGGGTTTTTTTATTTTTCAAACAAACAACAGAGGTTTTTTTAACAATAATAACATTGGTTTCTCCCTTTTCCATTACGAATTAAAACCTTTCCCATACTGACGCCGCGTGGAATGACGCCGCGCTTCCACGCGGCATCAATAATGTTTTGATTAGCTTTCAGTTTTAGCATTCATGTTTCATTCATGTGCGATTATTTGTATATTTTTCAGGACTATTTTGTGCTGCGGCATGTCTTGAAGGTTGGGGTCGATGCAGTTCGGCGAAGGCTTCCAAGCAGAAATAATTTCACGGTTGATTTGTACGACTGCGTACGAAACGAATATGCACTCTTTACGAGGCTGGTCTCGGTCGATAAATTACGCGTCAATAATGTTGGTTTTCTCTTTGAACGTATATATAGGCATAATAAGACAATACAAATAGAATCCTGTTTCCTTTGTCTTCGCCCATACTGTCGAAGCAAATATTTCGGTATGAAGTACGTCTTGTTCTTTCAGTTATCAAGTAGACATTCGGTACTGATCGAAAAGCAAAGATTGAGATCAATCTGCGTCACATAAGTTTTAAGCTAATTAATGTTCTGGATTCACACTGAACAACAAGGACGGAGATCAGCCTGCGCCGAGAAAAGACCGAGATCTACGTTCGATACGGGAGATTCCTCCTACACAGGGGAGGAGGGAAAGGGGTGGGGAAGGGAGAAACAAGTTATCAAACATATACAAATATATCATTTTATCTATACAGGTTTGATTGTTTTGATTGACTGGAGTTTAACAACGCATTCAACGGGTTTAACAATTTGCGAAAAGATCACCAAATGTGTGTTTCCTGGCGAAAAGTGTCAATCCGGGTACGCCTGTGCGGCATGCTTAGGCTGATCCGGGTCGATACTTTACGCAGAATCCACAATGTTGATTTTCTCACGAGACGGCCTACACATTGATTATTGCCAAGCTACGCCCCATGCTTCCAATATAGACTATTTAGCCCTTTGTTAGAAGACGAATTAAGCTGGTCACATTGACTTCTTTGTAATCATCGGAAAGAATGAGCCGGGGTTCGAGCTTGCGACACTTGGATTGATAGCCCTCGTCGTTACCGACTGAGATATCGCGACTCGATCAGATCTTTGGGACATGGCGACAATGGAATGACCAATATTAGCCTCTACCGCCGCGTAATGGGATCCGGATCTTGGTTATGTTCCGTTAAGTCATTCAATCAATCTATTACATTCTCGGGATGCAAAACTATGCAAACTATTGATTACTTGATTGAATGTTTGGTGTTTTACGCCACTTTTAACATGTTTTCAGTTATATCACGGCGTTTCCGGGGTAAGTTACCAGTACTACTGGTTTTTTTTATCCTGACACAAGCCAGTCAGTCGTAATGCTAACCTCGCATCCCTGGGCGTCAAGGAGGGCGGCCATTTGTACCATTCTGAAGTATTCGGAATTACTCGGCCAGGGATCGAGCCGACGAGGTTCCGACGGACTATGCAAACTAACGGACTTATCCTAAAACGTCACGAAGTTTTAACTATTTCCCCGCATGCGTATCTGAAGCAGACAACATTTGAGATGATTGTGGCCAAATATATGTTTTCTTAATGCCACAGCGTTTTAACTCTTTCAGCGCCAAAGGCAATATTGAGAATTTTGCAAAAAATACTGATTCAGGCGAGTCAGCTCGTGAAGAGCTGTCTCACCTGAAATCAGCATTGTTTGCCTTTTAGTTATCAAAATAGTCCAAACTTTTATTACATAATAAATGGAGACGCCCGATTTTGAACATGGAAGAGTCTTCTTTAAACAATTTGGCGCTGAAAGAGTTAAGCTCTTTTCAATAATAACTTTCAAATTTCATTTCGAGATCAGGTGCGTCAAAATGATGTATGGTTGGGAAAAGACTGATATAATGTAATATAAGAATCAGAAGGAAGTAAAACTCGACTGCATTTGCCTGTACTTTAAGACCACCCATGGGAAGTGAACACTTTGGTCTTTGTTCACAGGTGGTCTTTAGTTGCAAGGTCATTAATGCAGGAAATGAGTGATTGGGAAATTAAAAGTGTAGTTGTTATAGTCATGGAACTGGTATACAGAGGTGGTCTTTATTACAGGTTCGTGGAACTGGTATACAGAGGTGGTCTTTATTACAGGTTCATGGAACTGATATACAGAGGTGGTCTTTATTACAGGTTCATGGAACTGATATACAGAGGTGGTCTTTATTACAGATTCATGGAACTGGAATACAGAAGTGGTCTTTAATACAGGTTCATGGAACTGATATACAGAGGTGTTCTTTAGTACAGGTTCATGGAACTGGTATACAGAGGTGGTCTTTATTACAGGTTCATGGAACTGATATACAGAGGTGGTCTTTATTACAGGTTCATGGAACTGGTATACAGAGGTGGTCTTTATTACAGGTTCATGGAACTGATATACAGAGGTGGTCTTTATTACAGGTTCATGGAACTGATATACAGAGGTGGTCTTTATTACAGGTTCATTGAACTGATATACAGAGGTGGTCTTTATTACAGGTTCATGGAACTGATATACAGAGGTGGTCTTTATTACAGGTTCGACTCTAGGTTCGACTCTGTTTTGATTTCATAGTAAAACATCTCAATTGCGTTCAAACCTTGCCGATTCAGATAAACGACTGTGTTTCTAACATGATGTACCGTCCCGGGTGCGGGAGGTCGTGAGTTCTATCCCTGGTTTGGTCATACTAGCGACTATAAAAGTGGTAGTAATGGCTGCCTTCCTTGGCGCTCAGGGTTGCTGGGTGAGTGAGCATTACGACTGGCAGGCTGGTGTCATGATAAATGTACCAGTAGTACTGGTATTTCCCCCCCGGGAGACGCCGTGATATAACCTGAAAACTGTAGAACAATAGAAACTGCACACATATTTTAATTCTAATATATACTACCATGTTCTTCAAGTTTCAAAACACATGATTTAAACAAGAGGCCCATGAGGGCCTATGCTCTACTGGCATTGATCTGGCTTGTTTCAAAAGGAACCAATATGTCATCAATATTCAGGTTTTCGAAAGGAACCGAGCTCTCATGGATATCTAACTATTGTATAAGTTTGGTTGAGATACAATCAAAAGTGAAGACTGTATCGTGTTAATAAGCTCTTTTATAGCAATTTTGACCATTTCAAGGGCCATAATCCAGTCATGCATTGGCTGATCTGGCTGGTTTTCGAAAGGAACCGAGCTCTCATAGATATCTAACTACTGTATAAGTTTGGTTGAGATACAATCAAAAGTAAAGACTGTATCGTGTTAACAAGCTCTTTTATAGCAATTTTGACCATTTCAAGGGCCATAATCCAGTCATGCATGGGCGGATCTGGCTGGTTTTCGAAAGGAACCGAGCTCTCATGAATATCTAACTACTGTATAAGTTTGGTTGAGATACAATCAAAAATGAAGACTGTATCGTGTTAACAAGAAATTGTTTACGGACGGACGCACGCACGCACGCACGCACGGACGAATCGCCACGACATAAGCCCTTCTGGCCTTTGGCCAGTAGAGCTAAACACACATCATGTACAGTCCAGACTGTGCTTAGAAGACCACCCGTGGGAAGTGAACAATATGGTCTTTGTTCACAGGTTGTCTTTAAATGCAGGGTCATTTATTCAGAAAACGGGTAATTGGGAAATTAAAAGTGTGATTGCTATAGACAGGGAATTGGTAAACAAAGCTATCTGTGATCATATGTTTGAGTGTACATATATACTTATCAAAAAGAGTTGAAAACATTGTGACAAAAGGAGAAATTGCTTGTTTTGAGTAATTTCTACTTTTGTCACAATGTTTTCAAAGATCGTCTGCTGGACAGGCGTCTGAAAGCGTATATAATGTGGGAAAGGGTTGACACGGAAAGCTGCCTAGCGATGTAGGCATGGAATATACTGAAACACTCAAGCCAGTTACGAGTATGCATGTGTGTTAATTGCATTAGTAATCAACCATAATTGAAAGGTTTTTAAAATCGTCTGCTTTACCCTTGTATTTCCGAATTTCACAAAGTCGACTCTTTGGACCGCTCCATTTATCGTAAAACAGGTAATTTGGTAAACGTTACTGTCTCGGTGGCAAACAATGCGGAGTTTGGGATAGACGACTGTCGTACCTGAATCTACATTGTTTGCAAAGCATTTAGTTGCCTATGACACCGAGAGAGGTAAACTAAAGAAAATGAATTGATTGATTGGGGTTTAACGCCGATTTTAACAATTTCTCAGTCATATCGCGGCGGCCAGTTCACCTACTCATGTGTTTCCTGGTTTTCTCACACCAGTACTCCACACAACATTCTTCCCAAGCAACTGGCTGCAATTCCACATAGACTTAAAGAAAATGAAACATAAGTAATAGAAAAGTCGAGAGTTTAAATAATGCATAATGTCGGGGGGAAAACTGTTTGATTTAATTCGTTATGGCATCTTCTTTGAATGTTCTTAACATTTAGAGAGAAAAAAAAAACGAATAGAAATAGTTGGGTTAATACACCGTCAAATTAGTTAGGTCATTAAATTAATGACTTCCTTGTGTTGTCGATTTCAATGAGAACACATGCACTGCCTCGTGATCACTTCAAACGTTAATTATAGTATTAGAATATATTCCTGACGTTTAACCCTTTACCCCCTGATACAGACGAACTCTAAACGCCTTACGCTGCAGGCGACGTTCTACAACATGGAGGGAAAAGAAGAACTTGCTCATAAAGAGCAATTTTCATGTTTTCATATCTGTATCACAAGGATGCTACAATCGTTTTAGAGCGTGAGTTGTTTATTTCTATGAGAACACTTGCACTGCCGTGTGATCACTTCAAACGTTACTTATAGTATAAAAATATTCCTGACGTTTAACCCTATTCCCACTGATAAAGACGAACTTTACACGCCGTGTGCTACAGGCGACGTTCGTAAACATAGAGGGAAAAGAAGAACTTGCTCAAACTGCGCAAATTTTTTCTCTCCATGAATGTTTTCATCTCTGCATCACAATTGTGCTACAATCGTTTTAGAGCGTGAGTTGTTTATTTCTATGAGAACACTTGCACTGCCGTATGATCACTTCAAACGTTAATCGTATAATTAAAATATATTCCTGAATAAAGATGGACTGCACATAAATTTCTGTTGTATATTTTTCTAATCTTGATAAAGACCAAGTGGTCGAAAATTCGAAAATTAAATAATTTTAATCATATAAATTGTTATATTCCTGACGTTTAACCCTTTTCCCCCAGATATTGACATATACACGCCGTGCGCTGCAGGCGACGTTTGAAAACAAAGAGGGAAAAGAAGAACTGGCTTGTTTTGGAAGCAGGAGATTCTTTAATCCTTCTAAAGGAATATGCTTCTAAAGGCAATTAAAGGCTTTTGCAAACAATGCAGATTCAGGTGAGACTGTTCGTATAACGAGCAGTCTCTCCTAAACTATGCATTGTTTGACACTTAGATATTAAATTTTACTAAATTTCCTGTTGGACTAAAATGGAATGGTCTACTTTTCAACACGGAATAGTCGCCTTTGTGAAATTCGGCATTGAAAGAGTTAAATGTTGTATCATCATGTGACGGTAGACTTTTAATGGACAAATAATTACCGTGGTCAACTCAGCAGTTTAAATAGAGCACCGATAACGGGATGAAATGGATCTATCCTTTACGTGATTCGGAGAGATCTGACGTCTTTTTAGAATATCATTAAATTCTCAGTCTTACCATAGTAAATTGTTTAACCTTTTATCTTCAAAATGTTTCAAATTGACCGGATAGTACAGTTTTGTTTAACACACTGCTTTTGACGAAATTTCAATCAAGGTCAAAATACTGAAAATGATATAATCAATCATTCTAGTGCCTCCTATACACATTTACAACTCAATGTCATATATTTATTGCATTCTGGTGATGGTATACACTCATTTTTATGCAAACCGGCAAATGCTTTTGTATGGACTATTTGACCCTACCGTCGAGTCGGCACATATAAAACAACCCATTTCTATATAAGCGATTCAACTACAGTTAAGTCGGCACATATAATACAAACTATATCAACTATATATAGTTCCATTACAGTCGAGTCAGTACATGCTATTTAAGCATTTTCCAGGTTTACGATTCAATTGCATTCAAGTCAGCATAAATCATACAGCCTATTTCAAGATATATGATTCCATTATAGTTGAGTTAGCATTTATGATAGAACCTATTTAAATGTATATAATTCCATGACAGTCGAGACAGCATTAATGATACAACCTATTTAAAAGTTATATGATTCAATTACAGTCGAGACAGAATTTATGATAAAACCTATTTAAAGGTATATGATTTAATTACAGTCAAATCAGCAGTTATGATATAATCATTTCAGTTATCGCATAAATACCCTTATTTTCAAGTTGAGAACAAATCACGGAACAACGATATCCAACATGTGTGATAACAAAAACACGTCATACACGCGACTACTGATGAAGTCATTTTGACCTTTATCTTTATTATGTTTATTGTTAAGTTGTTAAATTTTACACATTGAAAAATGCAATAATACGTTATTTTGAATAAATAACGAGTCTTAATTGTTTAAAACATTGTTTTTTTTTTTCTTATTATTCAAAAATGATGAGGACTACTTTTGTATGCGGTGAATCACAAGTTCTCATGAAGAATAGGTTATTCGGTCTTTGTTTTGATGTTGTCAATATTTTTCATTGAAACACACTGTTTAGGTGATAAAAAGAATCCATCACTCGTTTTTCTTTGGAGAAGATTTCTTAAATTCGTCTCGAAAAAGAGAGTTATTAACCTCGCCAAGAGGCTCGGTTAATAACCGTCTTTTTCTAGACTCATTTAAGAAATCTTGATCTCCAAAGAAAACTCATAATGGATCCTCTATGTATGCTTTTCAATTACAGTCGAGTCACCATTCATGACATAACTTATTTCAAGGTAAACGAAGCATCCGCCCTGACCGAGTGGTTAGCGTCGGGGATTTGGAACCGGGTTCGATCCCCAATGTCGGCGCTACGGTCATGATGGAGTGAACTTGGGCAAGGTACATTTCCTAGTTTAGCACTAGTTTGTTTACCCATGTATCATGAATAAGTGAACTGTCGCCGTGATATAACTGAACAAATGTTGACCACGACCTTATACTCTTATAAAACAAAATAAAACAAATCAATGTATACGATACCATTACAGTCAAGCCAGAACTTATGGTTCACCCTTTTTCTGGAGTATGTGTTTATAGTAACGGTATACTTGTTTTCGATAAAACAAAGCAGGTAGAAGAGAAGAAAAGAGGAAGGAGAAGGAGACGAAGAAAAACAAAACATCAAGAATAGAAAAAGAAGATGATGAAGAAGTAGAAGAACAAGAAGATTAAAGTGATGATGAAGAAGAAGAAGAATAAAAAAAATAAGGTGATGAAGAAGAAGCTGTAGAAGAATCTGAAGGCGAAGAAAAAGATAAAGAAAAAGAAGATGATTAAGATTGAAAAGGTGATGATGAAAAGAAGAATAAAAAGAAGAAGATTATGAAGAAGAAGAGGAAGATGAAAAAGACGAAGAGAAGATAAAGAATATAAAGAAGAAAAAGAAGATGAAAAAGAAGACAAGCAGCAGAACAAGAAGATAAAGAAAATAAAGAAGAAGATGATGAAAAAGAAGACAAGCAGAAGAAGAAGATAAAGAATATAAAGAAGAAGAAGAAGAAGAAGAAGAAGAAGAAGAAGAAGAAGAAGAAGAAGAAGAAGAAGAAGAAGAAGAAGAAGAAGAAGAAGAAGAAGAAGAAGAAGAAGAAGAAGAAGAAGAAGAAGAAGAAGAAGAAGAAGAAGAAGAAGAAGAAGAAGAAGAACAAGAAGAAGAAGAAGAAGAAGAACAAGAAGAAGAAGAACAAGAAGAACAAGAAGAAGAAGAACAACAACAACAACAACAACAACAACAACAACAACAACAGCAACAAGAGCACATTAATCACAGAAATGCTGCTATTGAGAGTATTTTTTATATTCTTTCCAAACATTGCAATCGTGTTTGACCAGAACTCATCACCATGCGTGTTACAGTACATAAAGACTATATTGTTCCCGTAGGTCACATTTACATGAGAGCGTTTCCTTGATTAAGACACTTAACCTATTTCCTCTGGCCTCGTTCCTAATACGTAAACGGACGATGGAGTAAGACAATACAGACAAACTCTACTACGTATGAGACGTTCCACGAGAAAACCAAAGAAGATTTTGCGTCATGAATCGACCCAGATCAGCCTGCGCAGTCGGCGCAGGCTAATCCGGGCCGACACATTCCGTCTCAGGGGGAATGAGGTATAGAGTAATGATTCCTGAAACAGAACATCCACAGGAGGTGAAAAGAGACTGTCCGGGTTAGCCTGCGTGGCATGCTTAGGCTGATCCGGGTCGATAATTTACGCAGAGTCCACAGTGTTGGTTTTCTTGTGCAATGACTCATATATTACGGCACGTGATCAGCGATATCTCTTTCCATAAACTCGACATTGTACATCATTGTTCGCATACATCGCCGAACCCCGGTAGCTCAGTCGGCAGCAACGCGGGCTGTCAATCCAGGGGTTGTGAGTTCGAACCCCAGCTCGGTCAACATTCTTTCCGTCGTTTGACAAAATTCATTGAGAAAAGCGTCATTCGTCTTCCAACAATGGACTAACCGTCTATGTGGGAAAACAGTCAGTTTTTACATTTACTCTTTCACATGATACAAATCTACGCTTTCCGACGCTTCTGCAGCAGAAAACATTTGAAAACATTATGGCAAATGGAGAAATTGCTCATAATGATCAATTTCTTCTTTTGGCACAATATTTTCAGCTGAATTTGTTCACGTCTTTGTCAATATGCTTTCAACGTCGTCTGCTGCAGATTTATGATAGGGTTAAAATGGAATACCTGTGAATATTATCAAAGCGGTTTCTATACTCGGTTTGCTTTATTCGAGTATCACTGTTTGAATACAGTACGGTATGGTACAACAACAACAAAAGTGTGTGAAGGTGTTCATTTCAACTCGAAACTGTCTTAGTTGCAAGAAAGGAACAGCGATCCTCTCTTAATGTTAACGATCCTTGAGATTTCGTATTGTTGTTGTTGTTGTTTGTAACCGTCTAGCAGAATTTGCATTTCTTAGATACCTTTCTATTATTAAATATAACTGTGCATTTATAGGAAGGTATGAAAGTATTTGACATAATTGAAATACTGATTTGCTAATTATTCCGTCCGTTTTCA
Source organism: Serripes groenlandicus (assembly GCA_031761405.1). Classification (NCBI taxonomy): domain Eukaryota; kingdom Metazoa; phylum Mollusca; class Bivalvia; order Cardiida; family Cardiidae; genus Serripes; species Serripes groenlandicus. The sequence continues at coordinate 16,429,635 of JASEVX010000009.1, read as the reverse complement.
ACGAAATTGTTGGCCAAAGATTGCATTGGAAACATCTACGTGTTGTTGTTGTCTTTCGATATCGATATATACATTCCAGCCTGTGTGAAATACTTGAAAGATTAACTTTCATTAGGAAAAATTGGACGGACGAACGGAAGAACGGACACCTAAAAGTTTTGAGGACATTAGTTGAGTGGTAGAGCATTGACCCCTCAAAAACAATCAGTTATATCACGGCATTTCCTTGGTAAGTTACCAGTACTACTGATCCTTTTATTCTGACACCAGCAAGTCAGTCGTTAGGCTTATCCCGCAACCCTGAGCGCCAAGGAGGACAGCAGTTACTACACTGTTTAAAGTCTTTGGTATAACCCTAAAACTCTGAAGGCCGGTATTCGCGTGTCTTGACTTGATCACTAACAAGCCAAGATCTGTTTTGAAGTGTCTTATCTAAACTCGGGGAAGTGATTAAAAACCGAACGTTAGAGCAATTAGGCTTTCACTCAATGAGACAGATCGCGTATGGCCATTAAAATTTTCTTATATATGCAGTTACCATAGTTACGTTTTATTCTTGCTAATTCCCTGTCATTTAGTTGTATCAGTTTCATCTTGCGGACATAATTACAACCGTTTGGAGCCAGGCAATTGTGATTTTCAGGTAGAGATAGCCAAATGAACGACATTACGTTTCCGATGTTTGCGAGCTCAGTTGTTGGAGTAAAACAAAAAAGTATAATGGACCTCCTCAAATAGCGTTAGCTGTAAAACTTGAGTTTTGACGTAGGTTTATGACCAATCAAATAGTGTAACATAGTGCGCCGTTTGAATTGATGTAGCGGGAAAATTAAATAAACTATATCGATTGTTGTTTACAGACGCATCTTGAGGGACGGAGGGGCACCTACTATGTGTGCATGTGTGCGCTTTGAAAAAAATATTAGCCGTCCCGCGAGAAAACCAACATCTTTGACTGCGTAAAGTATCGTCCCGGATCAGCTTAAGGATGCCGTGCAGGCTTACCGGGATAGACAATTTTCGCCTCCTGTGGATTTTCTGTTTCAGGAATCATTACTCTATACCTCTATCCACCTGAGACGGAATGTGTCGGCCCGGATCAGTCTGCGGGGACTGCACAAGCTGATCTGGTTCGATACATAACGCAGAGGCCATACTGTTGGTTTTCTCGCGGGACGGCGCATATCACTTTTCATAGTATACTACTGTTGGTTTTATTACATATACCGACGTATCTAATTTCAGGGCTGGAAGGAACAACAGACATGTGGTATAAATGTTCTGTTATGGTCCATTATCATTGTTTTGTAATTCTTACACATCTTGAGTTTCTGTGTTACGACGTCAATTAGTCAAAAAAGTAAACATCACTGAGTCTTTTAGAACATAAATGCGTTGGTATATGTTCAGCTCAAGAATAAGGTTTCTTCAAAGTTTGAAAATACTCTGTAACAATTTACATATCTTATGCATACACACTTAGGATTGCTTGTACAAACACTTTTACAGTCGCAAGCATTAAATTGTTCCATAACTACATTAAATAATTGCCATTATTACATGTATGCTATAACTTTCTGTATATGACGATGAACATTGTTCAAGTCAAATACAAATAAAGATTCTGTGCTATAATATAAATAAGATAGCATGCATCATGATGCATACTGCGGTTTGATCGGTGAACTAGTTGTCATGGAGTTTTGGCGTGTCTATCTAATAATTTAATATATCAAACAGCTGATTATAGATGTGTATGGAAAAAAGCATCATTCCTGCGACCAACATACTTATTATTTTTTGATTGCCCGTTAAAACCCTTCCTGATCATGCAAATATATTATGTCATTTAGGAAACTTCTGCTGTGTTGTTTACAATATACTAACATTTTAACATATCGCAAACAAAATTGTATGTACGTCATAAATCTTTGGGCGTGAGTATCTGATTGATTATAATATATTATCATTATTATTAAAGAGGCTATTTATATTAACACGGTCCTGTTTCCTTATACGAAAACATTACGGTCATTACTATTATAGCAAATGGACTATACATAGAAACTATTTGTAGTATCTAAGCGAGGTATTGTGTGTTTTATCAAAAATTTCTAGAATGAAAACTCCGACAAAAGAGATTAAAAAATGTGAGTCCCGTCTGGCGATTTAGGATGTTATTTCATCTGCGTCCAATGAAGACTCGTCCGTAACGTCGCACGAGGGTTATCACTGACTGTCTAAATGTAACCGGCTGAAAACGTCTAACCCAACTAGAGCTCGAACTCTGGACATTTTGTCCCGGAGACGAACACTCTTCCACATCGCTACAAAAGCGTGCTCTATTGCATGGCTGTATAAGTATTCCCTTATACAAACACATAGCTACATATATATATATATATGTATATATAGTCTGTCTACAGGACAGATGAATTCAATAAACTGAAGTGGTCTCCCATTGGTCAATAATGATTGTGTTGAAAGTTGAAAGTGTTTTTAAAGATAAATACCCTCTGACTGATTTGTAAAAAACAACATTGTTTGCTTTTAACTTTATTGACAGCTTAGGAGCCGTTTTCAGAACAACATTCTTTTTTCTGAAATTGAAAGTAAAATTCACTCCGGTATAAGGGTAACCTTTGATTTGACGTCATAGTTAAACAAAAAAAGTGGGATAACATATGAGATTTTGGTGCTTTTTTGGTAGTTTTGATAATGAACTTTGATTGAATATAGATGTCTGGGTTATTTCGACTGTTGGGAAAGAGCCATATCCCAAAACGCTATAATGGTCGCCTATGGAAAATGAATTGCTTCAATCTGACCTAAAGACGAGTCGTTTGTAGTCGGTATAGTAAGACATGGTGCTGGCTTCTAAATGGTATACAATAAGCTAGAACTCAAATTGCTCGCTTCCTTCAGGCAAGTCTTTTCTCAGCCAAACATACCAATCTTTATAATTGCACACGGAAGACAAATACTGATAGACTTAATGAGAACAAATAGACGGATTGATAACTTCCGTAATTACAGTCTGACATGATTGATCGCTTAATCTTCAGAAGTTTTTCTTCAAAGTAGTTGTAAACTTCAAACGTATCTGCAACAGGGCATTTCCTCTACTTTTGTATTGCTCATCCGCCATCTTGTCTGACTTATGTTAAAACTGTTTTCGAAATAATCCTTTGGTCAGCGAATGACTCCCCCTACCGGGGAACAACCCTCCAGTTTTATATTACTATCACCGTGAATTTTGTTTACTCTGTTTTTCAACATTTTCATAGTTATATCACGGCACATGGTGTTTCATTCTGCTTTAACCCTTTCCCTCATACGACAATTCTGCAGCAGACGACTTTGAACATATTTTGTCAAAAAATAGAAAATATATATAATTGAATGGATGACCTATGACATTGTGGCAAAAGGAGAAATTGCACGTTTTGTGCAATTTCTTCTTTTGTCACTATGTTTTCAAAAAGCCGTCTGCTGCAGAGGCGTCAGAAAGCGTCTATATGAGGGAAAGGGTTAAACAGTTTTATAACTATATCATGGCACGTGCTGATTTAACATGCTTAAGTATAACAGTATTGAAGTAACATCAGGGCACACGGTGTTCGGCACTGCTTCAAACAGCTTTAAAGTTATATCACAGCACATGGTGTTTTTCTCCATGTTCTGCTATGTCGAAAAGATAACATGTTAAGACCGTATTGTGTAAGGCAACAAGCAATTCCATCGGTTATTTTATTCCCTACACTTAAAGAAAATCACAATGGCAAACGCGGGTATTTTTCATGATCGGTAACGATGAAAGAAATCTTAAAAAAAACCACTTAAAGGTAATGAATCACTTACTTGTTAAAAGTTTTAGAACGAAAGAGAACAAAATAAATATCATCGTTTGGGGGCGGGGGTTGTGAAATTCACTCTTCAAACGTTTCTCATATCTCTGACAACTGAATAGGCTCATTAATCACTGAAAATTGTATGATTGAAATGACTTCTTTATAATTCAAGAAATTGGAACACTTGTTTAAATCGACATTGCACATCAGTCCTGCTGCAGATGCACTGTATGTGAGAAAGTAATGAAACAATGTAATTGCAGCATCCTTTGACCATTGTTTCGGGTAACAAACATGAGCATAATCCCTCTGCTAAGATATTTCGTGCCCAAGTACATGTACTCCATTCGTCAGGTACAAATTCGTGAAAAAATTAAACCAATTTGAAGTTGAGGACAAATTTCGTTTCTTTGCACACAAAAAAGCAACCTGTTTTAACTATTATATCCAGGACTCTCTGTTGTCTTTCGGATGACTGCTTAAGGCAACTTAAAATATCTGAATTATCAACAACAAATTCGTTAAAAATATTCAAGTAATCAGAAGACTCCATTTAATCACATAGTTAATGAACAAGGGAACCAGATTCAGAGGTTTGATACCTTTTGACACAGGACATTGGTTGTTGTTGGATTTTTCAGTCACGCCCCCCCCCCCCCCCCCCCCCCCCCCCCCCCCGGTATATTGATGTGTATAATGGAACACATAGACACGTTAGTAATTAACTATCGACTGCACACATACGGGACACACAGTCAATGATAGACTTAACATACTGGTGGCCTTCTATATAAGGCAATCATTACACAATATTATCAGATATAAGCGACTTTTGTGCTGGACACCTCTTCACGCGAACGACTTCTGAAAATATTGTTGAAATAGGAAGAACTGCTCAATATCACGACAAAGCTTCTTAGTTTCGTAATGAAGCATATCTTATCTCAGATGATTTCAAAACAGACAAGTGTCGGTACAAATGGTGTTGCAGGTACACGACATGAGAATTCTCCCTATTGTTTTACCCTTTCCCTCATATTGACGCCTCTGCAACAGACGGCTTTTTGAAAACATACTGACAAAAGAATAAATTGCTCAAAACGAGCAATTTCTCTTTTTGCAACAATGTTTTCCAATTTAAGTCATAGGTTATCCATTCAATTATAGAAATTTTCTATTGTTTTTACAAAATATGTTCAATGTCGTCTGCTACAGAATTATCGTATGAGGGAAACAGTTAATGCTTTGGTAATGTAACATCGTCCTTTTAGAAAATTTTGAGAAAAAGAAGACACGTGTCTTTTCCCCCAAAAAACCGTTTTATTCTTGCTAAAAAAAAACAAAAAAACATCTACTCCCGCAAAGGCACACATATGCAACATATGACTTTGAAAATATCTTTGAGACATAAATATGAAGCAGCTTCATAGATGAAAGTATTATTTTTGAATGAAGTTGTAAACATTAAGGCAAAATGATAAATGCTCGTTTTGAGCTTTTTCTCCATTTTTCGGCGATAGCTCTCTAACCTCAGTTTTGACCTAGATGTTAAACAAATGATCTAGATTGTAGACCAATCCAATGTTGTATTTAATGAATAATGTCGAAGAAATAAAGGAAATGAAACGTTTTGATTGGTTCATAGTTAAGTTGGTGATCCTACGAGAGGCACTTATAAGGTAAAGTTTTAAAATGAAATGTTCTGCATATTAATTTTTAATCGTTTTCATTAAGAAATAAATTTCAGTGGACAAATCAGTGAAATCGTATGAAATATAATATTTAAGATCAAAATATTAATTATTTTTGAAACATGATAAGTGTTCAGTTATTTATCGTCAAATTGAAACTTATACACCTCTTGGGAGTCTCGCGTAATCTCCAGTCATGTGGCGTTTTCTCGGTCTTGATAATGTATTTATAGAAACTGAAGCTGGATGGAGATCGCCGATTAGCCTTTGATAAACATATAGATTCTTGTTATGATTTAGTAGTTGATACTGGGATAAAGATATAAACAAGTTGCTTCCATCGTTTCCGTTTACTATTTAATAATTTCTGAGAGTTTACATAATTTTGGCTGACACGTGGTTCTAAAAAGAAAAAGAGATGTATGTACAAAGAAAACGCGAAAGCTACACTCGATTACCGATTCTATATCGTTTAAAGAACAATGTTCGAACTGGTTTACGATTATAATGCATTACCAATTCAAGGAGCTGTTGAATTATAAGATATACAACATCCCGCCCAAAAAGAAAATGTGTCCCCAAATTAACAAAAGATGTCTTCTTGGATGGTAACCAGTTGGAATTGGAAACAGAAATATACAACATACTGACATATTGGCCTAATCAGATTTTCACACAAAAGCATAAATGTCCGAGGTTGGTCAAACCAAGGACGACAGACAAACACACATATAAACAGGCCAGCATTTCAGCAGTAATATATTTCTTTTAGTAAACCATAAATGTCCAATATCTGAAATCATTGCTATGAACCGATTCTATATCTTTTAAAGAACAATGTTCCAACTGGTTCATAATTATAATGCATTACTAATTCAAGGAACTGTCGAATTCTTAGATATACAACATTATTGCGCAAATGTTATAATTCATGGAAAATTACTGATTGTTTTGATTATTAACAAAACCTTTCTGATATTCAAGTCAAATAAAATGCGCATGTTCCATTTCTTAGTGATTTCTCATATTGATCACCGTTTATCTTTTTTAAAGATTTTTCTTGTTCACAATGTTTTCAAGAATTGCCTGCTGCAAAGGAGTCAGAAAGCGTCTGAATGTGGTAAAGTGTTAAACAGTGAAGTAGAGATTTCCTTCCTTGGTTTCAAGAGTTACGGGAATAACATTAAAAGCCATGCTTCGGTGTCAAAATAAAGTAGTAACCAGTATTGCTGGTAATTTACTAAGGAAGTTCCATAATACTGGTTAAACCATAGGCGTCCGAGTTTTATTTTGAGAAAAAAAAAAAAGGAAAAAACACACACACAATACCTGGTTAAACTACTATACATAGTTTTTATATTGTCCATATGCTATAACAATAACGACCGTAATGTTATCGTATGCGAAAACTCGGGGAATCCCAAACAAGTCCATGTTACTATAAATAGACTCCTATTGTATTATATATATGTAGACCGTATAGAGGGGCTATTTATAGTAACACGGGAGGGATTCCCGAAATTACCATTACGATCATTTCTATCATAGGGTATGGAGAATATAGAGAGACTTTTTAAGGTACTTTAACGAGGTATTGTGTGTTTTTCTCCATTTTTTTCCGAAATCGAAATTCGGATGCCTGTGGTTAAACTCAGACATTGTTGAAAGTTGCATGAATCACTCAAAGAGAATAATAATTTTTATATTTTGAATTTTAAGCAATCTTCGATCTGTTATTTAAAGAACTCAAGAAAAACCGTTGATTTCAACTGGTCTTTGACCTATTCACACTTGCAGATACTTACATTGTGGCAAAATAAGACATTGTATATGCTGAGTAATTCCTGATTTTGCCATAATATTCGATTGTTATGCTTTCATTTTATTTACAAAAAATATGTATTAACAACGTGACTACCATTTGGCCGTCAACAGGGTGTATGTAAACAATATGCGCAGGAAGTGACGTCAACGTCATTCAACGTAAACGGCGATAACGTCTAAATATAGCATACACAGTCGAGGTCATTGACGCCGCGTGGAAGCGTGGCGTCATTATGGGATAGGTTTTAATTTTGGGGTGACGTAATCGAAAAGGGAGCAACCAACATTATTATTGTTAAGAAAATCTTTGTTATATGTTTGAAGAAACAGCAAGATACAAAATATGTATGTCTTCTAAACTTTAGACACATTTAATAGGTATTTTATAACTTTCCACCAACTTCCTAGGCTACGCTTTTTTAATAGTTTGGTTTACGACCCGATTCATCAAAGCTCAGATTTCTGGCGATGTTTTTGCCTCTCTACAATATTGAGATTTTTAAATAAATGGGTAATCTTTAAAAATGAAATAATGATTCATTTTAATTACTATATATTACAGTATAATTCTAGAAACTGTAAAAACAACGTTAACTAAACTATGCAATAGGCAGGGCCGTAACATGACCCATTTTATTATTTGTAATTGCAGCATGTCATCGCTTGGCGATTTTGGTAATTCTTATTTAATAGACGACAAGATGTCATCGGTTCCCATAGAGTAATTCAGTTGTCTCTGCTTCCTTCCGTTATGAATACTTCGCTGTTATCACGATTTCATCCGATTTCTAAAATTCATTGGATTCGTACACGGTTTTTCATGTTTCGTTCGAGATGAACGATTCGTACCAACTGGTTTTCGCTCTTTGCTCTTGGGAAACTGACTTGACCATTTTCTTTTGTTTATTTTTCAGTTTTCTACAGGCATGTTCAAAATGATTAAAGTGACATTACAAACAAACAAAACAGACTTAATACTTCTTGCTATATTTTGACTATACATGTGAACTTTCATAATGCTCAATCTTGATCATAAATATCTTTTTTTTTGCTATCATACTTCTGCTAAACTGGAAGGAGAATAGACTTCCCCCTCTCCAAAGCGTATTTAAGCACCTATGGTTTTTGTTATCGTATTGATCTAGTTAGAGCAGATTTAAAACAGTGTATTGGTAAAACAACCTCGAGAAACTTCAGCTTGTATGACACTTTATAGTTGCAGTAAATGTTAAGCAAACTGTAAACGAAATGGTTTCAGGACTAAACTTGTCATTGCACGACTAAACTTCATATGCTGAATATCACTACGTCAATATTGACCCTTTCTGCTTTTGGTAACCTTTTTATATAGGCTATGGTAGCCAGGTGAGCAATATAGGCACATATTTGCCTTCTTGTTTAAAATAAAGGGACATTTGGCTTTCTTGTTTGAAATATTTACATCCTGTCTGTTTGCACAGGTTATTTAAATGTAATCAGTGAACTGCATCTGCTTCCTTTAAGTCATGCTTCAAAATCATGCGCGGCGTCTTTGATGCAAAGCATCAAAATTCGTCTTGTCTTTAAATGGGATAAAAAATCCTTTGTGGAAAAGGAAGAACTTGTACACAGCGGGCAATACATCCCTTTTCTGCAATGTTTACAAAAGACGTATCATGCAGTGCGTCTAGAGTCGTTTGCATCATTGAATTAATACATCTATGAACGCAGTCATATTTTTAAAATAGTTTTGAAAGTTACCTCAACACCATGAACAGACCAGATTGAACAAACATCAAAATTCTTCTTGTACCTCTCTGACTTCTTATATAAATGAAAATAGTGCAGGAGAAGCGCTACTTCAAAATTTAAAATGGGACTATTTTAGGGTAGTACCAATTATGTTGTAGTGACACCAGTTGTTGATTTATGAAATCACCATGAACAGACCAGATTTAACAAACATTGCAAAAGAAATTGCAGATTAATTAATGTAAAGATCTGAGTTATCCCATTCTTAATTGACCCAATTGCAAATGTTTAATCCCCTGGTCAAAGGAAAATTTAACCCTTTCCGACATACAGCATATCTGCAGTTGACGACTTTAAAATCATCAAATAAAATATATATTGAAAATCTCTATAAATGATAGTATGAGTATTAAATACGGTTGAAATCATTGTGGCTCATTATGAACAATTTCCTCTTTTCCACAATGATTTCAAACTCATCTGCTGCTGTTGGGTTAAGTTCGTGGAATTTCTTCTTTTTAAAAAGAAAACTCTCTCGACGTACAACAAATCTATAGAATACGTTGTTTGAACACATTAAGGCAAAACTATTTATAAAAATAAATGTCTATATGAAAGTATAAATCTTTTATTGAACGTTTGCAAAGTCGTTTTACAGTGTTCTAATGAATTTCTTCCCTTTGGAAGGCCAAATATACAAATATAGTATGAAAGTAGAATTCTTGAATATCGGTTGAACACATTGTTGCAAGAGAAGAAATTGCTCGTTTTGAACAAATTCACTCGTTTTGTCCTAATATTTTTCCAAAGTCTGCTGCTGTAGTGGCTTCAGAAAACGTCTGTATGTGGAAAAATGCTTAATAGTATTACAAAACGAATCTGTTTACACGGAAAGTCGAAACTCATGTTCCTTTATTTCTTTCAGCGCCACAGGCAATGTTGAGGTTTTTTCAAACCATGCAGATTCAGGTGAGTCAGCTCGTAACGAGCTGTCTCACCTGAAATCAGCATTGTTTGCCTTTTAGTTACCAAAATGTTCCAAAACTTTCATAAATTGAGAAATGGACACACCCGTTTTAGAACAGGGAAGAGTCTACTTTAAACAATTCGGCGCTGAAAGAGTTAAGGCAATGTTGAAATCATTTTCTTGGATAGGATAGATTTCAGCTGCAGACCTCTTTTGGTAGGAAGTTGCTCACACATGTCGAATTGATTTCAACATCCTTGTTATACGTCGACATCTGTAGAGGCCTCAGAAAGCGTCTGTATGTTGGAAAGACTTAATACCATTACAACACGAATCTGTTTACACGGAAAGTGTTAATAAGTTAATACATCGACTACTGTAGAGGCCTCAGAAAGCGTCTGTATGTGGGAAAGGCTTAATACTATCACAACACGAATCTGTTTACACGGAAAGTGTTAATAAGTTAATACATCGACTACTGTAGAGGCCTCAGAAAGCGTATGTATGTGGGAAAGACTTAATACCATTACAACACGAATCTGTTTACACGGAAAGTGTTAATAAGTTAATATATCGACCACTGTAGAGGCCTCAGAAAGCGTCTGTATGTGGGAAATGCTTAATACTATCACAAAACGAATCTGTTTACACGGAAAGTGTTAATAAGTTAATATATCGAAACGCGGGTTCCCTAAGGCACGGATGAACACCTTTCATGGGTATAATTAGAATTCTTGAATATGGGTTGAACACATTGTTGCAGGATGAGAAATTGCTCGTTTTGAACAAATTCACTCGTTTTGTCCTAATATTTTTCCAAAGTCTGCTGCTGTAGTGGCTTCAGAAAACGTCTGTATGTGGAAAAATGCTTAATAGTATTACAAAACGAATCTGTTTACACGGAAAATCGAAACTCGTGTTCCTTTATCTCTTTCAGCGCCACAGGCAATATCGAGTTTTTTGCAAACAATGCAGATTCAGGTGAGTCAGCTCGTGACGAGTTATCTCACCTGAAATCAGCATTGTTTGCCTTTTAGTTACCAAAATGTTCCAAAACTTTCATAAATTGAGAAATGGACACACCCGTTTTAGAACATGGAATAGTCTACTTTAAACAATTCGGCGCTGAAATAGTTAAAACACGGGTGAAATCATTTTCTTGGATAGGCTAGATTTCAGCTACAGACCTCATTTTGGTAGGAAGTTGCTCACACATATCGAAGTGATTTCAACATCCTTGTAAAACGTCGACATCTGTAGAGGCCTCAGAAAGCGTCTGTATGTGGGAAAGGCTTAATACTATCACAACACGAATCTGTTTACACGGAAAGTGTTAATAAGTTAATACATCGACTACTGTAGAGGCCTCAGAAAGCGTCTGTATGTGGGAAAGGCTTAATACTATCACGACACGAATCTGTTTACACGGAAAGTGTTAATTAGTTAATATATCGACTACTGTAGAGGCCTCAGAAAGCGTATGTATGTGGGAAAGGCTTAATACTATCACGACACGAATCTGTTTACACGGAAAGTGTTAATAAGTTAATACATCGACTACTGTAGAGGCCTCAGAAAGCGTATGTATGTGGGAAAGACTTAATACCATTACAACACGAATCTGTTTACACGGAAAGTGTTAATAAGTTAATACATCGACTACTGTAGAGGCCTCAGAAAGCGTCTGTATGTGGGAAAGGCTTAATACTATCACGACACGAATCTGTTTACACGGAAAGTGTTAATTAGTTAATATATCGATACGCGGGTTCCTTAAGGCACGGATGAACACCTTTCATGGGAATAAGTGGAGTTTCAGCTGCAGACCAATTTTGGTAGGAGGTCGCTTACAAATATCGAAATGATTTCAACATCCTTGTGATACGTCTAATTAAAGTTAGCTGTGTTTTTTAACGCTAGGTCTTTAAAGACAACGATTAACACTTTCCCACATGACAAAAAGAGCGATAGTGTGTGCAGAACCCCTTTGATAGCAAGTCTCTTACACATTTAGAAGTAATTTCAACATTCTTGTTATATGTCTTACGAATATAACGAAAGGAAAAGCTTTACTGAAAGTCTTGCACAAAAATTGGAGTTAACTCACAAAAATTGATTTTGCCTGTGCTTAGACTTTCTTCCTATAACATTGTGTCATCAATGTCTAAATGTATGCCAATATGTATGCGTTATAATGGATTAATGTTCATGACTTTGTTAACTTTTAGGGAATATTATATAGCAGTAGCGATACATGTTTTAGTATTGTTCTACGAGGAGCATGGACAATTAATATCTCGCGAGACCGAAGGTCCGGAGTAGACAATACTAAAATCTGTATAGCTATTGCAACATAATTTTCCTTTATTTTGTACCATGTAAAACTTTTAAGACAGAATAAAGAAAAAAGATACAAATTTCTATATTTTGAATAAGGAAATAACATTATTCATAAATATAATCTAATGTATAATTGGGGTATGAACCGCGCCCCTTTACCTCATTTTGAATTGCGTAATTTAGATTTCACTGACGTCACATCATATTTCAGTGACGTACCATAACGTCGTGTTTGAACTGCGGATGACCATATGCATGTATTTGCGCCGAAAAATGTACAGGTACATGTATATATAATAAATGCACATTCTTATTTGCATTTAACTTGAAGCTATGTAAAGATTATTTTACTTAATAAAGAAGGGCAATTCGTTTGACACTTATACAATTACCATTGTCGGAAAATTCCATTTAATGTTTTAGCCAATCTGACTAAAGTACACGATCTGACTAAATGCGTAGCGTTAATAGGAGATGATTTTAATGAGATTGTGTTCAGGCATATTGAGTTTGTGCGAGGAAGTATTTTTTTTTTGTTTTGATGGAATGAACAGAATTCTCACGTATTTCATCACGATATCAGCATTAAACGAATGCATTAAATTTCCAAAACAAATGCATTTAAAAGGATGTCGGTACTGTTAGATCGAGATAAAGGTTACAATACACCAATCAAAAATCCTTCTTTGTTTCCATGTAAATCGACCAGTTTCAGTCCTCAATTGTCACACTTTCTAAGCGTTTCTCATGTAGAACACCATATATCATTAAAAAGAGTTATATCCTAGCATTTATTCATTATTGATAAATCAAGTTGAACGGACAAACATCTTCGTATCATAACTATGATATATAAATGCCATGTCTAGGGAAGATTAGCACCTACTTGTAGAATTCCGAGCAACGTGCCAATAAGCATCCATACCAAGGTCAGTAGGACTTGTATGTCATGAATAAAACGAATCAAAATTGGCATTTAGTAATGTCATAAAGAATTAAACATGGTTATATATATAACCCAATTAAATATGAAGATTTGTTACATGACATATCTGTGAAACATGGTTATATATATAACCCAATTAAATATGAAGATTTATTACATGACATATCTGGGAAACATGATACCATATTATGCCATATTATCTAGATTGTCTTTGTTTCTTTGTTAATGCTTTCCCACATGTAGACGCCTTTTGACGCCTCTGCATCAACTCTTTTCAGTAGTTACACACTCATTTACAGATATTTTCAAAATTTACAACCGTCTGTTGTTGGTGTGTAGAATGTGGGATAAATGTTAAACCTTATTCTTAAATACAAAAATCGTTATGCGATTTTGGGGTCGTATATTATCTCCGTAATGAGAACACTTGAAGGGATATTGAAGTTGGACTACAATTCTATGTGGTGTTTTTTTTTATCAGAAATAAAAGTCTATATCTACTACATGCAAGCGGACAGCTAAGACTCTGTCACACTGCCCGTGATAACAGGCTCATTTCGAGGGCTTGGTGTGAAACGGTTGTAACTGAAATTGGTACTTTTTTACCAAGGTTAATCACTTCGCCATAAAGTCATAAAAGCATTAAATCATTTTTCTTGGTAAACAATGAAAATTTAGGTGCCATTGCTCATTCTGAGCAATGGCACCTAAATTTGCATTGTTTACAAAGGGGTCAAAATTGCCCCTAAACCAGGGTTTTCAAAATAGGTTTTAAGTTACAACAGTTTCACGCCAAGCCCTCGATTTGATACTTTACTCCTCGCGGTTGCAATAACACCCTCATCGTCGGTCGCTGGTCACATTAACCCTTTCTCTCATATAGATGCTTTTTGACGCCTCTGAAACAGACGGCTTTTTGAAAAACATAGTGACAACAGAAGGAATTGCTCAAAACGTGCAATTTCTCCTTTTGCCACAATGTTTTTCACTTATAGTCATAGGTTATCCATTCAATTATAGAGATTTTCTTTGTTTTTGACAAAATATGTTGAAAGTCGTCTGCTGCAGAATTGTCGTATGAGGGAAAGGGTTAAAGCAGACGGCGTTTTGAAAACATAGTAACAAAAGAAGAAATTGCACAAAACGTGCAATTTCTCCTTTTGCCACAATGTTTTCCACTTTTAGTCATAGGTTATCCATTTGACAACATACGTTCAATGTCGTCTGCTGCAGAATTGTCGTATGAGGGAAAGGGTTAAGACGTAACTCCCATTAGAACTACACGTCTACTTTTCGGCAGAAGTTACATCTGTGTCTATATTACACGCGAACGAACAGAGAAGACTGAACATGTGTAAATGTACAGGCTTATCTGGACTTCACTGTAATAAGAGTCCCTTCCTTAATCGCTTACCGGTGAGCAGCACTCATCTATCTAAATAAAAACTACTCTATTTTAGCCGTTCCGCTAGAAAACCAACGTTGTGGATTCTGAGTAAGTTATCGATCCGGATCAGCCTAAACATGCCGCGCAGGCTTACCCGGACAGACACTTTTCGCATCGTGTGGATTTTCTGTTTCAGGTCTCGTTACTCTATCCCCCTGAGACGTAATGTGACGGGCCGGATTAGCCTGCGCGGATTGCGCATGCTGATCTAGGTAGATGCATTACGCAGAGTCTATAATAATGGTTTACTCGTGGAACGGCTACTTTCATAAACGCCTATACAGAAGAAGACTTTAGAAAACGTTATGACAGAAGAGGAAATTTCTCACAGTGGGCTATGAGAAATTTCTCATTTTTGCAACAGTGTTCTTACCTATTTTTCAGTAATAACACTTTCACTTTAAGAGATCTTCTGTCTATATTTTTGCCAAGAAGTTTTCAAAGTCGTCTCCCGTATATTTTGTTATGAGGGAAATGGGTTTAAATTCATAGTCACAAGAAGAATGGTGTTTACTTACATAATGCTAGCTCCATGATGAATATCCGAGTTAAGTCACCGGGCATGTACTTATAAACCTATTTCAATATTACAAGAAAGTGTAAAATTTTAAAAATGGCTAGTGCCCTTTTTAAATGATAGCTTACTTAACAGAAATTGAATTATCACGATCAGTTTTAAAAATCAACGAACCCCTTACCCAAGACGTTTCGTCGTTGCGATCAATATAATGGGAATATGTCAGATAATCAGACGAGTTTCTTCTCTTTTTTTTGTAATGTATTAACCTTTTTATTTACATTAATTATTTTTAAATAGCCTTACAGTATTATATTCACGTGTTATAATACTTAACTCTTTCAGCGCCAAAGGCAATATTGAGCTTTTTGCAAACAATACAGATTCAGGTGAGTCAGCTCGTAACGAGCTGTCTCACCTGAAATCTGCATTGTTTGGCTGTGGGTTATAAAAATATTCCAAAAATCCTATAACATGAAAATAGAGTCGTCCGAGTTTGAACATGGAAGAGTCTACGTTAAACAATTCGGCGCTGAAAGAGTTAAAAACATCTAGGTAAAAGCTTGTAAACACTATAAATGAAAGTTTTGGACTATTTTGGTAACTAAAAGGCAAACAATGCTGATTTCAGGTGAGGCAGCTCGTTACGAGCTGACTCATCTGAATCTGCATTGTTTGCAAAAACCTCAATATTGCCAGTGGCGCTGAAATAGTTAAATAGCCTTAGAGTATTGTATTCACGTGTTATAATACTCATGGAAATAAATGATTTAAAAAATATCTAGGCAAAAGCTTGTAAACACTATAAATGAAAGTATATCTAATGAAATGAGTTGAAAACATTCTGAGCATTTTTTTCAAACGTGCATCAGAGACACATGAGTCAATGTTCGTCTGCATATTGGGACATGTTCAACGTTTACCATTAATAAATAAAGACTTATATTAACTCTTTCAGCGCCGAATTGTTTAAAGTAGACTCTTCCATGTTCAAAATCGGGCGTCTCCATTTCTCATGTAATTAAAGTTTTGGACTATTTGATAACTAAACGGCAAACAATGCTGATTTCAGGTGAGACAGCTCGTCACGAGCTGTCTCACCTGAATCAGTATTGTTTGCAAAAACCTCAATATTGCCTTTGGCGCTGAAAGAGTTAAGAGATAAAAAGTAAAAAAAAAACAGTTGAAGCACAATTATATTACATTTAATTTTTCTAACCAGAGTAGGCTGACAACAAACCTGTTTAATTGTAGGTGAAATGTAGTTTAATCTAGTTATCAAATGTAATTAATTAGAAATCAATTATGGGCAAATTGGTTTGCAGAGCTCTAGATAAAGAGCGTTTGTCATGCTCTAAAATCCTTATTTGAGCCACAAAAAAGAAAGGTGTATATTGCTATGATAATTCGAAAGTAAATCAGTGCTCCCATCAACCAACACGTTGTGATTTATTTGCAAATTCTAAGCGAAAAATCCGTGACTCCGTTTGCTTTTTTGTATTTTTTTCTTCGCATTTTTGTTTTGTTTTATGCAATAACATATATCGTATTGTATTGTATTGTATTGTATTGTATTGTATTGCATTGTATAATGTACGTGGTTGAAGAGATATAGCGTATAAACTTAACACTAACTTTTTACTTTAAAAACTAATAGTACCAATATATAAAACGAGAAGAAAAATCTAAACTTTAGAAACAAGAAAGTATACAGGTATACATGTATGTACAACTTTAATATATTTACATTTGTTTCTTCCAAAGTGTCTAAATAAACGCGTTTTTCCTATATTTACGAATCATGCCAATATAAACAATTTGATAAATCTCCAGTATTAAACAGTCTCCCAAGTAAAAACCTACACTAACATACATTTAACAAGAACTGAGGAATGGACAGTCAGCTCCATACAATATCGGTCATTATGCTATACCAACCTAACCTGGTAGAAGTTTTATCCAATATTACTCGGTATATTTCGCTGATAAATTACCTCGATAAATACAGGGCCTCTATTTCTGTTTGTTCCTTAGCCATTTCCATCATATGCATAGAAGAGCTATAAAAACGTTGCAACAAAAGGAAAACTCGTTCATATTAACAGAATTCTCCCTTTGTCATATATATTCTTCAAATTTATTATATAACGGGGAACGAATATATGGTGGTCTTTAATTGCAGGGTCATCTATGCAGAAAACAAGTTATTGAGAAATAAAAAGTGTGGATGCTATAGACAGGGAATCTCTGAACAAAGGTGTTCTTTAGCACAGGTTTGAATTAAACTATAAAGATATTTGTCCTATGTTTGCTTACTTGTTTACACAAAAATCGCCTGCTGCCAATTTCTTGTATTTTAGAAAGAGATAAACATAACGTGTGTCTGTTCCTAAGTGCCACATAATTAAAACTTTGTTAATTTACCACAATTAACACGTTTACCACTGCTACTATGGATTGACCTCATTCCCTGACGGAAAGCTATCATTGTAGAAGAGACTTAGTGCCAGAGAATTTAGTATTTGGTGTTGTTTTTCGCTGCTTTCAACATGTTTTCAGTAATTTCACGGCGTTTCCTCCCGGGTAAGTTACCAGTACTACTTGTCCATTTATCCCCACACCAGCCAGCCAGTCAGTCAGTCTTTATGCTTATCCCCGCAAATCTTCACGTCAAGTAGGGCAGCCATTACTACCCTTGTAAAAGTGTTTGGTATAACCCGTCCGTTGGGATCGACCCCGCGACCTTTCGCATCCGAGGCGGACGCTCTACCACTACACCGTCGAGGCGGTGATTGGTGTAAGAGAAAGGCTCTCAAAGAGTAGACAAATAACCAAATATTGTAGACGCGTTAGCCTGTATTATGGCTGCATTTCACCAAGGATTTTTTCTTGTGCATCCAATACACATTTACAATGGATTAAATCTCAATGGCATATATTCAATGCATTCTGGTGATGGTATATACTAATTTGTACGCAAACAAATGTTTAGGGACTTTTTGGCTGTAGATCAGCATGGCCATCGTTGTATTTGACGTAATTTGAACTGCATAACACATTTGCATATATATGAACATTTATATCCTCCATATAATGTAAATGCAATAGATACAAGAGTACAATGAAAATTAGAAAAACAAAAAGAACAGATAAAACAGCAAAATGCCGCTATGTGAATTCAACTGTCCCTGTGATACATACAATGATCATCATAACTCACACACATTCCACGATAAATCCAGCATTATGGATTCTGCGTAATGTATCGACCCAGATAAGCCTTGCAATCCAGGCAGGCTAATCCGAATCGACACATTCCATCTCAGGGGTATAGAGTAATGATTCCTGAAACAGAAAATCCACAGGATGCGAAAAGTGTTTGTCTGGGTTAGCTTGTGCAGCATGCTTAGACTGATCCGGGTCGACACTTTACGCAGAGTCCACACTGGTCGGACGGCTCTATTGGTTTTGTAGCTGTATTGTAAGCAAGACGGAAAGGGATGGATGCATGCAGATCCACAGACGACAGGCACAGGTGAAATTGTCCTTGTTGAGCCACAATGGTTGCAACCATTAATTCAACAATTAAACTTCATTTATATATATTTTGCAAACAAAGATTTGCTCATATGTTTTCAAAATCATGTGCTTTTTTTTTTTTTTTTGTATTGTACATGAATGTATATAGCTGTGTGTCTTTGCCATATTTCACTTAAAGTTTTTTGTAAATGGCCAAATGCATGTTTTTATGCTGATTGCTAATAAAGTTGAATTTAATTGAATTGAAAATTGAATTGTTAAAAGATAGAGAACAAAATTATATAAAATCTCGGTCTCCTTCTTTTTTTAAAAAGGCATCTGTAGAAGAATCTTCTAAGAGTCTTAAAATTTGAATTGAAACAAATCGAGTAAATTTTGCATTAATTCTTTCAGCAACAATGGCAATATAGTGGGTATATACTGTTCGCAGAGACAGTTTCTTGTTTAAGGTAGTTAGACAGTAAATGTTAAGATTAGATTTTGGTGTCCTGGGTATTCACTGTTCACAGATGCATTGATGCCTGACAAAATATGTTCAAAGTCGTCTGCTGCAGAATTGTTGTATGTGGGAAAGGGTTAGATGGAACAATGAAACTCAGTAACAAGGTATTTTTTAAACGTTTGTCAACCTTAGCGAAGCCAAATCAATAACATACGTAAAGGGCATTGGGAGCGGCAAAAATCTAGAAAAGCTTACGTCTCCGTTGACCGGATCAAGTTCTCCCCATTTTCCATCTAGAAAGTAGAAACATATGCATTTTGGAAGCTTCTACATAGCGTTTATTGCCATAGACTGGCTCCACATGTCCAGATAATAAGGGGGATTCAGCTCCTTTTCCCACAATTCCTCTAGTATTATTAAAGCAAACCTATAGTGTGGGTACTCAAAAGAATTGTCTCACTGAGACAATTCTTTCGAGTACCCACAACATAGGGTTAGAGGGTCAAATAAGGATTTTAGAACATGCAAAAAGCCCCTTATCTAGAGCTGAGTGGCTCTTTCACAAAGTTCCTGTTTTTTCAAAAAAAAAATCAAAACACTTTTATTGAATAGCGTGTCAAATTCACATACTTATTTTTCAAAGTCTTCCTTAATTGTATGAGTGTTCTTAGGTTACATACGAACATATGAAATGTCTGCGAGACATCGAGGCGAACAATCCCCGATATTAAAAATATATCTTTTTACACTCAAAGTTCGACGATCTTATCGACAAGAAAAGAAAATTG
Source organism: Serripes groenlandicus (assembly GCA_031761405.1). Classification (NCBI taxonomy): domain Eukaryota; kingdom Metazoa; phylum Mollusca; class Bivalvia; order Cardiida; family Cardiidae; genus Serripes; species Serripes groenlandicus. The sequence goes on along the minus strand of JASEVX010000009.1, from coordinate 16,409,551 downwards.
TCCTCTACATTGACCAACTAGAATTGTCAACTTGAGAGGATAGTTATTTTCTGAGTAAATGCTCAGAGTATGATACTTTTCGGAGCTTGATTATATATTCTATTAGTTTTAGAATGCGCTGTAGTAGAAGACGATCTTGGGGTGTTTTCAGTTTTTGTTTTCCTTTTATTGACTTTTTTGATTTTTAGTTGGATCATATGTTTGACAATGATATATCTAAGAGTTATTTAGTCACACTGATTTCCGCCATTGAATTCTTCTTCTGTTTCTATTGTTAATCGCAATGTAACACTTTCATACATGCAACATATCTTAAATATACTAATTTGAAAGAAAATCTATGCAAAATTGTCACAAATTGTCCACAAATGAAAGTTTAATTATTACATAAAGATGGAAACATTGTTACAGAAAACCACATTACTGTCGATGAAATGTTGATACAGATGCGACCCAATGTGAATGCATGACGAGCAATGCATTATTTAAAAGTTAATGTTATTATTCGATAAACCAATCAATCAAACTTGTCGACTCGGGTGTAGCGAATTGAAAAGAGCGATTAACGTTCTTTCCGATGAATGAAATCATCATTCTTCTACAACTATCACAAGTGATCCGCATTGGTCACGTGGTTAGCATCGGGCATCTGAAACAGGGCGTCCCGGGTTCGATCCCCAGTCGCGGCACGACGGTCATTTTGGAGTGCCCTTTGGGCCAAGGCACATTGCCTAGCCTAGTACTGGTTTTTTACCAAGGGATCATGAATATGTGAACAGTCGCCGTGATATAACTGAAAATAAATTGCTACCGAACGAGCCATAAGTAACTGAGGCTCGGATAAGGGAAATGTCAGTCGTAGAAGTACTTACTTACTGTTGAAATGATATTATACCCTAATCAATAAATCAATTAAATGCGAATGATTGCATATTATATCTACAATCAAAGCGCCGAATGCACTTAGTGGCGATTGATTGATTGGGGTTTAACGCCGTTTTTAACAATTTCTCAGTTATATCACGGCGACCAGTTCACCTACTCATGTGTTTCCTGGTTTTCTCACACCAGTACTCCACACAACAATCTTCCCAAGCAACTGGCTGCTTTTCCACATAGACTTAGCCCATTTGTGGAAGACAAATGACGCATATCGCAATGACTTTTGTCAAACGTCGGAAAGAAAGTTGGCCGAGTCGGGATTCGAACTAACAACCCCTGGATTTACAGCCCATGTCGTTACCGACTGAGCTACCGGGGCTCGACTAGTGGCGATTGCAATGTGTACCTCGGTGTAGGCCTTGCAATTTTTAAAGAGAATATTAATAATAATATTTTACCCATTACTGGAGATCGAATGACACTGGTCACAACGACTTTTGTCAATCATCGGAAATAATGAAAAGCCAAGCCGGGATTCGACCTTACGACCCCCTGGTGACACACGTTATGTGAACTGGTCGCCGGGATATGACTGGAATATCGTTGAAAACGGCCTTTAACCCTAATCAATTAATCAATCGATATGCCCACCCTTAACCCTTTCCCTCATACAGACGCTTTCTGACGCCACTGCAGCAGACTGCTTTTTGAAAACATAGTGACGAAAGAAGAAATTGCTCAAAACGAGCAATTTCTCCTTTTGCCACAATGTTTTCCACTTTTAGTCATAGGTTATCCATTCAATTATAGAGATTTTCTATTTTTTGACAAAATATGTTCAAAGTCGTCTGCTGCAGAATTGCAGAATTGTCGTATGAGGGAAAGGGTTTAAAGTCCAGAGATTAACAATCCTAACTAAAACAGACGACGAAAGGTTTTAGTTTAAGCACAATGTGCAGATGACAAGATGCCGGCGGGTTACATTTCGAGTCAGACATTGAACATCAATATTGAGCTAGAGGCTGAATGTTGCACACGGTGCAAGTTCTCGAGATATCTTCATCAAGTGTCGGATTACGTTGGTTTTCGATCTAGAATTACAATTTGATAGTTGACGTTAGTCGGGAGACGTCACTTGAATTTTAGAATAATTTTGCAAAGTATCCTGAAGTGATAACGAATCGTATAAATATGTTTTTATTGATTCAAACTAAAGTCAAACATTGTATCTACATTTTTTATTTGAGTAAACTTGAAGCAAATCGGGCCTTCTTTCTCAGTAGCTGGCACGCACAATGTATCTGGTATCGCACCGCTGTTACAGCTGTAACTCTTCTGTGAATTTAGTTCATCAGTGTATTGGTCCTCTTCATTGGACTATTTTCCCATTCTTCTGTCAGGGCAGTTTTTGAATGACTAACAGTAGCGAGGTTATTCTGGCGAAGGATTTTTCAAGTACCGTTGAACAAGAATGAACTAGGACTCTGCCGTGAAAAAGACCGGCACTTTCCATGAATCCTTGTTAATCGTCTTGGAGGATGTGTGCCGACACCGAAATTGTGCGGCACATTACTCGTGTTAACGAAAACATCTGTTTCATTTTGACGCCGCGTAGACGCCTAGATCAAGGTCTGCTAGTCTCTCTCAAACATCGTACAAAACATTCTGTGATGGAAATATCCACTCCGAATTGCTTAGCAATATCTCACGACGTGCATTTGGTCCTGCTTCCTCATTTTAAATTATTGTGGGAAAAGGATAATGTTTTCATAATGAACAAGTTATCATTTTCCCAAAGTGTTTCGTTATGTTCTGAAAAGTTTAACATTGTATATCTTGATATTTAATTTTTTTTTACTTTAAGATGACTTCAAAATAGCGGACCAGGGAAAGGTTACAATACAGCTACTGTTTCAAAAAACGGTTTATTGTTTTTGTTGTGTGTGTGTGTGTGCTTTCTTTTGATAACAAAAGTTGCAAATAGGAAAACAAAATTAATTAAAGAGTTTTTATGAGTAACTTTAGTTTTATTTTCCTATAAGGGACCGAAAAAAATGCGGAATACATGTCTACCTCGATTGATTTAGATATTCTCGTACAATATAGTGTTAGTTTATTTCCGTTCTTTTTTTAGGATTCTCGTGACTTATCGATTTGGCTTTCTTAGACATCAAGGAAAGATAATTTTAACAAGTCTAGGGTTGTGGTGTTAAGTTCTTTTTTTCTCTACATTTATTAAGAAAGATATTTGAACGTATTTGGATATATTATTGAATAAGCCTTCAATAGGTATGTTTGATGTGTCATGTCGTTTTGACATAAGGTAGAATTGATTGATTGATTGATTGATTGGGGTTTAACGCCGTTTTTAACAATTTCTCAGTCATATCACGGCGGCCAGTTCACCTACACACGTATTTCCTGGTTTTCTCACACCAGTACTCCACACAACAATCTTCCCAAGCAACTGGCTGCTTTTCCACATAGACTTAGCCCATTGGTGGAAGACGGATGACGCATGTCGCAATGAATTTTGTCAAACGTCGGAAAGAAAGTTGGCCGAGCTGGGATTCGAACTCACAACCATCGAGTGTGATTAATATAAGCTTAAAGCTTGGTTCGCAATCGATTTAAAATAAATAAGTTTAAACTAAACTCACAACCCCTGGATTGACAGCCCGCGTCGCTACCGACTGAGCTACCGGGGCTCGGCGAAATAAGGTAGAAATCGGCCGTAAAAAGTGCGCACAAAGCCCGTGCGCAGATTCGTGATGGCACCTGTACCCGGATGCAAACAGTCAAAATACAAAATCACATTCCCAATACAGAGACCTGGTTCGGTATATTTCGATATTAACATGAATATTTAACTCATTCCGGTATTTCTTATAGTCCGTGTTGTACATTGCGTTGTTTCATTATCCGTTATCCCCCAGCCCCCGATTGGATACCTAAACTAGGATCGGAAGCAAATTGACTTATTTTTTCCTATAAATAGATCATCGGTAGATAAGATAGTTTTGCATAGTGTGTAGAGCCCACCTTCCATGGCAGATGCAGCGCGCAATAATCTTATTAAACCTGATGAAGGCTAATATTTACCGTTTTTGTGGCGATTGGTTTGACAATCGCCACAATGCTAACAAAAACAACAACAACGAAAAATATTTACATAGTCGGTTTTGAACAATCGGTTGATATTTTTTTTCCTTACTGCAAACTAATTTACTCACATCCGTTATAGTTCCATCATTGATGCAGAGACGTGATTAATAATAATTATGTCAGTGCTACTTTGGTACCGGAGTGTTACCAATATTTGAGTTTTATCGAGACATTATCTACATAGAGTTAAAATATGTTAATATTATCTTCGTCATGATTGGGCAGATAATAAATATCATTGCGCGTTCTATCTGCCTTACAAATAACTCAAATCTGGAAATTCCAAAAGCTTCTATAAATAGCTCGCGAGACTCTAATTATCTCAATATTATAAACGCTTTATTGTGTAGTTGTTTAAATATATGAAAGCGTCTAGATGATAAGACTGGTTTATAAAGGTTTAAAGGACACACGATGTCAGTGTGTACACACGTTATGTATACACGTCTGCACGTTCTAGAGTCAATTAGCAATCAATGCTGAAAGTGTAGCCTAATTTAGTTTGGAGATCGAGCATTATAATATATGCCTATATTTTTATAAATTGAACAGTTTGGCAAATAGTGAAATTGTTGCACTCACATTATTCGAAGCAGTTTAACAACCTCAGAGACATATAAATAAACTGTGTTTATATGTCTCTGACAACCCTCAATCATGCAATGTGAAGGGCCTAAATTGAACAGACCTGTTTAATATCGGACATCATTGAAACAAACACCAAACTAATAGATACTGTTTTCTCTCCTTTCTTGATAATTTAGTCATTTCTAAAGTGTAAAAAATATTGTATCTTAATATGGCCTAGCGACCTGGTGATGAACATGTGATTACCCGAACAATTTAGATTACAAATAGCCATTCTAATGAGCTAAAACGGTAGTCTATCGAATACCAACTAGATTTTTCACAACTTTGGAATGGCCTAATTTTGAACACATCATGACCAATTTTAGAACGTAACTAAAAAATCACCAAGACAACATTCTGGCAAACTAACATTATTCTACTGTCAAAAGAATGAATGAATGAATGTATATTGTTTTATGGCGCATCGACAGCTAAGGTCATTTAGCGCGCAATTAAATGTAATTATTCATGATCACTGGGTAAACAAACCAGTACTAGGCTAGAAAATGTGCCTTGCCCAAGGGCACTCCACCATGACCGTAGTGCCGCGACTGGGGATCGAACCCGGGACACCCGGTTTTGAAATACTGTCAAAAGATGCAGGGTTGATACATTCTCAAATTTACCCGCACCAGAGTCATCGCAAGCCCTACAACAATATACTGCTTGTTACTTTGCAGGATTTTCCATACGATCGCCACTACAGTGCCATTGGGGCTTTGATTAACACAATGTAAGTCCGATATTTCTCAAATCTAAGTATATCTATATGTCAATCTGGTACCAAAGAAGCACTGATATTATAATTGGTTACCACGTCTCTGCAAAATAATGGAACCATATGCAGCTGTTATTTGGTTTGCAGTATTGCATAATCTTAAACGGATTGCCGAAAACTCGCGTGTTGTTGTTGTTGTTTTGGTTGGCTCTATGGCGGTTGTCAAATCAACCGCCACAAAAACCATCGGATATATTGTGCCGGTTAATTGAATGGAGTTTATTCTCGCTTTCAATACTATCACTACTGTCAGTTCAAGTTAACAAGGAGCTTCGCTAGTCTCGCACTTGTTCATAACACAACGTTCTACCCAGGCAACTGACCACCTACTAGTCTGCTTCACTGCGTTCTGATATAACATAAATGGTGAAAGGGAATGGAACTCCAGACTAGCAACCTCCCCGCATACACTCAAAGCCCAGTATGAGGAAACCAACATTGTGGTTTCTGCGTAAAGTATCGGCCCGGATCAGCCTAAGCAGGCTAACCCGGACAGACACTTTAAGTCTCCTGTGGATTTTCTGTTTCAGGAATAATCGCTATATACTTCTATCCCACTGAGACGGAATGTGTCGGCCCGGCTAATCTGGATCGATACATTACGCAGAGTCCATAATGTTGGTTTTCTCGTGGAACGGCTCATAAATACAATCTGCAGCAGAAGAAATCTTGGCAAGAATAATGGAAAATCTCTATCAATAAACGAATGCTGTTACTAGTCGCAATGCTATTTGTCTATCATATGACAATTGAACTTTAAGTCAAAGGGTTTAGTGTAGTTACAAAATGTACGTGTATACAGCATCTGAACCTTTCCCATATACAACAAGACGAATTTTGATGCAGAGCATCAAAGGACGCCGCGCATGATTTTGAAGCATGACTTAAAGGAAGCAGATGTAGTTCAGTACATTTAAATAACGTGTGAAAACAGACAGGATGTAAATATTTCGAACAAGAAGGCCAAATGTCCCTTTATCATAACCAAAAAGGCCAAGATGTGCCTATATTGCTCACCTGGCTACCATAGCCTATAATAAAAGGTTACCATACAACATGAAGTTTCTTAATTTTTTACCAATACACGGTTTCAAATCGATATCTCGAAATGTTCGAGAAAAAAAAAAAAAAAAAAAAAAAAAAAAATCAAGATATCGCAAATTTCTGAGAAAATATAAAAAAAAATAATCGAGAAATCGAAATGTTCGAACATATTGATATTTTTTTTTTTTTTTTTTTTTTTTTCCGATATCTCGAACTTTCCGATATCTCGAACTTTTCGAAAAAGATAATTATATTTTTTTTCGATATCTCGAAGTTTCCGATATCTCGAACTTACCAATTTGTTTTCATATTTTTTTTTCGATATCTCGAACTTTCCGATATCTCGAAATTTTCGGTATCTCGAACTTGTCGATATCTCGTACTTGTCGATATCTCGAACTTTCCGATAAAGTTCGAGATATCGAGATTTTTTTTTTTAAAGATATCGAAAAGTTATTGGAAAGTTCGAGATATCGAGAAGAAAAAATAAATAAAAAATAAAATATAAAAACGAGATATCGGAAAGTTCGAGATATCGAAAGTTCGAGATATTGGAAAGTTCGAGATATCGAAAGTTTCGAGATATCGATATGTTCGATTTGTCAATAAATGTTCAAGTTAAAAACATTCCTTTTATTAATGTATTCGAGATATCGATGTGTTCGAGTCATCGGTATGTTCGAGATATCGATATGTTCGAGTTATCAATATGTTCAAGTTATTTGACCAATAAGACATTCGTTTTTTGCGTGTACAATGACCTCAGACAAATTTCGTACCTAAACCTCTTAATTTGCGAATGTCTAATCGAATGTCTAATGTCTAACTGATCAATTAGACATTCGTTTTTTTAATGTACATTGATCTCTGATGAATTTGGTACATAAATCTCTTAATTTGCGAATGTCTAATCGAATGTCTAATGTCTAATTGACCAATTAGACATTCGTTTTTTTAATGTACATTGATCTCTGATTAATTTGGTACCTAAATCTCTTAATTTGCGAATGTCTAATCGAATGTCTAATGTCTAACTGATCAATTAGACATTCGTTTTTTGCATGTATAATGACCTCCGACGAATTTGGTACCTAAATCCCTTAATTTGCGAATGTCTAATCGAATGTCTAATGTCTAACTGACCAATTAGACATTCGGTTTTTTAATGTGCAATGACCTCCGACGAATTTGGGTTATATATCTTGTAATTTGCGAACGTCTAATCGAATGTCTAATGTCTAACTGACCAATTAGACATTCGTTTTTTTAATGTACATTGATCTCTGACGAATTTGGTACCTAAATCTCTTAATTTGCGAATGTCTAATCGAATGTCTAATGTCTAACTGACCAATTAGACATTCGTTTTTTGCATGTATAATGACCTCCGACGAATTTGGTACCTAAATCCTTTACTTTGCTAATGTCTAATCGAATGTCTAATGTCTAACTGACCAATTAGACATTCGTTTTTTGATAGTACGTTGACCTACGACGAATTTGGAACCTAAATATCGTAATTCGCGAATGTCTAATCGAATGTCTAATATCTAACTGACCAATTAGACATTCGTTTTTTGCATGTACAATGACCTCCGACGAATTTGGTACCTAAATCCCTTAATTTGCGAATGTCTAATCGAATGTCTAATGTCTAACTGACCAATTAGACATTCGTTTTTTGAATGTACAATGACCTCCGACGAAATTGGGTTATAGATCTTGTAATTTGCGAATGTCTGATTGAATGTCTAATGTCGAATTAGACATTCGATATTTAACATTTGCGATTTTTCTGAATGTCTAATTGAATGTCTAATGTATAATTAGACATTCGATAATCAAAATTAGCGAATGTCTAATCGAATGTCTAACGTCTAATTAGACATTCGAATATTTTTTTTGAATGTCTAATGTCTAACGTCTAATGCTCTGCCAACTTCACACACTTTTATAAATAGGCAAAAACTTCCGGCGAATTTTGGGCCCGTAAACTAAACAATTAAAAACGCGTAGCCTAGAAAGTTTGGGAAAAGTGAACTTTTTCTCTGAGCTTTGATGAATAGGGTCAGGGCCGTAAACCAAACAATCAAAAACAGCGTAGCCTAGACAGTTGGGGAAAAGTTATTAAATACAAATTAAATGTGTATAAAGTTTTGTAATAACGGTAGAAGACAAACGTATTTTGTATCTTGTTGTTTCTTAAATCAGTTAATACAATTTATTGATTCATAAAGGTTGTTTTTTTCAATCAAACAACAGAGGTTTTTTTAACAATAATAACATTGGTTTCTCCCTTTTCGATTACGTCACCCCATGGTACAAAATTAAAACCTATCCCATACTGACGCCGCGCTCCCACGCGGCGTCAATAATTTTGCAGCAGACGACTTTAAAAACATGCAAGACAAAATATTGAAACTCTCTTATAAACGAAAGAACAATCATTGCATAAAGTTGAAGACATTGTCGAAAAAAAGAGTAATTTCTCACCGTAAAAAAGCGTCTGTACGTTGGTTAACATTATTCGAAGTGTCACATTTCGCCCGTGGTTCTGCAATTTTCGTTAAACTTGAAAACTTTTGCGCGGAAGACGTGTTAATCTAGCGTTTGTAAAACACCGCTCTTGAATAATTGATTGCTATATTCGGCTTGGTTACAGTCCCACATGTAGACGCTTTCTGAGGCCTCTGCATCCGACGACGTTTGAAACCATAGTGACAAAAGAACAACATGCTCATATTGAACAATTTCTCATTTTACCAAAGCGCTTTTCAACTTTTTTTCAATAATTCATTTTTTATTTTTTAGCAGTTTTCCGTATTTTTACCTAGATATTTTGAAAGACGTCTGCTGCAGATTTGTTCTACGAAGGAAAGGATGTTTAACCAATACTGTTTTGTTATTGGAAACCTTTCTAAATCTTTCCTGGAATGATTTAGGCTTTCGTGTATCGTTATATCAAAGTGTAGTGTTTCTTTATTTTTTCGGCGTATACCATTTCTCCGTCAAATGCCCCCAAAATGCAGCTGCGGCGATAGACATCTGCGTAATGTATTTACCAGATCAGCCTGCGCTGTCCGCACAGACTGATCCGGCCGACACATTCCGTCTTAGGAGGATAGATGTATAGAGTAGTGATTCCGGAAACAGAAAATCCACAGGAGGCGAAAAGTGTCTATCCGGGTAGGCCTGTGTCGCATGCTTAGGCTGATTCGGGTCGATACTTTACGCAGAGTCCACAATGTTGATTTTCTCACGAGACGGTCTACACATTGATTATTGCAAAGCTAATCCCCTGTCCGTGTCAATTAACCCTTACCCACATACAACAATTCTACAGCAGACGACTTAGAAAACATACAGGCAAAATATAAAATTTACTTGAAATGTATTATATAGCATTATATGTCGTAGAGCCTTCCAACATCTACCTTAGTTCCTGACGTCATTAGCTTCGTTCTTTTCTCCCATGGTAATAGCAGTCAATTGAGAAGTGTGTAACTACTTTCTGATGTCTAAAGATTCATTTAGTTCACGACAATGTAGTATCTGTAATGCTTCGTTTCGAGTCATAGATGCATAATAAATATTAGTATTAAAATTAAACTTAGTTGGGGAAAAGGAGAAAACTGCTCATTGTGAGAAATTCCTCATTTTGCCAAAGGTCGTCTGCTGCAGAGACTACGGACAGCGTCTCTGTTTGTTGGAAATTCTGACGACAAACAAGAATCTTAACCAATCCTGGAATGGAGTAATAGTATAATACCCTTTTCTCCCGACGAAGCATTTCAACCAAAGCGTGCATACTTTTTTTCGCTTTTTGCAGTTGTACAAATCCACCGTGAACAATGTCTGCGAACTGCATCGACCCAAACTTTCTAGGCATGTCGATTCACAAAATAATCCTGAAAAATAAACAAATAAACGCACAAAAATGATACAGGAATGGTCAACTGTAAACAAATCATAACGTCTTCAAAATTTCAAAAGGGACTATTTTAGGGTACTAAGACCCGGAATCATTCATTGGTATGGCTTTCACTTTTTGGCAATCATAATTGAAGGGTTATCATTAGGACTGACTCGCTGGTGTCAGGAAAAATGGACCAGTAGTACCAGTAAAATACCCAGGAAACGCAGTTATATTCATGAAAACAAAGTTTAAGGCGACAATACAATTCACCATACAAGTAAAGCACCTGGACTGATTTCTGCTGAACACTTCCGGCAAATACATTAGGTAGTAATCCGTTATGGAACCATGTCAGAATGTTTCGTTTAATAACAAGGGAGGAATTGCAAAATACGTTACGAGATTATTCTATCAACCCAATGTTTGGACTTGGTCATTGGTATGGCTTTCACTTTTTGGCAATCAGAATTGAAGGGTTATCATTACGATTGACTCGCTGGTTTCAGGATCAATGAACCAGTAGTTCTAGTAAACTACCAAGGAAATGCCGTGCCATAACTGAACAATTGTTAAAAGTGGCTTAAAACTTCATATGTAATCTAAACAAATTGACTGATTTCTGATGTGCAATTCGCAAATCTAGTAGGAATCCGTTTTGAAATAAGCTCATGTTTCGAGCCAATCCGTTATGAAACCATCGAGCCGATGTAATTCCTTGTTGCAATAAACCTGATTACACATCATGCAAATTATACCCAATATATTTATTTTAACCACATATAAATATTTATTGAACGTAAATATTCTTTTACATGCGATATATTTTTAACTTCATAAATATTTTTTTATGAATAAAATATATTTTATATAGAAATAATTTTTTTTTTAGTACATATATCTTTTTTTTTATTGAACAATTAGTTTTTTCAGTCCCTAAATATTTTATTGAATAAATATATTGTAATTATAGAACACATATTTTGTTTTTAGTTCGTATATTTTTGTTATTGAATAAATATTGTTATTAAACGGGTGTGAGATTTTTTTTTTTTTTTTTTTTTTTCAATAACCCATGAAGCTTTCTGAAATGAAACTGGAAAAATCCATGGGCCATTTTGGATATGTATAAAAAGCAGACGTAAAACACAGATTGAAAATTATTGTTGGCTTTTTTTTTTTTTTTTTTTTTAAATCCGTATTTTGGGTATGTATAAAATGAGCAGAAAAACACGGATTGAAAATTGTTGTCGTCTTTTTAATCATTTTTGTTTAAATCGATATTTAAGATCATTTAAGTGCTGTGCTATGTGGCAATTAACACTTGTACGAAAAGTTTAAAATAAATGGAAATCTGTAAGAAATATGTTTTCCCGTGTGTCAAAAAAACGACAGCATTAGCCTTCTACGCCCGAAACTAAATTTTGACTTTATCGTAGCCAAAGAAGGACGTGACGTCATTTCCGTTACACTTCATCTTGGCGTAACGTCAATGGAGCGACGTCGTTTCCCGCAAAAAAGTGGTATCAACATGAAAGACCCCAAATTCCTATACATGAGCTATTGACTCACTCATTCAAAGCATAATTATTTATTAAACATTGTGGCAAAAGGATAACTTTCTCATAAGAAGCAATTGTTCTTGTGGCGACAATCTTTTCCTAAATCGTCTGTTGCATAGGCCTCAGAAACCGTCTCTAATAGGGAAAGGGTTTAGCAGAAATGTGACCCCTTACATAATTTGTTCCAGTCATATTGACTGGTTGAAAAGGGCAGTCGCCAGGTGGCATCAGAAAAGGGCTGATCTATTTGCTTATTTGCCATAATGCAGGTGATCGATTAAGGATCATCTTGGCCCTCATGTTTTAACCCCGTTCATTATAATTTTCTGTTCAAATAATAGACAACATCAATACGAATTCCAAATATGTTTTAATAATGCATGAAACATGACATTAACATTATTATTGTCTAGTCAATTACTTATAAATCCTTTTTTATGGCCAAAGTATGGTCTTTAATTTTTGTTTATAATTATCTTGCGTTTTTGCGTGAATCCTACCCCAAATACAACGACGAACCTTTACAACTGAAAACACCAAGACAAATTATTGAACATCTTTATAAACGAGGGAATAGTTATTGGAAACTCTTGACAACATTGTGACAACATGTGATCTTGTGGATTTTCTGTTTCAGGAATCACTACTCTATACATCTATCCCCCCTAAGACGGAATGTGTCGGCCGGATTTGTCTGCGCGGACGGCGCATGCTGATCTGGTCGATACATTACGCAGATGTCCATCGCCGCAGCTGCATTTTGGGACATTTTGAGAAAAAACGTGTAGGCACGTGCAGGATTCTGTCTTGTAAGTTTAAGTACTTGTCTCACAATCCATGGTAAATAAATAAGAACAAGAGAACGTTATCAACTGATGGGGCATATTGGAACATCAGGGGTGGGGTCAAGTGAAAATGTATCACATAACTTGCATTGTTTTGTCAATGAAGTGAATGTCCTTCATTGAAATATAATTATGCTGCGAAAAGAAGCTGCTGAGACTGTGTCAGATATACAGCAATCTAGAAACTGTGTCTCAGTTTCTGGCTCCATATGGCAGAGTATGAGGTCTTTTTTGTCTTAGTCCAGACAACCATCATCTTTTCACAGCAGGTTTTGGGTCATGAATTAAGGCAACATCAGCAACTTTCAGCACCAAGCTAACAACATTGACAACACTGTGACAAAATGTGATCTGGATTATTATAAGCATTGTCTCTTTTGGCACAATGTTATGAAAAAGAAGTCATCTGCTACATAATTGCTTTATGTGGGAAAGAGGGATAAACGATCCCAGGTACTAAAAGCTTTTCACACCGCTGGCTATGAATTATGCAAGGGAACTCACAATATAGTATACTAGGGATATAAATGATGCAGGAGACTTAAATACGAGAAACTATACAATGTACTTTCACCAGCTGCCTCTTAGGGGAAAGTTTCATGACAGAACATGCTGATTTAAGCTCATCCAAAGATATAGCTCCCCGAGAAAAAAAATGGAGAAATTTGAAACTTTGACATATTCGTTAAACGACATTATAGCTTTAACCCTTTCGCACATAAAACAAATCTAAAATCTCCATAAAGGAGAGTTAAAAACATTGTGACAAACGGAGAAATTAATCGTTTCGAGCAATTTCTCATTTTGTCACAATGTTTTCAAAAGTCGTCTGCTGCAGATGCGTCAGAAAGCGTGTTTTTTGTTTTATTGGGGTTTTACGCCGTTTTCAACATTATTTTAGTTATATCACGGCGACCAGAAAGCGTTAGGCTCAACTTATATCTGTGTTCGTTATTTTGTACGTTACAAATATCGTATTAACCAGTGCTGCAGGTATTATTATTTTCTGATACCGTTGGGCAGTAAGTTGCAATGCTATTCCCGCAATCCTGAGCACCAATGAGGGAAGTCATTACTTACATTTTAAAAGTATCTGGTAAGACCCGATCGGGGATCGAACCCTCGTCTTCTGCTCTAAAGGCAGACTGTTTAATTACGGACAAGTTATACTAGAGGATGTCAATGCAAAAAACACACACATTGATCTTTGAGAAGAGTGAAGAACAAGCTCTACCAGAGCTCTAAATAAGGAGAGTATTTCACATCCCCAGATCTTTATTTGACCCTCAAACCCTATGTTGTGGGTACTCAAAAGAATCGTCTCAGTTAGAAAATCTTTCTTGGAACGGACAAAATTGCATTACTTACTCGTATACTAATACAAACTGCTGTTTCTTGTAATTGTTCATTATGTACTTGTAAGGGCCGGTGGCCTTTAAACAATTAAACTCATTGTCATAGTCATTGTCATTGTCATTTTCATTGTCATTGTCACTATTAACAAGAGCCAACGTGTGCCTTTATTAAACAATTATTTCAAATTACGATCATGGCCGGATTGAATCATTTGAGGATATTTTTACTATGGTTTTACGGGAATAAAGTAACCTGATCTTAACATGTCGAGGGCTTGGCGTGAAACGGTTGTAACTAAAATTGGTTTTTTTTTTTACCAAGGTTAATCACCTCGCCATAATGTCTTTATAAACGTTAAATCTTTTTTTCTTGGTAAACAATGGAAATTTAGGTGCCATTGCTCGTTCTGGGCAATGGCACCTAAATTTGCATTGTTTACAAAGAGGTCAAAATTGCCCCTAAACCAGGGTTTTTCAAAATAGGTTTTTAGTTACAACCGTTTCACGACAAGCCCTCGGTGTGTACAATTTGTTTGTTTCAATGATGTTTGACGCCGCTGCCTAAAATGTTCAAAACTACGACTTTCAAAGGGGTAAATTACAAGCACTAACGGTAATATTAATCCTGTCATTGATGCATCAGTCTTAATGTTATCGCCGCAAACTTTGAACGCCAAGGAGAGACGTCATTACCAGTTTTAAAGTCTTCCGTATGACCAAATCGGGGATCGAACTTTGTCCTCCAGCTTGCGAGGCGGACGCACTATCTATAACATCACGGAGACGGTCAACTTTGAATAAAGACACTTAGCCCTTTCTCAAACACAAACACTTCCTGACACCTCTACAGCAAAAGACATGCCGTCAAAATATTATTACTTTTATCACAATATTTTAAATTTTATTCAATAAAGGTTCCTTCATTGATAGATATATTTGATATGTTTACTAAATGTTTCCTAAGTCGTCTGTAGCAGATATGTATGCGGGCTAATTGCACAATTTAAGTGCAGATATTGTGATAGTATTTAAGATGTGTGTTATCTACAAGAACATTTAATCAATCATCTTACGTATTTCAATACGTACAATTAATCTTTTATTTGATGAAAAATAAACTACGTGATAGCAATGTATTCCCCCTACAAATTGAATAGTAGTATGTTGAAAACTATTCTGGTACCCGGCGTACTCTAGCAAATCAGTACGTCTGGCATGAACAAATACTTGAAAACAAATAACAATGTCCGTTTCAAATAGAACCAACAATAGCGGCGTAGTCGAGAACTCAGGTTTTCAATGGTGACCGTAATACAGATGGTCAATATTAACCCTTTCCCTCATATATATGCTTTCTGACGCCTCTGCAGCAGAAAGCTTTTTGAAAAAATAGTGACAAAAGAAGACATTGCTCAGAACGAGCAATTTCTCCTTTTGCCACAATGTTTTCCACGTTTAGTCATAGGTTATCCATTCAATTTTAGAGATTTTCTATTTTTTGACAAAATAAGTTTAAAGTCGTCTGCTGCAGAATTGTCGTATGAGGGAAAGGGTTAAGTAACAGTGACCTAATCTTCGTCAGCCAAGAGTGGTTTTCGATTACATTACCATGATTACTTATGGGAATGCTAATGTACGAAGTAGCCGGCTAGCGAAGATGCAGTGACATTACCCTTGACCCAAAATGAGCCCAACACAATACATCCTTCTACATCTAAGTTACCTTAAGTTCGTTTAATGCCCTTCTCCCGAGTAACGACATCCCAATTCGTATAGCAATATGTCCACTTTGATATACTGTTGTTTAAAAATATTGAAACTTTCTATAAATGAAAACAATTAATTAGTGAAATTGCATAGATTGTGGCAAACTTGCTCATTATAAGCAATTTCTCATTTGGCAACACTGTTCTCAAACGTCGTCTGCTTCAGATGCGTGAAGAAATATCTGCAATTTCGAAAAGGTCATAATGAGAATCGTCCAACAAAGGTCAATCTCGACCAGGTCAATATTGTTAAGCAATATCAATTCTCAAGATGATTTAAAGGTCAAATTACACCAAATACATCCGCGGTCATGCTGATCTTACCGAATAGTCCCTAAAGAAAACAGTGTTTGCGTAGAAATGAATGTGTACCAAAACAAGAATGCATTTTAAATGTGTATATGATGCACTGGAATTGATTGATTTGATCATTTTGACCTTGTTTGAAAGTGAATGTAGCAGAAAGTTAAACACCGGTATAGTCCGGGTCCGATTAGGTCCAAAATACGGGTAACCATTTTCGTTTTCGCCCGGTGAATTCTGTCTTTCATAATGCATGGTTTTTCACTTGATTGTTTTACAGTTTAGAGGTAACTCTGTTCAATGATATATGGTGTTCTAAATGAGAAACGCTTAGAAAAAATGACAATAAACGGCTGAATCTGGTCCATTTACATCGGAACAAAGAAGGATTGTATTGGGTGTATTGTAACCTGCAAATAGGTGTAGCATGGGGAATGTCTGAATAAGATTTCGCTGTGTGGGACAATCAGAGTGGTTCAGACGTAAACGCCTATGAGCTTATTTCAAAACGGATTCCTACTAGATTTGCGAATTGCCCCTCTGTTCGATCCCAGTTACGGCGTGTTTAAAATGTGGGGCTCTCTCTCACCACTATCGACTCGAGAACTTATGTGTCCAGAAAGCCAGACATTGAGAGTAAAAATTGTAAGTTTTAATTACTTGTCTCACAATCCATGTGAAATAAATAAGTATAAACCTTTTCCACATACAAACAATCTCATTAAAACCAGATCTTAACTCGCACACTCGTATATACGTACATAGAAGTTTATTTGGTCAGATTTTAATGAGATTGACATACAAACATCCTGCAGTAGATGAATTTTTTTCATATTTCAATATTGTTAAAACATGGTGACAATAGGTGCGATTTCTCCCTTTGCCAAAATGCTTTCAAAAATCGTCTGCTGCAGATGCATCAGATAGCGTCCGTATGTAAGAAAGAGTTAAACTAAATTATTCGCGGTAGCACAGTGTGATTTAGATCACCCATGGTCGCAAATTCCTGAATATCGATTTACCAATGCCTTGTCCAATGGACGTGGTCCGTATTCTGCAGTGAATGACTGACATACATAATGATTGACCAATATGCATTATTAACATGGACGCAGAAGTAAATTGAAAACAATTTGCTGGAAATTCAATCTCCGCCGAAGTTCCGCTATACTGACAGAACTAATAATTGAAAATTACAATCGCGGCTATTCACCAGATCGGGCCCAACTCGGTTATTTATGCTGATAGACAATTGGAAGAAAGTACAGCGCCATTTCTTTTATGGACTACTTTCGCAAATAAAGTGACGTATTCGCAATCAAAGTGGCGTGACCCCGGTTTAAATTAATTCCGAATGAAGGAATTTGATGCGGTCTGTTTCCAATATTATCCCATGTTTATATGCAGTATCTACGCGTGTGAGAAAGTATTTGTTTACTGCATGGCATAACCGGAAGCCTATGCACTACCTCGAGTTTGTGTATGAGCGGCAATCTGTGAATACCGACCGCCGTGTAGTAATTGCGACCAGCACCGATCCATCAGTCGGAATGATGTTCGTGTAACATTGAGCGAAATACGAACGAAGCCATTGCTACCTCTTTTAACCCTTTCCCTCATACGACAATTCTGCAGCAGACGTCAAAAATTCTGCAAAGACGTCGAAAATCTCTATAATCAAATGGATAACCTATGAATACAAAGTGGAAAACATTGTGTCAAAAGGAGAAATTGCACGTTTTGTGCAATTTCTTCTTTTGTCACTATGTTTTCAAATAGCCGTCTGCTGCAGAGACGTCAGAAAGCGTCTATATGATGGAAAGGGTTAAAGTGTTTGGTATGACCAGACCAGTGGCCAAAACCCTGATCTCCCGCTCCAAGGGGTACTCATTGACCACTCACTGACCACTTACGGACCACATCACGAAGCCGGTCAAAGATGTGTGGTGTAATAGAGCTCACGGTAATACCGTTAATCTACAAACGATTGATTGATTGTTTGGTGTTTTACGTCGTTTTCAACAATTGTTAAGTTATATCACGACGTCAGTATAACTGGTCTATTTATCCAGACACCAGACAGTCAGTCGTAATGCTGACCCCGCAACCCTGAGCGCCAAGAAGAAGTGCATCCATTACTACCACTTTTAAGTATTTGGTATGACCCGGCCGGGGACCGAACCTGCGACCTCCTGGACCCGGGGCGGACGCTCTACCACTACACAGCCACGGTGGTAGTTTACAAAAGAAGAACACGTTATGATTGCAAGTCGTAGAAACATAAATCAAACGTTTTTACATTGCATAAGTATATAAGTATAAGCCCATCCAAGGGAAAGGAAAACAAGAAATATCTTTAAAAAAAGATAAACGGCGATCAATATGAGTAAACACTAAGAAATGGAACATGCGCATATTATTTGATATTTTGTCTTACTTATTAGAATGACAGAAAACTACGTTAAATATGTAATATTTGTTTTATTGATATACTTTGGTTTTGATATGAATGAAAGAGAGAGAAAATAGCTTGCCTCTGCCGGTAAGTAAACCACAGACCTTTCACTTGCCAATCTAAGTCAACATCCATTACACTAGCGCGACATGACGTTAATACGTTCAAAGCCGAGAATTCATCACATGGCTGGAGATTACGCGAGGCCCCCAAGAGATGTATTATGTAACACAGTTTAAGTTTCTATTGACGAACAATAACTGAAAACTTGTCATATTTCAAACAATATATATATTTTGCTCTTAAATATTATATTTCATACGTTTTCACTGATATTTTTCACTAAAGGAAAACAATTAAAGGTAAGTATGCAGATCATTTCATTTTAAAACCACACCTTATAAGTGCCTCTCGTGGGATCGCCAACTTAACTATGAACCAATCAAAACGTTTCATTTCCTTTTTTTTCCGTCATTTTTCATTAAATACAACATTTGATTGGTATACAAGCTAGATCATTTGTTTAACATCGTTAATCGTCTATCGCCGAAAAATATGACATTTCTCAACAGTGTAGGAACGTGAATCTGTCTCGTCGTATCATAATCATATTCTACACAACGTTACATAAATGTAAACGTGTACGTGTACATCGTGGATCTTTTAAAATTAGATGTGCGAATACTAGACATTCTGAACTGGCTCTACACCGTTCACACATGCCAACTTGTACTTGTTTATTTAGATGTGTCTATAGACGTTAAACCATCGGGGATAGAGTGAATGGTTTCAACCCTCAGCGTCAAAGAGTGGAGCCACTATTAACCTTTTAAATGGGCCCGTCACACTATTGCGTATCGTACTAGCATATGCCAGCGTATGGAAAATATCACTCATACGCTGGCATACGCTGACATACGCTTGGGGTACGTTAGGCATAGGTTGTATACGGTTCAAGCACGGTCGCATACGCTGGCATACGGCGAGGCTTATTATTTGTTTAAGCATGCCTAACAATTGTGTGCGTATTCGGATGTATGGTTTATACGCAAAGCAGACGCAAGGCATGCGCTGACAACGCTCGAGTTACTCATAGGTCGAGTACGCTGGTCATACGCTGGCATGAAGGTGTACCGTACAGCTAGCGTATTGCTGCCGCATGAGTAACATACTTCTAACGTATGTCTGAGGTATCTGCAACGTATATAGACATCTTTGCGTATGCCTGACGATTGAGTAACGTATACATAACGTACAACGTATGATTGGCGCATGGCATGCGTATCCCCTGCGTATTGCCAGCGTTTTGATAAAGTGTATATAAAATCCGCAGCTTGCATGTATATGAGCACGTTGTCACGTGATAGCGGTACGCTGGACATGCGCAGCACATACGCTACTAATTCCCCCAGCCATACGCAGACTACGCTGATAATACGCTGGACATACGCTGGTGACACGCTACCCATACGCTACTCATACGCTACTCATAGGTTTAATACGGTAAGTATACAAACAATTCTGTATTTTCAAGGGCTTTTTGTGCGTTTGAAAATTAATTTATGAAATTCCATACGCAACTAATACGTATAGTGTGACAGGGCCATTAAGCCCATCGGGGAAAGAGTGAATGGATTTTTTGTTTGATTGATCGCGTTTATGAATGTGTGACGTGTTTACAAGCGGGTAGGGCGAAAATACGAGTCTGTTTATTATCATGTTTTTACGCCGCTTTATATAATGTTTCAGTTATATCACGCCATTTCCTGGGTAAGTTACCAGTACTACTGGTCCGTTTATCCTGACACTTGCCAGTCAGTCGCACAGCTAACCCCGCAACCCTTTAGCGCCAAAAAGGGCAACCGTTACTACCAGCTTTCGCATATCTGAAAGAAATAGATAGAAATACACTGAAACGTTAAACATTACAACAACCCTTTTCTAACTGCGCGGCTTATATGTAATTCGTTTTTGGGAAAGAATAAATATGACTAAATAAAGACTCATTGACACGTTTATCCGACGGAAATGCAATTATTTCCGAGTGTCTTCAATGATCAGTAATCCTTAGATTCTTTGACACATATTGGGATTTCGATTTTTCTGTGTGGGATATCGGAGAGTTTGGGGTTAACGTCCTTTATCCATATTAACAGTATGTGACCATTACGGGCACTGATTCACTTATGAACAAGGCCAGAGTCCATTCGTAAACTGATACTGATTTTTTTTGTCTGGTATTTTTTTACGCCACTCACAACAATTGACCTGTCAATCAGGGGCGTGGGTTGGCAATAATCAATGTGTAGGCCGTCTCGTGAAAAATCAACATTGTGGACTATGCGTAAAGTATCGACCCGGATCAGCCTAAGCATGCCACACAGGCCTAACCGGATAGACACTTTTCGCCTCCTGTGGATTTTCTGTTTCAGGAATCACTACTCTATACATCTATCCCCCTAAGACGGAATGTGTCGGCCGGATCAGTCTATATATTACGCAGCTGTGTATTGCCGCAGCTGCATTTTGGGGCATTTTTTAGAAAAAAATGTGTAGGCACGTGCCTACAGTGCCAAATGGAGCTACACCCCTGTCAATGATTCACTTATATACATGGCTATAGTGCGTTCGTAAACAGATACTGATTTTGCACACATTTTGCAATTTACGCCGCTCTCAAGAATGTTTCAGTTTCCTGTGTAAGTTATTATTGTTACTGGTCCGTTTATCCTGAAACCCAATCATTCAACGAGTTAAACGTAATGCCAACCCCACACTCCTGAGTTCCAAGAAGAGAAAGCCTTTTACATCCATGTTTGTTTTGTTTTTCAATTGCCTTAACCCTGATCCTGCTTCGTGTGACTTTAAACAATCTTTAGTTGTTTTTGTTTGGTATGCAATAATACAGTTGCGAACAATATAGACCAAAATCAGACTTATCCTGCTCTATGCAACTTTACACAGTATTTAGTGCGTTTTATAATACGCAACACCTTAATCAACAATCGTTCGTGTGCGGCCTTAGTTTCACCTTAAGATTCACCAAACATACAGGGGCGGTCTGCGTAAAACAGTCTTTTAACCCTTTCCCTCATATAGACACTTTCTGATGCCTCTGCAGCAGACGTCTTTTTGAAAACATAGTAACAAAAGAAGAAATTGCACAAAACGTGCAATTTCTCCTTTTGTCACAATGTTTTCCACTTTTTGTCATAGGTTATCCATTCAATTATAGAGATTGTCTTTTTTTAGACAAAATATGTTCAAAGTCGTCTGCTGCAGAGTTGTTGTATGAGGGAAAGGGTTAAAGTAAGTGAAAGCTTTTTTGGTTTATTTGCCTTTCGTTGTGCAAGCTCCTTTTCCCAAATTTTTGATCGTACGATTGACTTCCAATTTCTTTTTGGTGGAAATGTAGCTTTCTTGAGAAATACGACGAAAGAATCATACAGTTAGTATTCATGTAAAATCCTGCATATATCAGGAATAAACCCATAGTTCTGTTTTGTTATCCCGGAGTCATACCGGACAATTCTTTGCACAAATATTTGCTTGGACAGATATTTCGACGGGAGTCGAACCAACTGACCAAAAAATCCCAGCTTCCTGTAGGTTACCCACGTATTTCGTTTTACATTTAGATAATTTGAGCCGTTCCACGAGAAAACCAACATTGTTGACTCTGCGTAACATATCAACCCGGATCAGCCTAAGCATGCCGCGCAGGCTAACCCGGACATATACTTTTCGCCTCATGTGGATTTTCTGTTTCACGAATCATTACTCTATACATCTTACCCCCTGAGACGGAATATGTCGGCCCGGATTAGTCTGCGCGGACTGCGCAGTCTGATCTGGGTCGATACATTACGCATAGACCATAATGGGAGTTTTTATCGTGGAACGGCTCAAGTATTAACAAAATGATGTAGTACATAGGCTATACATGTATTTCGTTTTACATTTAGATATATATCTTAAAACATAGTCGCAAAGCTCATTCGTTTTATACACGAAGGATTAAAGTGAATCAAGAATGTAACACGAAGGATTATAGTGAATCAAGTATGTAACACGAAGGATTAGAGAGAATCAAATATGTAACACGAAGGATTATAGTGCATCAAATATGTAACTCGAAGGGTTATAGTGAATCAAATATGTAACACGAAGGATTATAGTGAATCAAATATGTAACACAATGGATTATAGTATATCAACTATGTAACACGAAGGATTATAGTGAATCAAATATGTAACACAATGGATTATATTAAATCAAATATGTAACACGAAGGATTATAGTGAATCAAATATGTAACACGAAGGATTAGAGTGAATCAAATATGAAACACGAAGGATTATAGTGAATCTAATATGTAACACGAAGGATTATGGTGAATCAAATATGTAACACGAAGGGTTGTAGTGAATCAAATATGTAACACGAAGGATTATAGTGAATCAAATATGTAACACGAAGGATTATAGTGAATCAAATATGTAACACGAAGGAGTATA
This sequence comes from Serripes groenlandicus, assembly GCA_031761405.1. Lineage (NCBI taxonomy): Eukaryota > Metazoa > Mollusca > Bivalvia > Cardiida > Cardiidae > Serripes > Serripes groenlandicus. The sequence continues at coordinate 16,386,335 of JASEVX010000009.1, read as the reverse complement.
GTGAATCAAATATGTAACACGAAGGATTATAGTGAATCAAATATGTAACACGAAGGGTTATAGTGAATCAACTATGTAACATGAAGGATTAGAGTGAAACAAATATGTAACACGAAGGATTATAGTGAATCAAATATGTAACACAGTAAGTATTTCAGTGGGATAAATTACTGATGCATCCGTAAATACGTTCTAGAAATGTTTTATTTATAATACACGTCGTATTATTAAATGATACAAAACGTCAATAACGTTATGTTGTCAGAATTGATTGCTGTGGTTCGTGTCTTTACAACCGCATAATATTTATTTTATAGCCACGATCCGCTTTAAATTTGCATTACATAGCTCAGAAAATAACGATATACATACAACATATACAGACATTTCAAAGAATGTGCTGATGGGCCAAAATCGCCCAAATATGTACCCACCCCAAATGTGTCCAAAATCGAGGACGGTTATTACTGTCATGCGTGTAACTAAGGTTACGCACGTACGCCAATGCGTATGATTCGTTAGGAAATAAAATAAAATATGCATTAAATACTGTAGGCTGATAGTGGTAAATGTTGATTTCGTCCGCCGAAAATGTCAATTAAACTAGGTGTGTGAAGTTAGCACGTAGGTCGTAGCTCGTAAGTCGACAGTCAAATTTATTTTCAGAGAGTGTTGATCTGGCTCGTAGGTCGTAGGTCGACAGTCAGATTCACATTAAGATAGTGTTGACCTGGCGCGTAGGTCGTAGGTCGACAGTCAGATTTATTTGCAGAGAGTGTTGATCTGGCTCGTAGGTCGTAGGTCGACAGCCAGATTCACATAAAGATAGTGTTGACCTGGCGCGTAGGTCGTAGGTCGACAGTCAGATTTATTTTAAGAGAGTGTTGATCTGGCTCGTAGGTCGTAAATCGACAGTCAGATTCACATTAAGATAGTGTTGACCTGGCGCGTAGGTCGTAGGTCGACAGTCAAATTTATGTTCAGAGAGTGTTGACCTGGCGCGTAGGTCGTAGGTCGACAGTCAAATTTATGTTTAGAGAGTGTTGACCTGGCGCGTAGGTCGTAGATCGACAGTCAATTTTATGCTCGGAAAGTGTTGATCTGGCTCGTAGGTCGTAGGTCGACAGTCAAATTTATTTTCAGAGAGTGTTGATCTGGCTCGTAGGTCGTAGGTCGACAGTCATATTCACATTAAGATAGTGTTGACTTGGCGCGTATGTCGTAAGTCGACAGTCAGAATCCCATTAAGACAGTGTTGACCTGGCTCGTAGGTCGTAGGTCGACAGTCGGATTCACATTAAGATAGTGTTGACCTGGCGCGTAGGTCGTAGGTCGACAGTCAGATTTATTTTCAGAGAGTGTTGATCTGGCTCGTAGGTCGTAGGTCGACAGTCAGATTCACATTAAGATAGTGTTGACCTGGCGCGTAGGTCGTAGGTCGACAGTCAAATTTATGTTCAGAGAGTGTTGACCTGGCGCGTAGGTCGTAGGTCGACAGTCAATTTTATGCTCAGAAAGTGTTGATCTGGCTCGTAGGTCGTAGGTCGACAGTCAGATTTATTTTCAGAGAGTGTTGATCTGGCTCGTAGGTCGTAGGTCGACAGTCAGATTCACAAAAAGATAGTGTTGACCTGGCGCGTAGGTCGTAGGTCGACAGTCAGATTTATTTTCAGAGATTGTTGATCTGGCTCGTAGGTCGTAGGTCGACAGTCAGATTCACATTAAGATAGTGTTGACCTGGCGCGTAGGTCGACAGTCGACAGTCAGAATCCCATTAAGATAGTGTTGACCTGGCGCGTAGGTCGTAGATCGACAGTCAATTTTATGCTCGGAAAGTGTTGATCTGGCTCGTAGGTCGTAGGTCGACAGTCAAATTTATTTTCAGAGAGTGTTGATCTGGCTCGTAGGTCGTAGGTCGACAGTCAGATTCACATTAAGATAGTGTTGACCTGGCTCGTAGGTCGACAGTCGACAGTCAGAATCCCATTAAGATAGTGTTGACCTGGCGCGTAGGTCGTAGATCGACAGTCAATTTTATGCTCGGAAAGTGTTGATCTGGCTCGTAGGTCGTAGGTCGACAGTCAAATTTATTTTCAGAGAGTGTTGATCTGGCTCGTAGGTCGTAGGTCGACAGTCATATTCACATTAAGATAGTGTTGACTTGGCGCGTAGGTCGTAAGTCGACAGTCAGAATCCCATTAAGACAGTGTTGACCTGGCTCGTAGGTCGTAGGTCGACAGTCGGATTCACATTAAGATAGTGTTGACCTGGCGCGTAGGTCGTAGGTCGACAGTCAAATTTATGTTCAGAGAGTGTTGACCTGGCGCGTAGGTCGTAGGTCGACAGTCAATTTTATGCTCAGAAAGTGTTGATCTGGCTCGTAGGTCGTAGGTCGACAGTCAGATTTATTTTCAGAGAGTGTTGATCTGGCTCGTAGGTCGTAGGTCGACAGTCAGATTCACATTAAGATAGTGTTGACCTGGCGCGTAGGTCGTAGGTCGACAGTCAAATTTATGTTCAGAGAGTGTTGACCTGGCGCGTAGGTCGTAGGTCGACAGTCAATTTTATGCTCAGAAAGTGTTGATCTGGCTCGTAGGTCGTAGGTCGACAGTCAGATTTATTTTCAGAGAGTGTTGATCTGGCTCGTAGGTCGTAGGTCGACAGTCAGATTCACATTAAGATAGTGTTGACCTGGCGCGTAGGTCGTAGGTCGACAGTCAAATTTATGTTCAGAGAGTGTTGACCTGGCGCGTAGGTCGTAGGTCGGCAGTCAATTTTATGCTCAGAAAGTGTTGATCTGGCTCGTAGGTCGTAGGTCGACAGTCAAATTTATTTTCAGAGAGTGTTGATCTGGCGCGTAGGTCGTAGGTCGACAGTCAGATTCACATTAAGATAGTGTTGACCTGGCGCGTAGGTCGTAGGTCGACAGTCAATTTTATGCTCAGAAAGTGTTGATCTGGCTCGTAGGTCGTAGGTCGGCAGTAAAATTTAATTTCAGAAAGTGTCGACCTGGCGCGTAGGTTGTAGGTCGACAGTCAGATTTATTTTCAGAGAGTGTTGATCTGGCTCGTAGGTCGTAGGTCGACAGTCAGATTCACATTAAGACAGTGTTGACCTGGCGCGTAGGTCGTAGGTCGACAGTCAAATTTATGCTCAGAAAGTGTTGATCTGGCTCGTAGGTCGTAGGTCGACAGTCAAATTTATTTTCAGAGAGTGTTGATCTGGCTCGTAGGTCGTAGGTCGACAGTCATATTCACATTAAGATAGTGTTGACTTGGCGCGTAGGTCGTAAGTCGACAGTCAGAATCCCATTAAGACAGTGTTGACCTGGCTCGTAGGTCGTAGGTCGACAGTCGGATTCACATTAAGATATTGTTGACCTGGCGCGTAGGTCGTAGGTCGACACTCAAATTTATTTTCAGAGAGTGTTGATCTGGCTCGTAGGTCGTAGGTCGACAGTCAAATTTATTTTCAGAGAGTGTTGATCTGGCTCGTAGGTCGTAGGTCGACAGTCAGATTCACATTACGATAGTGTTGACCTGGCGCGTAGGTCGTAGGTCGACAGTCAGATTTATTTTCAGAGAGTGTTGATCTGGCTCGTAGGTCGTAGGTCGACAGTCAAATTTATTTTCAGAGAGTGTTGATCTGGCGCGTAGGTCGTAGGTCGACAGTCAGATTCACATAAAGATAGTGTTGACCTGGCGCGTAGGTCGTAGGTCGACAGTCAATTTTATGCTCAGAAAGTGTTGATCTGGCTCGTAGGTCGTAGGTCGACAGTCAAATTTATTTTCAGAGAGTGTTGATCTGGCTCGTAGGTCGTAGGTCGACAGTCAGATTCACATTAAGATATTGTTGACCTGGCGCGTAGGTCGTAGGTCGACAGTCAGATTTATTTTCAGAGAGTGTTGATCTGGCTCGTAGGTCGTAGGTCGACAGTCAGATTCACATTAATATAGTGTTGACCTGGCGCGTAGGTCGTAGGTCGACAGTTATATTTATGTTCAGAGAGTGTTGACCTGGCGCGTAGGTCGTAGGTCGACAGTCAATTTTATTCTCAGAAAGTGTTGATCTGGCTCGTAGGTCGTAGGTCGACAGTCAGATTTATTTTCAGAGAGTGTTGATCTGGCTCGTAGGTCGTAGGTCGACAGTCAGATTCACATTAAGATAGTGTTGACCTGGCGCGTAGGTCGTAGGTCGACAGTCAAATTTATTTTCAGAGAGTGTTGATCTGGCGCGTAGGTCGTAGGTCGACAGTCAGATTCACATTAAGATAGTGTTGACCTGGCGCGTAGGTCGTAGGTCGACAGTCAGATTTATTTTCAGAGAGTGTTGATTTGGCTCGTAGGTCGTAGGTCGACAGTCAGATTCACATTAAGATAGTGTTGACCTGGCGCGTAGGTCGACAGTCGACATTCAGAATCCCATTAAGATAGTGTTGACTTGGCGCGTAGGTCGTAGGTCGACAGTCAAATTTATGTTCAGAGAGTGTTGACCTGGCGCGTAGGTCGTAGGTCGACAGTCAAATTTATTTTCAGAGAGTGTTGACCTGGCTCGTAGGTCGTAGGTTGACAGTCATATTCACATTAAGACAGTGTTGACCTGGCTCATAGGTCGTAGGTCGACAGTCGGATTCACATTAAGATAGTGTTGACCTGGCCTGTAGGTCGTAGGTCGACAGTCAGATTTATTTTCAGAGAGTGTTGATCTGGCTCGTAGGTCGTAGGTCGACAGTCAAATTTATGTTCAGAGAGGGTTGACCTGGCGCGTAGGTCGTAGGTCGACAGTCAATTTTATGCTCAGAAAGTGTTGATCTGGCTCGTAGGTCGTAGGTCGACAGTCAAACTTATGTTCAAACAGTGTTGACCTGGCGCGTAGTTCGTAGGTCGACAGTCAAATTTATTTTTAGAAAGTGTCGACCTGGCGCGTAGGTCGTAGGTCGACAGTCAGATTCAAATTAAGATAGTGTTGACCTGGCGCGTAGGTCGTAAGTCGACAGTCAGAATCGCATTAAGACAGTGTTGACCTGGCGCGTAGGTCGTAGGTCGACAGTCAAATTTATTTTCAGAAAGTGTCGATCTGGCGCGTAGGTCGTAGGTCGACAGTCAGATTCACATTAAGATAGTGTTGACCTGGCGCGTAGGTCGTAGGTCGACAGTCAAACTTATGTTCAGAGAGTGTTGACCTGGCGCGTAGTTCGTAGGTCGACAGTCAATGTTATGCTCAGAAAGTTTTGATCTGGCTCCTAGGTCGTAGGTCGACAGTCAAACTTATGTTCAGAAAGTGTTGACCTGGCGCGTAGGTCGTAGGTCGACAGTCAGATTAACATTAAGATAGTGTTGACCTGGCGCGTAGGTCGTAAGTCGACAGTCAGAATCCCATTAATATAGTGTTGACCTGGCGCGTAGGTCGTAGGTCGACAGTCAAACTTATGTTCAGAAAGTGGTGATCTGGCTCGTAGGTCGTAGGTCGACAGTCAAACTTATGTTCAGAGAGTGGTGATCTGGCGCGTAGGTCGTAGGTCGACAGTCGACAGTCAGAATCCCATTAAGATAGTGTTGACCTGGCGCGTAGGTCGTAGTTCGACAGTCAAACTTATGTTCAGAGAGTGGTGATCTGGCGCGTAGGTCGTAGGTCGACAGTCACATTTATTTTCAGAAAGTGTTGTCCTGGCGCGTAGGTCGTAGGTCGACAGTCAGATTCACATTAAGATAGTGTTGACCTGGCGCGTAGGTCGTAGTTCGACAGTCAATCTGATGTTCAGAAAGTGTTGATCTGGCTCGTAGGTCGTAGGTCGACAGACAAATTTATTTTCAGAGAGTGTTGATCTGGCTCGTAGGTCGTAGGTTGACAGTCATATTCACATTAAGATAGTGTTGACTTGGCGCGTAGGTCGTAAGTCGACAGTCAGAATCCCATTAAGACAGTGTTGACCTGGCTCGTAGGTCGTAGGTCGACAGTCGGATTCACATTAAGATAGTGTTGACCTGGCGCGTAGGTCGTAGGTCGACAGTCAAATTTATGTTCAGAGAGTGTTGACCTGGCGCATAGGTCGTAGGTCGACAGTCAATTTTATGCTCAGAAAGTGTTGATCTGGCTCGTAGGTCGTAGGTCGACAGTCAAATCTATTTTAAGAAAGTGTCGACCTGGTGCGTAGGTCGTAGGTCGACAGTCAATTTTATGCTCAGAAAGTGTTGATCTGGCTCGTAAGTCGTAGGTCGACAGTCAAACTTATTTTCAGAGAGTGTTGACCTGGCGCGTAGGTCGTAGGTCGACAGTCAAATTTATTTTCAGAAGGTGTCGACCTGGCGCGTAGGTCGTAGGTCGACAGTCAGTTTTATGCTCAGAAAGTGTTGATCTGGCTCGTAGGTCGTAGGTCGACATTCAATTTTATTCTCAGAAAGTGTTGATCTGGCTCGTAGGTCGTAGGTCGACAGTCAAACTTATGTTCAAAAAGTGTTGACCTGGCGCGTAGTTCGTAGGTCGACAGTCAAATTTATTTTTAGAAAGTGTCGACCTGGCGCGTAGGTCGTAGGTCGACAGTCAGATTCAAATTAAGATAGTGTTGACCTGGCGCGTAGGTCGTAAGTCGACAGTCAGAATCGCATTAAGACAGTGTTGACCTGGCGCGTAGGTCGTAGGTCGACAGTCAAATTTATTTTCAGAAAGTGTCGATCTGGCGCGTAGGTCGTAGGTCGACAGTCAGATTCACATTAAGATAGTGTTGACCTGGCGCGTAGGTCGTAGGTCGACAGTCAAACTTATGTTCAGAGAGTGTTGACCTGGCGCGTAGTTCGTAGGTCGACAGTCAATGTTATGCTCAGAAAGTTTTGATCTGGCTCCTAGGTCGTAGGTCGACAGTCAAACTTATGTTCAGAAAGTGTTGACCTGGCGCGTAGGTCGTAGGTCGACAGTCGACAGTCAGATTAACATTAAGATAGTGTTGACCTGGCGCGTAGGTTGTAAGTCGACAGTCAGAATCCCATTAAGTCAGTGTTGACCTGGCGCGTAGGTCGTAGGTCGACAGTCAGAATCCCATTAAGATAGTGTTGACCTGGCGCGTAGGTCGTAGTTCGACAGTCAAACTTATGTTCAGAGAGTGGTGATCTGGCGCGTAGGTCGTAGGTCGACAGTCACATTTATTTTCAGAAAGTGTTGTCCTGGCGCGTAGGTCGTAAGTCGATAGTCAGAATTATATTAAGATAGTGTTGATCTGGTGCGTAGGTCGTAGTTCGACAGTCAATCTGATGTTCAGAAAGTGTTGATCTGGCTCGTAGGTCGTAGGTCGACACTCACATTTATTTTCAGAAATTGTCCACCTGGCTCGTAGGTCGTAGGTCGACAGTCAAATTTACATTAAGATAGTGTCGACCTGGCGCGTAGGTCGTAGGTCGACACTCAAATTTATGTTCAGAAAGTGTTGACCTGGCTTGTAGGTCGTAGGTCGATAGTCAAACTAATGTTCATAAAGACTCGAGTAGAAATCCGACTAAAGGCCGTTGTTTCACTCCCTTGACAAGGGCCTGTAGGACAGAGTGCTGCCCGTAATACACGCGAGAAACTCGGGTAAAAATCCGACTAAAGACAGTCAGCTCCCGTGCGAAAAAATAAAAAAAAGTGTACCACTCCATTGTGAACAATTATTTTTTTCCACTCCCGTGCCAAGGTCCTATAGGACAGGGTGCTGCCCGTCATTTACTCGTCAGACTAAAGGCCGTCAGCTCCCGTGCGAAAAAAAAAAGTGTTCCACGCCATTGTGAAATTGTTTCTTGTTTCATTCCCGTGACAAGGGCCTGTACGACAGAGTGCTGCCCGTTATTTACGCGGCAGACTCGGGTAATAATCCGACTAAAGACCGTCAGCTCCCGTGCGAAAAAAGAAAAAAATGTGTTCCACTCCATTGTGAACACTTTTCTTTTTCCACTCCCGTGCCAAGGTCCTGTAGGACAGGGTGCTGCCCGTCATTTACGCGGCAGACTAAAGGCCGTCAGCTCCCGTGCCAAAAAGAAAAGTGTTCCACTCCATTGTGAAATTGTTTCTTGTTTCATTCCCGTGACAAGGGCCTGTACGACAGAGTGCTGCCCGTTATTTACGCGGCAGACTCGGGTAGAAATCCGACTTAAGGACGTCAGCTCCCGTGCGAAAAAAAAAAAGAAAAAAAATGTGTTCCACTCCATTGTGAAAATGTTTCTTGTTCCACTTCCGTGCCTGTAGGCCGAGCACTGTCTGGGCGGTTTTTCTTCCCGCTACAGACTCGGGTAGAAATCCGACTTAAGGCCGTCAGCTCCCTTATAGCGACTTCGGCCCCAGCGCACATTTCCCCAGCCATACCCAGAGTGCTGCCTAGAAAGAGGCGAGCACTTCGCCGTACGCGCGGGTAACCGGCGGGAGTAACAACCACTCTCTTAAGGGTAGGGACCTAGGACTCCCGTATAGCGAATTCGGCCCCAGCTCACATTTCCCTAGCCATACACAGAGTGCTGCATGAAAACGACGGCGAGTACTTCGCCGTCAGCGCGGATTATTAGCGGGACTGTCACAAGGCCTAGCACTTCGCTGCGAACGCGGGTTCGCAAGTGCGGGTGCCTGCGCCTAGTTCTTCGGGCCGGTAGCGGAGTGCTCCTCTTACACAAGGCCAAGCACTTCGCTGCGTACCAGTGTTCGCGAATGCAGGGCCCGGCGCGTATTTCTTCGGGCCACCAGCGGAGTGCTCCCTTGACACAAGGCCAAGCACTTCGCTGCGTAATCGTGTTCGCGAATGCGGGACACGGCGCCTTTTTCTTCGGGCCGGCAGCGGAGTGCTCCCCTTACAAAAGGCTAACCCTAATCTAAAGAAAATAAATAAAGTGTTCCACTCCATTGTGAAATATTGTCTTGTTCCACTCCCCGTGCCAAGGGCCTGTAAGACAGAGTGCTGCCGGTAATTTACGCAGCAGACTCGGGTAGAACTCCGACTTAAGGCCGTCGTTGCACTCCCATGAGGAAAAGAAAAAAAGTGTTCCACTCCATTGTGAATTTATTTTTGGTTCCACTCCCGTGATAAGGGCCTGTCGGACAGAATCATTCACGACTTAAGGCCGTTGTTGCACTCCCGTGTGAAAAACAAAAAAAACAAGTGTTCCACTCCATTGTGAATTTTTTTTTGTTCCACTCCCGTGACAAGGGCCTGTAGGACAGAGTGCTGCCCGTAATACACGCGAGAAATTCGGGTAAAAATCCGACTTGAGGCCGTCAGCTCCCGTGCGAAAAAAAAAAAAAATGTGTTCCACTCCATTGTGAAAAATCACATGCAACAAAGAGGGAAATCGGGAAACTGCGTTTTCCCCGAAACCGTATCAGCTGTACCCGTAAAGGCGATAGCTTACGCGCCCTGCATACGCACTCTACGGATCGGGCGAGTTGACGAGCTGTCAGTCTTCTAGAACAAAAGTTCCGCGGTCCCGGCTTACATTTCCCCTACTAGCAGTGGAGTGCTAGTGTCAAACAAGGCTAAGCACTTCGCCGTCGGCGCGGGTAGACTGCGGCACTTTGTATAACCTAAAAGCGGAACGCAATGGGAAGTGTTCGGTCGTACTTATAGGGGAGATGGTTGGTCTGGAAAAAATATTATTTGTTATTATTTTTATTTCCTTCTTTCGAGCCTCTGCCGGGAGCCCATAACGTTTCCCCTTGACACAATGCCTAGCAATTCGCTGCGTACGCGGGTTCGCAAATGCGACTTCGGCCCCAGCGCACATCTACCCAGCCATACGCAGAGTGCTGCCTAGAAACGAGGCGAGCACTTCGCCGTACGCGCGGGTAAACGGCGGGAGTTACAATCACTCTCTTAAGACGACGCCTTGGTGTAGCTGATAAGACGCGGAGCATTCACTGTCCGAAGGGGGCAGGGTAGGGTGTAGCGCAATTCGGCAAGGGCAATTAAGTAGAGACTTGTAGGCCCTGTGTGGATGTGGCAGGAGCTGGCAAGGACCGGGACCACTTGCATTGGATATGTCAACATGATGTAGAACCATCTACCTTATTTCAGAGACGCAACGAGTAAACGCAAACTGTTGTGGCCCTCAGAACGCTTACATTTAAGAGCGAATTCTGAAAAGGAACAATTCCTAAGGAGTTATACCTCCAAAACACTGTGGAAGTAGGGGTACGGCAGTCATACTACTCATTAGAAGAGGCAGGGGGTGTATTAGAATGTAAAATGTTCACAACCTGAGGCGTCTTTAACGCCAAATGGCAATAAGGTCTTCCACCCAGGCGAGAAAAGGAACCAGAGAGAGTCAATGTCAAAGTAAAAAATGTCTCTAGTAGGGGAAATCTCAGGCAACGTTACTGGACTAACTAGTCTACACGGGACTATATAATTCCGTGAAATGATCATAGACGGGACCTGCCTTGTATTATATGCGGGCCCGGCTCACATTTCCCCTACTAGCAGCGGAGTGCTCGCTTAACACAAGGCCCAGCACTTGGCCGTTAGCGCGGGTACGGCGGGACCTGCCGTATAGCATATGCGGTCACGGCTCATATTTCCCCTACTACCAGTGGGGTAATCGCCTGAAACAAGGCTCAGCACTTCGCTGGCAGCGCTGGTAGACTGCGGGACCCGCCTTATAGCACATGCGGCCCCGGCTCACATTTACCATACTACCAGCGGAGTGCTTGCCTTAAACAAGGCCAGCACTTCGCCGTCAGCGTGGATAGACGGCGGGACCTGCCTTATAGCGTATGTGTTCAACTCCTGTAAGAATTTATTTTTGGTCTAATCCCGTGACAAGGGACTGTAGGCCAGAGTGCTCCCCGTAATACACGTGGCACACTCGGGTAGAAATTCGCCTTAAGGCCGTTATTCCACTCCGGTGAGAAATACAAAAAAGGTGTTCCACTCCTTTGTGAAATGTTTATTGTTCCACTCCAAGGGCCTGTAGGCCCGAGTGCTCCCCGTAAGACACACGGCAGACTCGGATAGAAATTCGCTTTAAGGCCGTTATTCAACTCCCGTGAGATAAAAAAAAAAAAGGTGTTCCACTCCTGAGAATTTGTTTTTGTTCCACACCCGTGACAATGGCATGTAGGCAGGAGTGCTCGCCGTAATACACGCGGCAGACTCGACCTATGACCTACGCGCCAGGTCGACACAGTCTGAACATAAGTGTGAGTGTCGAACTACGACCTACATACCAGGTCGACACTTTTTGAAAATAAATGTACGTGTCGACCTACGACCTACGAGCCAGGTCGACACTTTCTGAAAATAAATGTGAGTGTCGACCTACGACCTACGAGCCAGGTCGACACTTTCTGAAGAACATGTGAGTGTCAACCTAGGACGTTCGCGCCAGGTCGACACTTTCTGAAAATAAATTTGACTGTCGACCTACGACCTACGCGCCAGGTCAACACTATCTTAATGTGAATCTGACTGTCGATCTACGACCTACGAGCCAGATCAACACTCTCTGAAAATAAATCTGACTGTTGACCTACGACCTACGCGCCAGGTCAACACTATCTTAATGTGAATCTGACTGTCGACATACGACCTACGCGCCAGGTCAACACTCTCTGACATAAATTTGACTGTCGACCTACGACCTACGCGCCAGGTCAACACTATCTTAATGTGAATCTGACTGTCGACCTACGACCTACGAGCCAGATCAACACTCTCTGAAAATAAATCTGACTGTCGACCTACGACCTACGAGCCAGATCAACACTTTTTGAGCATAAAATTGACTGTCGACCTAGGACCTACGCGCCAGGTCAACACTATCTTAATGTGAATCTGACTGTCGACCTACGACCTACGCGCCAGATCGACACTCTCTGAAAATAAATTTGACTGTCGACCTACGACCTACGAGCCAGATCAACACTCTCTGAAAATAAATCTGACTGTCGACCTACGACCTACGCGCCAGGTCAACACTATCTTAATGTGAATCTGACTGTCGACCTACGACCTACGAGCCAGATCAACACTCTCTGAAAATAAATCTGACTGTCGACGTACGACCTACGCGCCAGGTCAACACTATCGTAATGTGAATCTGACTGTCGACCTACGACCTACGAGCCAGATGAACACTCTCTGAAAATAAATTTGACTGTCGACCTACGACCTACGAGCCAGATCAACACTCTCTGTAAATAATTCTGACTGTCGACCTACGACCTACGCGCCAGGTCAACACTATCTTAATGTGAATCCGTCTGTCGACCTACGACCTACGAGCCAGGTCAACACTGTCTTAATGGGATTCTGACTGTCGACTTACGACCTACGCGCCAAGTCAACACTATCTTAATGTGAATATGACTGTCGACCTACGACCTACGAGCCAGATCAACACTCTCTGAACATAAATTTGACTGTCGACTTACGACCTACGCGCCAGGTCAACACTATCTTAATGTGAATCTGACTGTCGACCTACGACCTACGAGCCAGATCAACACTCTCTGAAAATAAATTTGACTGTCGACCTACAACCTACGAGCCAGATCAACACTCTCTGTAAATAATTCTGACTGTCGACCTACGACCTACGCGCCAGGTCAACACTATCTTAATGTGAATCCGACTGTCGACCTACAACCTACGAGCCAGGTCAACACTGTCTTAATGGGATTCTGACTGTCGACTTACGACCTACGCGCCAAGTCAACACTATCTTAATGTGAATATGACTGTCGACCTACGACCTACGAGCCAGATCAACACTCTCTGAACATAAATTTGACTGTCGACTTACGACCTACGCGCCAGGTCAACACTATCTTAATGTGAATCTGACTGTCGACCTACGACCTACGAGCCAGATCAACACTCACTGACAATAAATCTGACTGTCGACCTACGACCTACGCGTCAGGTCAACACTTTCTGAGCATAAAATTGAATGTCGACCTACGACCTACGCGCCAGGTCAACACTCTCTGAACATAAATTTGACTGTCGACCTACGACCTACGCGCCAGGTCAACACTATCTTAATGTGAATCTGACTGTCGACCTACGACCTACGAGCCAGATCAACACTCTCTGAAAATAAATCTGACTGTCGACCTACGACCTACGCGCCAGGTCAACACTATCTTAATGTGAATCTGACTGTCGACCTACGACCTACGAGCCAGATCAACACTCTCTGAAAATAAATCTGACTGTCGACCTACAACCTACGCGCAAGGTCAACACTATCTTAATGTGAATCTGACTGTCGACCTACGACCTACGAGCCAGATCAACACTCTCTGAAAATAAATTTGACCTTTGACCTACGACCTACGAGCCAGATCAACACTCTCTGAAAATAAATCTGACTGTCGACCTACAACCTACGCGCAAGGTCAACACTATCTTAATGTGAATCTGACTGTCGACCTACGACCTACGAGCCAGATCAACACTCTCTGAAAATAAATTTGACCTTTGACCTACGACCTACGAGCCAGATCAACACTCTCTGTAAATAATTCTGACTGTCGACCTACGACCTACGCGCCAGGTCAACACTATCTTAATGTGAATCCGACTGTCGACCTACGACCTACGAGCCAGGTCAACACTGTCTTAATGGGATTCTGACTGTCGACTTACGACCTACGCGCCAAGTCAACACTATCTTAATGTGAATATGACTGTCGACCTACGACCTACGAGCCAGATCAACACTCTCTGAAAATAAATTTGACTGTCGACCTACGACCTACGAGCCAGATCAACACTTTCTGAGCATAAATTTGACTGTCGACCTACGACCTACGAGCCAGATCAACACTTTCTGAGCATAAATTTGACTGTCGACCTACGACCTACGCGCCAGCTCAACTCTATCTTAATGTGAATCTGACTGTCGACCTACGACCTACGAGCCAGATCAACACTCTCTGAAAATAAATCTGACTGTCGACCTACGACCTACGCGCCAGGTCGACACTTTCTGAAAATAAATTTGACTGTCGACCTACGACCTACGAGCCAGATCAACACTTTCTGAGCATAAAATTGACTGTCGACCTACGACCTACGAGCCAGATCAACACTTTCTGAGCATAAATTTGACTGTCGACCTACGACCTACGCGCCAGGTCAACTCTATCTTAATGTGAATCTGACTGTCGACCTACGACCTACGAGCCAGATCAACACTCTCTGAAAATAAATCTGACTGTCGACCTACGACCTACGCGCCAGGTCGACACTTTCTGAAAATAAATTTGACTGTCGACCTACGACCTACGAGCCAGATCAACACTTTCTGAGCATAAATTTGACTGTCGACCTACGACCTACGCGCCAGGTCAACACTATCTTAATGTGAATCTGACTGTCGACCTACGACCTACGAGCCAGATCAACACTCTCTGAAAATAAATCTGACTGTCGACCTACGACCTACGCGCCAGGTCAACACTATCTTAATGTGAATCTGACTGTCGACCTACGACCTACGCGCCAGGTCGACACTTTCTGAACATACATTTGACTGTCGACCTACGACCTACGCGCCAGGTCAACACTATCTTAATGGGAATCTGACTGTCGACCTACGACCTACGAGCCAGATCAACACTCTCTGAAAATAAATTTGACTGTCGACCTACGACCTACGAGCCAGATCAACACTTTCTGAGCATACAATTGACTGTCGACCTACGAATTACGCGCCAGGTCAACACTCTCTAAACATAAATTTGACTGTCGACCTACGACCTACGCGCCAGGTCAACACTCTCTGAACATAAATTTGACTGTCGACCTACGACCTACGCGCCAGGTCAACACTATCTTAATGTGAATATGACTGTCGACCTACGACCTACGAGCCAGATCAACACTCTCTTAAAATAAATCTGACTGTCGACCTACGACCTACGCGCCAGGTCAACACTATCTTAATGTGAATCTGACTGTCGACCTACGACCTACGAGCCAGATCAACACTCTCTGAAAATAAATCTGACTGTCGACCTACGACCTACGAGCCAGATCAACACTTTCTGAGCATAAAATTGACTGTCGACCTACGACCTACGCGCCAGGTCAACACTCTCTGAACATAAATTTGACTGTCGACCTACGACCTACGCGCCAGGTCAACACTATCTTAATGTGAATCTGACTGTCGACCTACGACCTACGAGCCAGATCAACACTCTCTGAAAAAAAATCTGACTGTCGACCTACGACCTACGCGCCAGGTCAACACTATCTTAATGTGAATCCGACTGTCGACCTACGACCTACGCACCAGATCAACACTCTCTGAAAATAAATTTGACTGTCGACCTACGACCTACGAGCCAGATCAACACTCTCTGAAAATAAATCTGACTGTCGACCTACGACCTACGAGCCAGATCAACACTCTCTGAAAATAAATCTGACTGTCGACCTACGACCTACGCGCCAGGTCAACACTATCGTAATGTGAATCTGACTGTCGACCTACGACCTACGAGCCAGATCAACACTCTCTGAAAATAAATTTGACTGTCGACCTACGACCTACGAGCCAGATCAACACTCTCTGTAAATAATTCTGACTGTCGACCTACGACCTACGCGCCAGGTCAACACTATCTTAATGTGAATCCGACTGTCGACCTACGACCTACGAGCCAGGTCAACACTGTCTTAATGGGATTCTGACTGTCGACTTACGACCTACGCGCCGAGTCAACACTATCTTAATGTGAATATGACTGTCGACCTACGACCTACGAGCCAGATCAACACTCTCTGAAAATAAATTTGACTGTCGATCTACGACCTACGAGCCAGATCAACACTTTCTAAGCATAAATTTGACTGTCGACCTACGACCTACGCGCCAGGTCAACTCTATCTTAATGTGAATCTGACTGTCGACCTACGACCTACGAGCCAGATCAACACTCTCTGAAAATAAATCTGACTGTCGACCTACGACCTACGCGCCAGGTCGACACTTTCTGAAAATAAATTTGACTGTCGACCTACGACCTACGAGCCAGATCTACATTTTCTGAGCATAAAATTGACTGTCGACCTACGACCTACGCGCCAGGTCAACACTATCTTAATGTGAATCTGACTGTCGACCTACGACCTACGCGCCAGATCAACACTCTCTGAAAATAAATTTGACTGTCGACCTACAACCTACGAGCCAGATCAACACTTTCTGAGCATAAAATTGACTGCCGACCTACGACCTACGCGCCAGGTCAACACTCTCTGAACATAAATTTGACTGTCGACCTACGACCTACGCGCCAGGTCAACACTATCTTAATGTGAATCTGACTGTCGACCTACGACCTACGAGCCAGATCAACACTCTCTGAAAATAAATCTGACTGTCGACCTACGACCTACGAGCCAGATCAACACTTTCTGAGCATAAAATTGACTGTCGACATACGACCTACGCGCCAGGTCAACACTCTCTGAACATAAATTTGACTGTCGACCTACGACCTACGCGCCAGGTCAACACTATCTTAATGTGAATCTGACTGTCGACCTACGACCTACGAGCCAGATCAACACTCTCTGAAAATAAATCTGACTGTCGACCTACGACCTACGAGCCAGATCAACACTTTCTGAGCATAAAATTGACTGTCGACCTACGACCTACGAGCCAGATCAACACTCTCTGAAAATAAATTTGACTGTCGACCTACGACCTACGAGCCAGATCAACACTCTCTGTAAATAATTCTGACTGTCGACCTACGACCTACGCGCCAGGTCAACACTATCTTAATGTGAATCCGACTGTCGACCTACGACCTACGAGCCAGGTCAACACTGTCTTAATGGGATTCTGACTGTCGACTTACGATCTACGCGCCAAGTCAACACTATCTTAATGTGAATATGACTGTCGACCTACGACCTACGAGCCAGATCAACACTCTCTGAAAATAAATTTGACTGTCGACCTACGACCTACGAGCCAGATCAACACTTTCTGAGCATAAATTTGACTGCCGACCTACGACCTACGCGCCAGGTCAACACTCTCTGAAAAAAAATCTGACTGTCGACCTACGACCTACGCGCCAGGTCAACACTATCTTAATGTGAATCCGACTGTCGACCTACGACCTACGCACCAGATCAACACTCTCTGAAAATAAATTTGACTGTCGACCTACGACCTACGAGCCAGATCAACACTCTCTGAAAATAAATCTGACTGTCGACCTACGACCTACGAGCCAGATTAACACTCTCTGAAAATAAATCTGACTGTCGACCTACGACCTACGCGCCAGGTCAACACTATCGTAATG
>JASEVX010000009.1:16199046-16364046 GCA_031761405.1 Serripes groenlandicus | reverse complement strand
TACCGTAAATGGTGAGAAATATACATGAACGCTTTCACAAGGGCAATGGGTATTTTGATGCTTCTGCAGCAGACGACATTTTGGTTATTTGGTTAACAGTGTTCTCTGATTGCTATACCGTAAATGGTGAGAAATATACATGAACGCTTTCACAAGGGCAATGGGTATTTTGATGCTTCTGCAGAAGACGAGTTTTTGGTTAACAGTATTCTTTAATTGCTTCACCGTAAATGGTTATAAATATAAATAAAGTCTTTCACAAGGGCTGATATAATGTTATGCTTCTGTAGCAGACGACCTTTGGTTATTTGGTTACCAATATACTCTGATTGCTTTACATGAAATAGTGAAAAATGTACATGAACGTTTTCAAAAGGGCAATGATGATGCTTCTGCAGCATACGACTTTTTGGTTAGTTGGTTAACAATATTCTGCTATACATACCGTAAATGGTGATAAATGAAAAAAAAATCACTATTTCCTATCGTCCAAAACCGTACCAGAACGTTCGATTACTGTGCCCAACTTTCTTTTACAACAACCGCCGGGACCTATAGATTGGATGGTATACTTTTTATAGCTCCACGACCTCGTACGCGACTGCAAGGGGCGATAGGAAATGTCATGGTTTTCAGGATTTCGCAGATATTCAACATATGTTGGGGTCTATTCCCGACTTTCCTATCGTCCAAAACCCTAGCAGAACGTTCGATTTCTGCGCCCGACCTTTTATTACAACAACCGCCGGGACCTATAGATTGCATGTTATACTTTTGATAGCTCTCAGACCTTGCACGCGACTGCAGGCGGTGATAGGAATAGGAAGGAAAGGTCATGGTTTTCGGAGTGGCTCAGAAATTCTGAAAATTTTGGGATCTATTCCCCAAAACCCTAGCAGAACGTTCGATTGTTGCCCAACTTGTTCTAACCTATAGACCAGGACCTATAAATTGCACCTAATTTACATCATTGTGTTGCACTCGGGACATTTCATGTAAGGAACCTTTGCCTTGCAATGACGTATCCTTGGATCTTTTCAGATATCTAAATTGAGCTTCAGCAGTAATATGATGATTCAAAAGTCATTAAATGAAAAGTCATGTTAAAATTAAACTCCAGACCACATCACACTAGTTTTGCATTTTGAACTATATATACCAGACAAAACATGTGACTACAGTTATTTCATGATGGTATTACAACACATATCAACTGCCAATGCGTAATTTGCAACAGGTACATACAAACATGGATTTTATGTCTAATCTGATAGAAGAATGCATCATAATTTGGTTGCACTCGGGACATAATTGAATAGGAAGCATAGCTTCAAAATGGAGAAAACGTATGTCCATTTTAACAGTTATGGTGACATATTTTAAGGAAAGAAATAATTAACAAGTGATTAAAAGGAACAATAACACCTATTACAATGGAATAAAAACAATTTTGAAGAAAAAAACATCTGGCTATATGCAGGAAATAAGCATGCCATATTAACTGTGAAAGACCAGTTTCACAACATACAAACAAATTGGACAAGAAATAATAGTTTGTAACCATGGATCATATCAAAGAAATAATTAGACTTGAACTAACTTTTACAATTACAGTGGATTTGCGAAAAATGAGTAAAAAAACATGTTTGTGTTATCGACAAATTTATGGTTATTTGTTTAGTTCTACTGGCCAAAGGGCAGAAAAGCTTATGCCGTGGCGTGGTGTCCGTCGTCCGTGCGTCCGTAAACAATTGCTTGTGAACGCAATACAGTCTTCAGTTTTGATAGTATCTCAATCAAACTTATACAGTAGTGAGATATTCATGATAACTCGGTTCCTTCTGCTAACCAGCCAGATCCGCCCATGCAAGACTGGATTATGGCCCTTGAAATTGTCAAAATTGCTATAATACAGCTTGTGAATACAATAAAGCATCCATTTACTATTCGATCTTCACCAAACTTAGATAGTAATTAAATATTGATGAGAGCTTGGTTCCTTTGCAAACCAGCCAGATCCGCCCATGCAAGGCTGGATTATGGCCCTTAAATATGCTAAAATTGCTATAATAGAGCCTGTGAACACAATAGAGGCTCCATTTACTATCAGATCTTCACCAAACTTAGATAGTAGTTAAATATTGATGAGCGATATATATATTCAGATATTTACATTTTCGAATAAACACAACACAAGACAAATTGTATCTGTACAATCTCGTGGTTAATAACAACAGCTCTTTACATTGATTTCATCATATAGGCGGCTTGTTTACTGTAAACGGGTAACTGTTCACATTTTGTTGCTACTTATTATCTCCTTGCAACAACAAGGTCGTTCAGGGTATAAAGGGGTATAAAACCCGTACATACATGACCCAATGACATCATCGCTCTAGTTCATTAGATTTTTATAAAACTTCACACATATGTACATAAGCATAGGCTCATTTATAATATCTCATTTTCATGATCTATATCAAGGACAAGGTCACAGTTACTGAGTAACTATATTAGTGTCTGAATGTCATCGCTCTAGCAACTTCCTTTCTTCTCTGATTGGTATAGAACTTAATACATATGTTCACAAAAATCGTCTCTTGCACAAGTTAGTCAAGTTTACGGTCAGTGACAATAACATTTCAATGTAATCGCTCTATCATTGGGACTTTCGGTAGCCTGGCTAATGTTCTACTAAATGGTAGTTTCACAGCAGGCTTTTCCATTGTTTATTACATTTTCGTGATATTAGTTAAAATTCCTGGTAAAAGACAACCTTTTAAAGTCAAAATGTTCATTATTTGTTTTTTGATGTCCCGAGTGCAACATTAAACTGCAATTATTAAACTCTGGAAGCTTTCAATATGGAATAGAAATTCATACAAATGTTACCATTTTCCTTAAATTAGTTCTGTTAGGTACTCATTACAGTAACAAAACCCATCTCAAAATTATTATTTAAAAAAAAAAGAGAACTAAGGTTCTCCAAAGCTAAATAAAAATACCCATTATTAATGAGTTACTTTCAATGCCCTTGCAGATTGTACTTGAAAAGCCATTTAAGATTTAAATCTATGCTAATGTATACTAAATAAACCCATGATATTGATTTAGGTAAATTAAAATGACTCTGACAGTGTCGCAAATATATATGTAAAATTGTGTTGCACTCGGACATCATATATTACGCTGGTGTGAAATGTAAATGCAACATTTCATGGTTTTCACTATTGCTGTTCATCTTGTTGGTCGAAAATGAATTGATTTGGAAGTTTGTGCATGCCAAAAACCATGTTCCCTCCAAGACAATATGTTGCACTCGGGACAAAGCTGGATCCCCATATAATTATGGCTATTAGGGAACTTTAAGGAAAGCTTAGTGAGATTATAATCATTGGTAGTTTAAATAAACACACATAATTTCATTTTTCATGAGTTATCACCAAAATATAGTGACCAAATGTCATGTTTGCCTTTTGGTTGCGGTTTTACGCCGCTTTCAAAAGTATATCTGATATATCACGCAGTTTGTCCGGCTAAAGTGTTTGTGCGGCAGGTAGGATATCCAAAAATCCGGATGATCAGTGAATCGAGGTAGAAAGTTAACTTTTGCCTACATACAGGTATAAAGACAAAAGAGTTATTCCCCTTTAAACGGTCGAAGAACTATTATTCCAGATCTATTTTTTATGTAAACTCTTTCAACAACAAATCTGCAGCAAACGACTTTGAAAACAAATAACAATGATAGGAAAGTATGTCTATAAATGAAAGTTTAAATATTTAAATCATTTGAGTTTCATTCTGAGCAATTTCTGTTTTTTCCAAAATGTTTTAAAACGTCGTCTACTGCAGAGGCGTTAAATGCGTCTACATTATAGGGAAAGTGTTAAACGAATTCGTTTAACAATGCAACCAAATTTGATATTTCATATATTGATGATCGGGGTACTTTGATACGAAAACCTATAAGGACCATCTGAGAAAACAAATATATTGTAAAGTCGTAATAACGCGAAAAAAGGGCGTTATAGTGCGAAAAAAAGCGAAGTAACGCAAACAAGGTGAAGTAACACGAAATAGGCATAATAACGCAAAGTAAAGGCGTACTTATGCGAAGAAAGGTGTAGTAACGCGGAATAAAGGCATTATAACGCGAAAATAACGGCATAATAACTAAAAAAAAAAAAGGCGTAATAAAGCTAATAAAAAGCGTTATAACGCGAAATAAAGGCGTGATAACGCAAAAATAAAGGCTTAATAACGCGAAATAAGGGTGTAATAACGATAAACAAATGTGTATTAACGCTAATAAAAGGCGTTATTATGCGAAAGAAAGGCGTAGTAACGCGAAAATAAAGTCGTAATGTTATAATGCCTTGTTTCGCGTTACTTCGTCTTTTTTCGCATTATCACGATTTGTTCGCGTTATTACGACAGCGGGGAAAAGAGAAAATAAATTATTTGCCTATAGCAAAAATCAATATCTTTACCCAAACAAACAAATAATACCTTTTGAACTATTTTACTGCCAATTTTTACAAAGTCGACTCTTCCATATTAAAAATTTGACCACTCTATTATTCGTCCAATAGGAAATTCAGTAAAATTTTAAATTGTCTAAGTGTCAAACAATGCATATTTCAGGAGAGAAAGCTCGTTACGAGCTGTCTCACCTGAATCTACCTTGTTTGCAAAAACCTTTTATTGTCTTTAGCAGCGAAAGAGTTAACCCGGGCAAGCTCAGTGGTTTAATTAAATATGTATCAAATATAATCATTGATTGATTGATGGGGTTTAACACCGTTTTTAACAATTTTTCAGTTATATCACGGCGGCCAGTTCACCTACTCATGCATTTCCTGGTTTTCTCACACCAGTACTCCACACACAAATCTTCCTAAGCAACTGGCTGCTTTCCAACATAGACTCAGCCCATTGGTGGAAGACGAATGACGAATGTCGCATTGACTTTTGTCAATCGTCGGGAAGAATGTTGGCCGAGCCGGGATTCGAACTCACAATACCTGGATTGAAAGCCCGCGTCGTTACCGACTGAGCTACCAGGGCTCGGCTCTGATATAATCAAAGCATGTGCATGGGAAAAGGTAAACGTTGGAATGTTATTACCACAAACGGATTACACTCGTAGACACAATTCGATTGACAAGTCCATGTGGAAAGGAAGTCGGTTACATTAACCCTTTCCCTCATACGACAATTCTGCAGCACACGACTTTGAACATATTTTGTCAAAAAATAGAAAATCTCTATAATTGAATGGATAACCTATGACTAAAAGTGGAAAACATTGTGGCAAAAGGAGAAATTGCTCGTTTTGAGCAATTTCTTCTTTTGTCACTATGTTTTCAAAAAGCTGTCTGCTGCAGAGGCGTCAGAAAGCGTCTATATGAGGGAAAGGGTTAACAGACTACGTGTGCGAGAAGACAATAAACTTGGGTTTGATATTATTAACCGTTTCCCAATATAAAATAAATCTGCAGCAGACGACTCTGAATTTATCAAGCCCAAAATATAGAAAATCTGTAAAAATGATAGTATGATTATTGAATAGAGTCAAAATCATCGTGGCAAATGGATAAATTGCTCATGATGAACACTTTCTCTTTTTGTCACAACGATTTCAAAAGTAGTTCGCTGCAGAGGTATCATTGATTGATTGATTGATTGATTGATTGATTGATTGATTGATTGATTAATTGATTGATTGGGGTTTAACGTCGTTTTTAACAATTTCTCAGTTATATCACGGCGGCCAGTTCACCTACTCATGCATTTCCTGGTTTTCTCACACCAGAACTCCACACAACAATCTTCCCAAGCAACGGGCTGCTTTCCCACATATACTTAGCCCATTGGTGGAAGACGAATGACGCATGTCGTATTGACTTTTGTCAATCGTCGGGAAGAAAGTTGGCCGAGCCGGGATTCGAACTCACAATACCTGGATTGACAGCCCGCGTCGTTACCGACTGAGCTACCGGGGCTCGGCTCTGATATAATCAAAGCATGTGCATGGGAAAAGGTAAACGTTGGAATGTTATGACTACAAACGGATTATCCTCGTAGACACAATTCGATTGACAAGTCCATGTGGAAAGGAAGACGGTCACATTAACCCTTTCCCTCATACGACAATTCTGCAGCAGACGAATTTGAACATATTTTGTCAAAAAATGGAAAATCTCTATAATTAAATGGATAACTTATGACTAAAAGTGGGAAACATTGTGGCAAAAGGAGAAATTGCTCGTTTTGAGCAAATTCTTCTTTTGTCACTATGTTTTCAAAACGCCGTCTGCTGCAGAGGCGTCAGAAAGCGTCTATATGAGGGAAAGTGTTAACAGACTACGTGTGCGATAAGACAAGAAACTTGGGTTTGATATTATTAACCGTTTCCCAATATAAAATAATCTGCCACAGACGACTCTGAATTTATCAAGCCCAAAATATAGAAAATCTGTATAAATGATAGTATGATTATTGAATAGAGTCGAAATCATCGTGGCAAATGGAGAAATTGCTCATAATGAACAATTTCTCCTTTTGTCACAACGATTTCAAAAGTAGTTTGTTGCAGAGGCGTCTATGGGCGTCTGTATGTGAGTAAAGGCTTAATATGCCGCCATGGTATGTGTCACCTAGATACTGTCGAGAAGAAAACCAGTTTGTCCGGCTAAAGTGTTTGTGCGGCAGGTAGGATATCCAAAAATCCGGATGATCAGTGAATCGAGGTAGAAAGTTAACTTTTGCCTACATACAGGAATAAAGACAAAAGAGTTATTCCCCTTTAAACGGTCGAAGAACTATTATTCCAGATCTATTTGTTATGTAAACTCTTTCAAAGTCAAATCTGCAGCAAACGACTTTGAAAACAAATAACAATGATAGGAAAGTATGTCTATAAATGAAAGTTTAAATATTTAAATCATTTGAGTTTCATTCTGAGCAATTTCTGTTTTTTCCAAAATGTTTTAAAACGTCGTCTACTGCAGAGGCGTTAAATGCGTCTACATTATAGGGAAAGTGTTAAACGAATTCGTTTGGAAATGCAAACAAATTTGATATTTCATATGATGATCGGGGTACTTTGATACGAAAGCCTATAAGGACCATCTGAGAAAACAAATATATTGTAAAGTCGTAATAACGCGAAAAAAGTGCGTTATAATGCGAAAGAAAGCGAAGTAACGCGAACAAGGTGAAGTAACACGAAATACGGCATAATAACGCAACGTTAAGGCGTACTAATGCGAAGAAAGGCGTAGTAACGCGGAATAAAGGCATTATAACGCGAAATTAAAGGCATAATACGTGTGAAAGCTTGAGCCGAAGGCTCGAGCGAAGCACGCCTATAGGTTACACGTACGAAAACATCATACGAGATCAAAACAACGAGAATTCAGTACAATTTTACTGTTTTTCACATATCAAATCTCAACCCCATAGCACTTTTTTTCGGCCAGTTTGCTTCCGGTCTTACTGGACGGACAAATTACCGTAACCTATTAATTTCGTAACCGGTAAAACCCGCATTCACGATATTCGTATGTTTTGCCAAATCAAAAAATACTAAGAACTAGAGAGAAAAATTAAATTAAATTCCTTCTCGATAAAGGAAAGAAAACAAGGAATCTGACACGTGATAATTTGCGTGTAATTGCACTCTTTTCTATTTTTAAAATGATATTTTCTCAACCGGAAGTAAACACATCCAAATGTGACGTCATTGCAACGAAAGTAACGTCATTGTAAGGCAAGTAAGAAATAGTTAACAAAAGGAAAACGACAGGAATGGTAGGAAAAGATAGTTTGACTCGTCACAAATGGACTTCATTCACTGCAAAGACTTTATGAAGGGTAAGTCGACTATTCTTTTGTACCTGTCATAGTTATTTCATGGAGTTTATATCTTGGCAATATAGAGAAGCAATAAACACTTGAAAATGATTGTAAATATTTCAACGGAAGTTATCGTTCGTTACACTGGCCTCGGATATTATTTAAACTGAAAAGGACGAACAATTCTGTTTCTGTATCGACATAGCTTCATTTCAAGGTAGGATATTTATTATATCAATAATTTGCTTAAAAATATAACTTCATTTCTAAATTATGTGTTAGTATCTCGTATCTGTTGAGAACCGTTCCACGATGCTTTGGTCAAATCGCGTGACGTCACATCGTGTGTATTGTTTTTGTCTGTATATGTTCCACGATGATTACGTCACATCGCGTCACGTCACATAGTGTGTATTGTTTTTGTCTGTATCTGTCATTTGAAGCCGTCTTGTCAAATGTTGACCCCACTGAAGAAAATAGCTAAACTATCATATCTTGGACTGTCTAGTTGTATTTACTTTAAGACGTTTATTAATATATTGAAGTAAATCTAGTAAACAAACAAAACTTCAGTCAATTTCAAATTTAATATTTGCCTTCAATATACTTTTTTACATTGTACAGTTTAACAGTTTATGTCTATGACCTAGCATTTGTCAAATCATGAAAGTATGACCAGAATCAGTTCACCCTGGTTTTGGGGTATACATAGTAAATGTCTTAAGCCATATATCCTCCAACAAGAAAGAGAGGGAAACACTTTCATGCCTCCAAATGAGTCCATTGTTTTAAAGAAATTATGTCATATGTGGACTATCAGTAAAACACGTAACTTTTCATTCAACAGGCTGAATTTCTAGTAGTTTCACCTCTTTTGGGGAGTTGTCTTACTTAAACACTTATTACATATACATTTTTATCCAGGCTTCTAGTGAAAATATATTACTCCCTGTACCCTTTTCAAAAGCTTTTATAATTGAGCAATAACAATTAAAAAAAGAAATGGTTATCAACATTGATAACTCTGAGAATCTGTACATGTCCAAGGTTTGATCCAGCTTTGATAACCGTTCTAATATCAAAGTTTTAACGAAATTTACTAACAATGTTAAATTATTGCAAATTCTTCTGGAAAATCCATTTCTCTGTTTGTACATTTTATCATTTCTTTACTATAAACATACTGCTAATTGTTTTATGCAATAAAATATATATTGAATATATTGATCAGATCTTTCATTATCCATTTTTTTTTTTCAAACAACATATTTCAGATACATGTATATATAATCAGTTGTTGACACTAAGTCTGATACTTATTAACAAATAATCTGATGCTGTTTCATGTTTTATAAATTAAAAACCAGAAAAGGAGATAGGGGTTCAAAGTGAACATATTGTTGAATAGGAACATATTGTTCATTTTGGATATGTTCATTTTGGATCAATTACACCATTCCGACAATGTATTCAGATTAGTCACAGAAATCAAGTAATTTACATCAGGCAAGGGGCTAAACTTTACCCTTTCCAACATACATCATTATAAATGGGACTTTTGAAAATATTTTTCAAAAATTACAGTTTTCTCAGTCTGTATGCATAGTGTTCTCATCTTAAATTGTCTCAAGATTATACATTCAGCCAGATCATGCAAAGTTAGCCATCTGCCTTGGAAGATTGTTGTGTGGACTGTGGAGTATTTTAGTATTCTAGAAAGCCAGGGCAAAATGTTAGGTGAACTGAAGTACCATTGAAAGTAATGTTAAGTGCAAGTCATTCAATCAACCATGGTAATAGTCAGTTTCCAATTATATGTATTACTAGTTTACAAATAACTGGCATTTGTAAAAAATAAATCAGAACATTCTTCAATGCCTTCTAGTGTTGTTTTCCATCAACATCCTTGGAAATCTTACAGTCTGTTACAATCCTGACCTAATAAAATATAAAACAGATATATATGTACAAATTACAAAGTTTCGTTTTTTTCAAAATGTTTTTTTCAAATTCTGTTTTTGTAACTTTCTGCAATTTGCCTATTAATTTGTTTCTTGTTGGGGGACAGACAGTGCTTAATTAATTTGTTCTTGCTTTCACATGACCTAGGCTTTGCCTATTAACATATTAACTCAAAAATAAAGGCGTAATAAAGCTAATAAAAAGCGTTATAACGCGAAATAAAGGCGTAATAACGCGAAATAAGGGTGTAATAACGATAAACAAATGTGTATAAACACTAATAAAAGGCGTTACAAGAGAAAGTTGATGCAAGGCATCAATGTCGCCGGAAAAGACTGCATTGATTTATTTTTTAACACACATGTATTCTTGACTTTCATTAGTCTAAACATACACATAATGTTTTCATAAGGACTAATTCCAGGATTTTTGAAATTCCACATAGATCTACAAATTTCAGGATATCTTTTGGTCAGGATTTTGGACGTTTTGTATTTGTCAATAAAACCACAACAAATTAATACATTTTGGGATTTAAATCTACCTGCAATAAAAAGCTATTAAACCCTTTCCATGTCTGAAGCAACAATGAAAACCTTTTTAAAAATGCTTAAAACATTGAGAAAACGGTTAAATTGCTGAAGACATGAACTTCCTCCTTTTTAATAATAATTATAAATAAATATTTCACAAATTTATCCTCATATGTTTAAAAAGTAGACCACACTTGAAACAACATATCAGCTAAATTGTTTATATAAATCGTTGATGCATACAATATATGTTTGGCGCAAGAGAAATGCCAGTTGCGAGTCCCATTACTATTTAATAGGTGGCAAGTATGAAATTAATTGGGTGCGAAAGAGCAGTTTTTCTTTATTTCTAAATCTATTGTTTATCAGAGTTTGTTCTTCTCTTAATTTGTTTCAAGCCAAATAAACATTTAATATCACATATATTTAATCATTTAAGTGTGTAATATTAGCTATCTATCTGTAATAAGGTGTTTGAGCATATTTTCAAAATGTTGACCTTTGTTTCAAGATCGAGTCGAGTGTCAGACATCGAAGAAAGTGAATAAAAAATCAGGCAAAGCTTTAGTGCATGTTTTATTCCACTGCATTCGAGAGAGAAAAGCATTTCTATAGTATCTTTCTTTCTCCTACATTCGACCCATGCACTCGATTCGTGACGTTTAAGAAATCAATTTGTCGTGCGACATTTTTTGTCTGCATAAGTCACTTTTCTAAGTTTACATTTTACTTCCGGTTACTTCGCTTTGTTTACATTTTGGCAATATGAAACTAGGTCACGAACTGAGGAAAAAGCGTTTCGACGTTCACGACCGATAAACAGGCTTATATTTGAGACATATTTTCACACAAAAAAATCTTATTCTTGTTTCTGTTACCAGTTTGTGTTGATACTTATCTATTAAAAGGAGAATTCGACGTGACTTACATAAAAGCAAGCAGGTGCGCGTATGTAAACAAATTTGACTGTGCGACGTAAAGGTTTGTAGTTATCGCCTTTTGATTACATAGTTTATGAAAATAAAGTATCCCAGTCTAACTAATAGGGACTGTTTTGTCTTCGTAAATAAAACAAAAAAACAGAAATGCGAGTCAAAATAAAGAAACTGAAAATACCTAAAACATCGGAATATTTATTTCATTTTAGATGTGTCATAACTTAGTGTTTTTAAACAAACACAATTGTAATATGTTCAAGACATCTAAATGTGTTTCTTTCCAATAATAATTCCCCCTCCCATGTGATTTCCGAAAACCTATTAAAAATAGAAGTCGCGGGCTTCTGGCCGGCGACTAATTATGCGAAAGAAAGGCGTAGTAACGCGAAAATAAAGTCGTAATGTTATAATGCCTTGTTTTCGCGTTACTTCGTCTTTTTTCGCATTATCACGATTTGTTCGCGTTATTACGAATTGAAAATTGTTATTTTGTTCTCAGATGGTCCTAATAGGCTTTCGTACTTTGATGATGCGTATTGCAAAACTTGTCAGAAATTACAGCTGAAGCCACTTACTGCCTACCTAAAAGTATGAAAAGCACGGGGAAAAAAATACTTCTTACAGGAATAAATTTTCAAAGGAGAAGGGATGCATCCTACATTAATCCTTAGCTAAAATAATTGATTTTAAAAAAATGTGCCTTCCAAAGAAATAAAGTCTAAATATATAGTCTATACACTCCATAGAATGACTCAGTTTGGATTATTTCTGCTTCATTCGGATGAAATTAAAAGAAATTGAAATGAAATTGGGGTTTTAATTGACATGATGTCATTTGGTAGGTTTTTCGCAGGGCATACATGACATGTGAATAAACAGCGGGAAAAAAAAATGATTTGCCTATAGCAAAAATCAATATACCAAAGACCTAGTGTGTTATTAGGTCTTTGCCCAAACAAAACAAATAATACCTTTTAAACTATTTTACTGCCAATTTTTATAAAGTCGACTCTTCCATATTAAAAATTGGACCACTCTATTATTCGTCCAATAGGAAATTCGGTAAAATTTTGAATTGTCTAAGTGTCAAACAATGCATATTTCAGGAGAGATAGCTCGTTACGAGCTGTCTCACCTGAATCTACCTTGTTTGCAAAAACCTTTTATTGTCTTTAGCAGCGAAAGAGTTAACCCGGGCAAGCTCTGTGGTTTAATTAAATATGTATCAGATATAATCATTGATTGATTGATCGGGTTTAACACCGTTTTTAACAATTTTTCAGTTATATCACGGCGGCCAGTTCACCTACTCATGCATTTCCTGGTTTTCTCACACCAGCACTCCACACAACAATCTTCCCAAGCAACGGGCTGCTTTCCCACATAGACTTAGCCCATTGGTGGAAGACGAATGACGCATGTCGCATTGACTTTTGTCAATCGTCGGGAAGAAAGTTGGCCGAGCCGGGATTCGAACTCACAATACCTGGATTGAAAGCCCGCGTCGTTACCGACTGAGCTACCGGGGCTCGGCTCTGATATAATCAAAGCATGTGCATGGGAAAAGGTAAACGTTGGAATGTTATGACTACAAACGGATTACCCTCGTAGACACAATTCGATTGACAAGTCCATGTGGAAAGGAAGTCGGTCACATTTACCCTTTCCCTCATACGACAATTCTGCAGCAGACGAATTTGAACATATTTTGTCAAAAAATGGAAAATCTCTATAATTAAATGAATAACCTATGACTAAAAGTGGGAAACATTGTGGCAAAAGGAGAAATTGCTCGTTTTGAGCAAATTCTTCTTTCGTCACTATGTTTTCAAAATGCCGTCTGCTGCAGAGGCGTCAGAAAGCGTCTATATGAGGGAAAGGGTTAACAGACTACGTGTGCGATAAGGCAAGAAACATTGGTTTGATATTATTAACCCAATATAAAATAATCTGCAACAGACGACTTTGAAATGATCAAACCCAAAATATATAAAATCTGTATAAATGATAGTATGATTATTGAATAGAGTCGAAACCATCGTGGCAAATGGAGAAATTGCTCATGATGAGCAATTTCTCCATTTGTCACAACGATTTCAAAAGTAGTTCGCTGCAGAGGTGTCAATGAGCGTCTGTATGTGATAAAGGCTTAATATGCCGCCATGGTATGTGTCACCTAGATACTGTCGAGAAGAAAACCAGTTAGAGCCGTCCCGCGAGAAAACCAACGTTGTGGACTCTGCGTAACGTATCGACTCGGATCAGTCTAAGCATGCCGCGCAGGCTTACCCGGATAGACACTTTTCGCCTCTTGTGGATTTTCTTTTTCAGGAATAATTACTCTATACCTCTATCCCCCTGAGACGGAATGTGTCGACCCGGATCAGTCTGCGCGGACTGCGCAGGCTGATCCGGTCGATACATTACGCAGATGCCACGGGACGGCTCGTTTTAACCATACCCGAACCAATCAATACAGCTGTAAGTATGTTGCAACACAATCTGTGCAAACCTGCACATACTTGGACCTTGTTATAGGTAGGTTATGCTCTGCTATCTTTAATGTTTACTTGTGGATAAATATTTTAGACATTTGTCATTGTCAAATAAGTTCAGATCGATATTCAATAATAGATATGATATAAGCCCTAGATACAAAAACCCTTTCGAAATATGCGACCGGTAAACAACGAGTATCTGTATCTTAGCGTAGAGCTAAACCCATTGGGTTACTTCGAAACCATTACAAATTGTTGATTGATTGTTGATCGATTGATTGTTGATCGATTGATTGTTGAGTTATTGATTGTTGATTGATTGATTGATTGATTGATTGTTTGGTGCTTTACGCCGCTTTCCACAATTTTTCATTCATATCACGGTGTTTACTGGGTAAGTTACCAGTACTACTGGTCCATTTACCCTGACACTAGTCAGTCAGTCGTAATGCTTACCCCGCAACTCTGAGCGCGAAGGACGGCAGCCATTACTACATTTGGTAAGACGAACCGGCCGGGGTCCGCTCGCACCCGCGCAGGACGCTCTACCAATATACCATCGAGACCGCTGATGAAATCGTATAATAACATTTATGAATTATTACATTATATCTGATATAAGTCAAAATGTGCTTTTATTTTCGCGATTTCAACATTTTCGCAAACCTTACCGTAACATGGCTTTAAACTACCAGCTTGTACAGTATAAAGAGAATGGAACATCGATTTATACCTTACATTGTCAAACTGATACTTTCGAATTTACATCAAAATAAAATCTGTGAAAAAGCCTTCCAAACTATCCCACTCACTTATCAATGTGTTACTATATTTTGATGAAAACGGCGATATATGCATGCTACATGTAGATACATATTTTAAGTTTCATATTTGCCTTTTCAGTATAGAACATGATCTGTAAATGCAAAAGAATCGTTGATATATTGATTGTTTGGTACGACTGGTCTATTTATCCTGAAAGTGAAAATATGTAATCTGACCGATTTCTTCTTCTTAAACACTATTTTATCAAACCGTCTGATACAGAGGCACAAACAAACGGTCATCGTATCTACGCACGTGTTCAGTGAAGGCTAAACTCACATAACTACCTAGAAACGGTTTCCATGTTTAAGACATTCTTCCTCGTCGTCATTGGGGTTGTCCCTTGCCCATATATACAGAAAGCTTGCAGCAGACAACTTTGAAAATATCTAGACAGAAACGTTATAGAACATACAAATAATTTTAAGTATAATTAATTGTAACGAGTTTAACACTTCCACTGCCAAAATTTCACAAAGACGACTTTTTCATGTTTAAAATAGGACCACTCCAGTTTTCGTCCAACAGGAAATTCGGTCAAATTTAATGTCTAACTGGCAAACAAAGCAGATTTCAGGAGAGACAGCTTGTTATGAGCTGTCTCACTTGAATCTGCATTGTTTGCAAAAGTCTTTAAATTCCTTTGGCAGCGAAATGGTTAAACATTGTGGGAAAACTAGAAATTGCTCATCATGAGTTATTTCTCCCTTTGCCACGATGATTTTTCAAAAGTTGTCTCATGAAGATTCATTAAAGTGCGTCTGTAAGTGGGAAAGGCTTATCAGCCAGTCACCTCTTATCATATCAAACCACAACAATAATCTTCATTTCAGACGAAATCAAATGAATGTTATTGTGATGAACTTCCGACTCGTAAAAAATACCCTTATAGAATATAGGTCAGAGCGGCCTTTTTTGATAACGTCTTTAGTATAAAAAACATGTTCTTAACCCTTTCCCGAATAATATTAACAATCATCGGAAGACTTTGAAAACATTGGAAATTCTTTTTAAAATTAGAGATTTGCTGAAATAAGTTGAACACAGTGTGGGAAAAGGAGATACCGCTTATTATGAGAAATGTCTCCGTTTGACACAGTGCTTTCAAGATACGTCTACAACTTAGTGATCAGAAAGCATCTGTAGGTGGGAAATGTTTGACATTAACCCTTTCCCTCATATAGACGCTTTCTGACGCCTCTGCACCAGACGGCTTTTTGAAAACATAGTGACAAAAGAAGAAATTGCTCAAAACGAGCAATAACTCCTTTTGTCACTATGTTTTCCACTTTTTGTCATAGGTTATCCATTGAAAACATAAAATGAAAATACCTTAACCCTTTCCCTCATACGACTTACTGCAGCAGACGACTTTGAACATATTTTGTCAAAACATAGAAAATCTCCATAATTGAATGGATAACCTATGACAAAAAGTGGAAGACATTGTGACAAAAGGAGAAATTGCACGTTTTGTGCAATTTCTTCTTTTGTCACTATGTTTTCAAAAAGCCGTCTGCTGCAGAGGCGTCATAACGCGTCTACATGAGGTAAAGGGTTAAATCTCTGAAATTATCATTTTTCAGTAGATTGTGAAACCAAAAAGCGGACGAAAGAAGAAATTGTACGTCATGAGCAATTTCACCTTTTGCCATATTGTTTTCAAATGACTTCTGCGTCTACGTGTGGAAAAGTGTTTATCGAAAATAGTATGATTGCCATTATGTCAAACGCTTACTGCAGACGGCATTCAAAAAACATGTGGAAAATAACTTCGGGAATTACATCCTGTTTTTGTTATACCAATTCCTAAATGATATAGTTGCGATTGGTTTCAATGTGATTCCGAATGTATATTAATCGTTCGGGCCGCCCCGGACTTCATTATCTTCAATACACTGGTTGCTAAGACCGATTTTCCTGTGGCGAGGTCCATGAGTATCTTGTTTATATCGGTGTATTTGTTTGTAATATAAGGTTGTACACTCGCGAGGCAGTTTTACTAAGAGGGAAGTATAAACAGAATAATATTGCTTTTTGGAATTAAAAGGTTTGTATTTTGCTTTTAACGTTTATATATATAATAGTATATATATATAATGTTATAATATAACAAATTGTGTAGCCATTTTCATATGAAACATTCGTTGCTCATACAATCAAAACTTATTTAAGAAATCAAACTTTGGATTCAAATTAATAAGCCATATATAAAAGTAGGCCTACGTAAAATGAGTCACGGTGTCATGTCACACGTCGTGACTTACCAAACTGTGATAACCTAGTTTTTGATGCAATAAGGGCTTGTATCGACCCCGAAACTTTTCAATTTGTCGATGTAAAATAAGCAGAGACACGAAGCGAAATTATCAAGTCTAATGGCAAGTTGTAGCATTGGTTTTTTTTTAATTGAAAATTCGATGTCGAAAACATTTCCGTAAAATAGAGCACGTTAAAGAAATAAACGTTGTTATGAGTCCTCAAATTTGAGCTGTTCCACGAAAAAAACTAACATTATGGAGTCTGCGTAATATATCGACCCAGATCAGCATGCGCCGTTCGCGCAGGCTCATCCGGACCGACACATTTCGTCTCATGGGGATAGAGGTATAGAGTAATGATTCTTGAAACAGAAAATTTACAGGAGGCGAAAAGTGTCTGCCCGGATTAGCCTGCGCGGCATGCTCAGGCTGATCCGGATCGATACTTTACGCAGAGTCCATAATGTTGGTTTTCTCGCCGACCGGCTCATTATATATTATCATACACAATGTCATCGTAGGACATCCACAGTTGTTGAGTCCGCTTTGCTCCAACATCACCCGTGGGATGTTTCACTGCCGTTCGCCATTTTGGCAGATAGACAATATTGTTTCTGCTTGGATGCAGCACATTGTTGTTCTGCGCCGCCAATCAGACAATCTGATCCCTCGCAAAAAAAACGAGTAAAGGTTCCCTTCTAAAACCGTGAGTGTGATTATTTGACCTCTGTTGGTTTTAGAATCACATATATTGTAATAATCTGTTTTAAAAGACGATAAACAGAAACGCTTATTTAAAATCTGTGGGCGCAGGACTTTTGAGTGCGTCTCCACGTATGAGATTATCGGAAATATAAGCATCATTTTGATTGGTGTATGTGTATTCTATTCTGTTCTGTTCTGTCAGAACGGCGAAACGACAGTGAAAAGTTGGAGCAACCGTGGGCATCCGACGATGACAGTATAATTGTATGCGACGATTGTGTAGGACGACGTGTAAATACTGAATAATACAGAGTAACATAATGTGCGCTGGTTATTATCGACGAATAGTGTTCATAGTTAGTAGAAATCTGATATCTATGTAAGGCCGAAACACTTCTTTCATCGAGCTCTCGAATTTAAACTTTGGACAAAAAGTACAATAGATTAAAATTGCTTTGTTCTGATTTACTTTAAAGAATTGAATTTTAACCTTTGAAAACTTTATTACAGAAAGTTTGAACATGTAAAAATATTATGAAAACATTAAAAACGATTAACTACTAAAATCTAGAAAAATTGCGAAAAGTGAAATATATACCAGTTACAAAACTAACTTAACCATGCTCATTGATTTTGTTAAAGTTACTTCACCAATACGTAGTATCATTTCCAAAATCTTAAACTTTCGTATTAGTATAGTCATGTTTAAAGTCGGCTGATTATCAAACCTTTGTCACAAATCTGCAGCAGACGACGTTGTCAACTTATGGGCAGAAATATGGTACAAATATATTTGAAATAATTATTATTGAATAGAGTTCGACAAATGTTGACAAAAGAGGAAATGGCTCATCAAAAGTTACCTTTCTAGTAACAAATGCCTTAACCCCATGCCAACTTACAGACGCATTTAAAAGTATATGTGAAAGAAAATGAGAAAGAAGGAGAAATTGCTTATAAATAGAAATGTCTTCTTTTACTATAATGTTTTCAACTATATTCACTTCTTAAACTATCATATGTGGATACCTTTCATATTTGCTTCAACATATTTGCAACGTCGTCTGCTGTTGATGTGTTGTTTTTGGGAAAGGGTAAAGGTTGGTTTCGTTAACGCCCCTCAAATATAAAATTCTCCACAACTATTTTGTTTTCTAGAATGGCACCTGTTTCTCTGACAGGGGCGTAGCTCCCTTCAGGCACTGTAGGCACGTGCCTATACATTTTTTTCTCAAAATGCCCCGAAATGCAGCTGCGGCGATAGACATCTGCGTAATGTATCGACCAGATCAGCCTGCGCTGTCCGCGCAGACTGATCCGGCCGACACATTCCGTATTTAGGGGGATAGATGTTTAGAGTAGTGATTCCTGAAACAGAAAATCCACAGGAGGCAAAAGGTGTCTATCCGGGTAGGCCTGTGTGGCATGCTTAGGCTGATCCGGGTCGATACTTTACGCAGAGTCCACAATGTAGATTTTCTCACGAGACGGCCTACACATTGATTATTGCAAAGCTACGCCCCTGTCTGAATAATGTGAATCAACAATGGTTACAAACCCGTTACGGTTAGTTATCGTAAACGCTACTCGAATATAAAATGTAACATTATTATTGTTTAGTCTAGAATGGCCACTGTTCCTGCACTACTGTTGGTACTGCTGTTGCAAACCACACGATCATACGACTTTATGCTGAACGTAGTGGATCAAGTTGAAAATGTCATGGGTGAAATCGCTAACGTATTCTCTGCTCCCCGCGAGACACTGATTAGAGATGACATCATCTGTGACCGCAGTTGTGAACCTACTGTCGTACTTGACACATATTTTGACAAGGATCGTGAGCATGAAAAATGCTGTGCTTGTAAAAGTTACCCAAAGTGGGCGGGTAAAGAAGTTAATTTGGACATTGAGTATGTGAGTGTTCTCGGTGAGAGTGTTGTGGTACCTGTAGATGCTGTG
Source organism: Serripes groenlandicus (assembly GCA_031761405.1). Classification (NCBI taxonomy): domain Eukaryota; kingdom Metazoa; phylum Mollusca; class Bivalvia; order Cardiida; family Cardiidae; genus Serripes; species Serripes groenlandicus. The sequence continues at coordinate 16,344,499 of JASEVX010000009.1, read as the reverse complement.
AAAAACGAGACAAAATACAAAATAGAAGTATATGAAGGTGAAATGGGAGAGATACCAAGTAATATATGTGACTGGGACGACAAGACCAAGACGCGGTATTTGGAAAGTTTTCGGAACTTCGAAGTCTTCTGGAACAAAATAGTGAAGATCGATTTCACGAGAAATAGAATTCGTCAAGTCGTTAATTTAACTTGCTTATCAAATCTGGACACCCTGGAACTTGGCTTTAACAGCATTACGCATTTGAATAACAACTCGTTTCACACACTAACTCACTTACGAGTATTAAATCTGGAGAGTAATTGGATTACGGCAATGGATCCCTCCGTACTGACAAGTCCAAAACTCCACTTAACGTACGTGAATCTACGGAAAAATAACATAACTCAACTGGACGTCACAAACTGTATGAGTTTGTATCCATTTTGTGATATTGACTACAGCAATAACAGTATTACTGAATTAACAAACGTGCATAATTTCAAACTAGATACGGCTTTGACGTACGGACCGGGCTACGTTAATCTTCAGGCTAATAAAATAACCACTTTTCCGGACTTGACGAATCTTCTTAACCTCGATTCAATAGCGCAATTAGGACAAATACTGGAGTTCGGGTTTGACCTACAAGATGTGCCTATAATCTGTGACGGAAGAATGGAGCCATACTTAGAATTAGCAAGACAGATGGAAGAATCCTTTTGGAGAAATTACATGGATGTAAAGTGTGCCGCACCCGAAGCATTGGCAGGTCGAATGATAAAGGATATAGAACTGGACGAGTTGGTTACAAACGACTTGTGTTACCAAGATTGTAAATGCCAGTGTCAACCAAGTCAGCACAAATTACATGTTGATTGTTCCGGAATGGGGATTACGGACATGTCAACAGGTGAACTCCCACATCCTGCGTATTGTGATCAAATAAGTCTTAATCTGGCTGACAATGACATCAAGTATGTTGACAATATAGTCAATCTAGATAAAGTAACGGCTCTTAATCTTTCTAACAACGACATAATCGGAATTTCTCCTGAAGTGACTCTCCAATTGAACAACTTTACCCTGTTCGACCTGACAAATAACAGTAATCTAAGAATGCTTCCAGAACAGTTTAGATATCTGAACTCTTGTAAAGTTCATTTTGATAGTATTCTAAATATTGATTGTTACTCAACATGGGTTTCCGAATGGTCGCAGAAATCAAGTTGCGATGGGCAAATGGAGGTATTCCAGTGCCAGGTGCCGGGTCATGGTTTGATGCCAGTTACAGAGTTTAACAAAGACATGCTTGATTGTGAAAACAATGACACTCTCTATACTAAAGAAGCTGTAAGTTTAGCCATTACCACGTTGATCATTATCATCATTGCTATTATCACACATCAGCTACGGTATGAGATACTGATTACTCTATTACGTTTACGCAGGACAAAAAAGAACGAAGTCGTACCATCGTTTGCGTACGATGCATATTTTTCTTTTGACGAAGAAAACGCTGATCTTAGAAAATGGGTGAATGCAGAACTAATACCACAGCTTGAAGACCGAGGTTACAAAAACTTTCTGAGTTATCGAGACATAGACTTTGGAGCAGTTCGAGATAACATGACGATAGAAATTCTCAACAGAACTCGTAACTTCGTTTTGATCCTCTCTCAATCCTACTTCCTCGAACAGGAGGGCATTTGCTGGACAGACCGGGAATGGAAGCACGGCTGGCACATGTTCAAATCAAACAAGTTTAAAAACATCGTACTGGTTAACTTCGATCACGTTTCCTCATTTGATGCCGATCATCCACAAATAAAAGCTTTTTTGAGAGTCGGAGGGCAGGTAAACTTCACTAATCGAAGCAGAGACATCATTGAACAAATTTCTCGGAAACTCGGTCCACCGTTAGTCAAAGATACATTTACAAATAAGTCGTTCGAAAGCAAGAAAGCCATGTTCGACGTCAACAGTCTGTTCCTTGTTGACGATCCCATTATTAGGACTTCCTTCGTACCTCATCTTTCCATAGAGTCAAAGGAAAACGAAGAAAATGCAACCGAGGAAACTGGTGGTATTCAAAACGTATTTAATAACTTCGTTAAAGATCAATCGAAACCGGTTTTTAGATTCCAGCGATACTCATAGACGAATATTGCTTTTATAAGTACACTCAAATGTGATCCGTATATGGACTCGGCGAAGGTGTAAGATATCGCTATAGTTCGTGGACGTGTCAGTCATTGGCAATGACCGGAAAGTCCACGAGCAACACCGATCTCAATCGGAACTCCTCGGGTAATTCCGTCATTCTTCATTGGTGAAATTCCGATTGCACCGATCTCTAACGACCTCATACGGAAATTGGATTAATTTACCTTCAGGCCCACCATGAATAATAAGAAAATATTTAGCCGTGTTTCAAAGTTGTGTCTTATTTCAACCAAAGACATTATTAATTAATGAAACCGTCAATGTGATAGAGTACTGTGCATCTGTGATCTGTGAAGCTTCAGATCAGCATGAACATCTCCTCCGTCTTATCAAATTGTGTACAACTTTTTATTCAATAAGGTGTTATCTCATTTATAAATGATTGTTCCCAAAGTCGTCTGCTGAATCGGTAAGTCGTACCAAACAAGATACCATCAAATCATTAACTTTTTGGGAAGTAGCTTTTATCCAGGATTTTATTATCTTTTTAAAAAGTAGTGAATAAAGGAGTTCGTGCAATCTGATCTTGATATATATGTAGTCCGAAAAGTTCGTTAATTCAGCTCCATAGTAAATGTTGTCTTAATCTGGCGAATATCAGGATACGAGTTAACAAATATGTATATACAACCAGCGAAGTTTCACTATATTTTGAATAATAGCTCCTGAGCCATTTATCTATTTACATTTTCCATATAGACGCTTTCTGCAGCAGACGAATTTTTAAAACATTGTGTCAAAAAGAGAAATTGCTCATTATGAGCAATTTCTTCTTTTGTCACAGTGTTTTAAACTTTATTTAATAATTGTTATTTCCTTTAGTTTAGGAGTTACCATTATTTGGACTAAATGTTTTCAAAGTAGCCTGCTACATATTTTATGTATTTGTGAAAGGGTTAATACAACATATTAATTAGTTGTGATTAAAGATTAAAGATAACAAATAAAGAGACTATTTTGGAGTGTTTCAAAGATGCGACTTATTTCAACCAAAGCCAACGAAAGATAATGAGTTCATCCATTGTACACTTTCGCATTAATGATCTGTGAAGGTTCAGAGCAGCATGTAAATCTTGTCAGTGTTATCAAAGCCCAGTCGGTAGAGACACGGGCTGTCAATCCAGGGGTTGTGAGTTCGAATCCCGGCTCGGCAAACTTTTTTTCCGACGATTGACAAAAGTCAATGCGACATGCGTCATTCGTCTTCCACCAATGGGCTAAGTCTATGTGGAAAAGCAGCCAGTTGCTTGGGAAGTGTTTTGTGTGGAGTACTGGTGTAAGAAAACCAGGAAATGCATGAGTAGGTGAACTGGCCGCCGTGATATAACTGAGAAATTGTTAAAAACGGCGTTAAACCCCAATCAATCAATCAATCAAAGACGATACAACACTACATAAACTGCAAAAGGTGAGTTGCGTGAAATGTACATCTTGATCAGACTATATGGATGCAACATTGCAAACTTTGATCCATATCTGAAGTTATTCGCAAAGGCAAGGTTATATAATTTTCAATTGACAAGCTCAAATTATGACAGTAACGAACGTGTTTTGCTTGTTTGAATTGTCTTGTTTGCACCATTTACTCCACTTTCTAAAACGTTTCGGTTATATCACGGTGTTTATTGGGGGATTAAGCAGCACCACCGGTACGCCTATCCGGACAACGACGCACCAACTCGTAATGCTACTCCCACAATTCTTAGCACCAATGACGGAAGCCACAAGGACCAATATTTGGTATAGTTCTGATAGAGTTAGAACATAGTATATATCACAGAAAGACATGTTAATTGAATAAATGTGACAAAAGAAGAGTTTGTGAATCAATGGGAGATTTGTTCTCAATTCCAACTCCTCTATTAGGGTGGCAATTATAACGTGCAGGGGCGTAGCTACACATTTTTTCTCAAAATAAGGCCAAAATGCAGCTGCGGCGATAGACATCTGCGTAATGTATCAACCGGATCAGCCTGCGCTGTCCGCGCAGACTGATCCGGCCGACACATTCCGTCTTAGGGAGATAGATGTATAGAGTAGTTATTCCTGAAACAGAAAATCCACAGGAGGCGAAAAGTGTCTATCCGGGTAAGCCCGTTTGGCATGCTTAGGCTGATCCGGGTCGATACTTTACGCAGAGTCCACAGTGTTGATTTTCTCACGAGACGGCCTACACATTTATTATTGCAAAGCTACGCACCTGATGTGTCCAAACTTTATGAAAAGGCATCTACTTTTCGCAAACAGGAAGAAGATGTTGACCTTCATAAAAAACACTGCAGTCCAGCCAGTGTTATAGACCCACCATGGGAAGAGAACAATCTGGTCTTTGTGCACAGCTGGCTGAGTATTTTTATGAAGAACGTGATTAATTGAGAAATTAAAATGTTTGGTTGCTATAGACAGGTACTTGCTAAACAAAGGTGGTCTTTAGCACAGGTTAGACTGTATTTATTTATGATCGGTAGAGCTACTGTTCCTATATTGGAATGCAGTGGTTAGAGTTACAAACTTAGGCGACAACGCTCAATTATCCGCCATAAGAAAGCACAAAGCAAAAAACGCTCGTTTAATTTAGGCCCCACGTCGAACGATTATCCGTCTTGTCGCATCTGCGATTGATTCTTCCTGTTTTACGCCGCTTTCAACAAGTGTTCAGTTATATCGCGACCTTTCCTGTGTAAGTTACCAGTACTACTGGCTAGTCCGTCTATCCTGACACCAGCGACGAGTCAGTCGTAATGCTAATCCCGCCACCGTGAGCGCCAAGAAGGGAAGCCATTACTACAATTTTTAAAGTCTTTGGTATGACCAGACGGGGGATCGAACCCGCGACCTCCCGCACTCGGGGTCACTGAAAGTGGGCAGTCGAGACTATATATTCCACTAAAGTGTACATATCGCTTTGAGTTTCAAATGAACGGACAATTTCTAGAGATAGAGCTATTAATAGCTATTCTCTGTAAGCATTTAAACTTTTTCGGCACGCATAGTCACGGATATTGCTTAAACTTATTCCACATGTTGCCATCAGTGAACTATTCAGAAAAATAGTGTTAGAAATTCCAAATATTGCCCTGTTGCCTTAGAAACAGTGTGCAAAGTTGAGTTTTTGATGAAAAACGCAATATTTACCACTTATTTAAAAAAAAAATGCAGCCATCTCCAATTAAGTGAATTACATAAATAGATAGATGAACATTTGCTTAATCAAACGCAAGAAAAAAGCTACGGGGAACATATGATCGTTTTTGCATAAATAAGATTTTAAAATACCTCATCACCAAAAAATACAAATTACCTCCCTTAGTTATTTAGAAAAATAAAAAAACATGAATTACCTCCCTTGGAATTTTAGATTTTTGTTTTATTTGGGTTTTGAGCCGTTTTAACATTATTTCAGTAATATCACAGCATCAATTCACTTGTTTGTGATCCCTGGGCAAACAAACCAGTACTATGCAAGGAAATGTACCTTGCCCAAGGGTACTCCACCATAATTGGTGCGGGGCACTTTTGGATCGAACCTGTGACTCTAGGTTCATAATCACTGACGCTGAACATTCGAACCTACATTAACATATAATTATCAGATGTATAACCAAGGACTTTCCTAATACCATTTGTCAAAATATGATCAAAGTCGTCTGCTGCATAATTGTCGTATGAGGGAAAGGGTTAAAACCTTCAATTTTTTTGCATACTTTTGCTGTACCTGTACCTGTTTTTATTGGCTAAAAACGAATGCTTTTATTTCATAAATAAGTTGTCTATATATGGGGTTTATGATAGACACTTTTTGAAAGTGTATTCGTGTTTTTTCTTAAATATATATTATACATTAATACAAATAATGATGAACATTACTTTCACGTAATTTTGGTTGATTTTGAGAATTGGCGGTGTTGGTTATTTTTTGCGTTTAAGTCACTTACATGGAAACTATCAAACCTTGATGCTGAGGCCTGGTTTTTTTTGGTAAAAAATATCAATTTTGATGTATTTTGGTTGATTTTGAGAATTGGACATAGTTGGTTAAATTTTGCATATAGGTCACTTACATGGAAACTATCAAACCTATTACTTTAAAATTAGGAAAACTTGTGCATCTTATAACCTTCTTCACATTGAATGATAAAGAGGCTGAGCGGGCCTGTTTTGTAGGGTAACACACATACATTTTGATGTATGTTGGTTATTTATGAGAATTCAACATAGTTTCTTCACTTTTTCTTACATTGAATTCAAATTTTCCCCAAGTAATAAAAACATGATGTATTTCAAACGTATTATGAATATCTTCAATCAGATGGTGTTTTTGGGGTCAAGGTCACTGTTACAAAAAATAGAGGCACTGTTCCCCATAGCTTTTTTTCATTTCTTGTGAGAAGAGATGTTGATCTTCATGCATTCATTGTTCATTTGTATTCATATGGCCGCATTAAATTGTTATAACCATTCAAAAAACGGCAAAAAAGTGTTCTTTTTTCCCGTAAAAAAAACCCATTTGCATTGAAGGGTTTGGGACCACATTTAACAATTTGATAATCAATTGTTTTCTACTTAATTTCCTTCATCAAATGATGACTTTTGGTAGAAAATATGATCCATTTTGTTTAACCCACATGCTGGCAATATTTAAATAAGCATTAAACAATTTTTTTTTTTTTTTTTAAATTTTAAAATGATACATTTTGTATCCATAGTAACTAATTTTAGAGGCACTGTTCCCCATAGCTTTTTTTCATTTCTTGTGAGAAGAGATGTTGACCTTCATGCATTTATTGTTCATTTGTATTCATATGAACGCATTAAATTGTTATAACCATTCAAAAAATGGCAGAAAAAAGTGTTCTTTTTCCCCGTAAAAAACACCATTTGACTGAATATGCAAGCGGACGATGACGACTGTGGTCAGACTGCGCGTATGCACTGACTCACATGATTGACTGAATATGCAAGCGGACGGTGACGACTGTGGTCAGACTGCGCGTATGCACTGACTCACATGTTTGACTGAATATGCAAGCGGACGGTGACGACTGTGGTCAGACTGCGCGTATGCACTGACTCACATGTTTGACTGAATATGCAAGCGGACGGTGACGACTGTGGTCAGACTGCGCGTATGCACTGACTCACATGTTTGACTGAATATGCAAGCGAGCGGTGACGACTGTGGTCAGACTGCGCGTATGCACTGACTCACATGTTTGACTGAATGTGCAAGCGGGCGGTGACGACTGGTAAGACTGCGCGTATGCACTGACTCACATGTTTGACTGAATATGCAAGCGAGCGGTGACGACTGTGGTCAGACTGCGCGTATGCACTGACTCACATGTTTGACTGAATATGCAAGCGAGCGGTGACGACTGTGGTCAGACTGCGCGTATGCACTGACTCACATGTTTGACTGAATGTGCAAGCGGGCGGTGACGACTGGTAAGACTGCGCGTATGCACTGACTCACATGTTTGACTGTATGTGCAAGCGGACGGTGACGACTGTGGTAAGACTGCGTGTATGCACTGAATCACATGTTTGACTGTATGTGCAAGCGGACGGTGACGACTGTGGTCAGACTGCGCGTATGCACTGATCTACCACTACACCACCGAAGCGGTTTGCATCTGCAAACGATGAAGTCTCATGTGAGTCAGTGCATACACGCAGTCTGACCACAGTCGTCACCGTCCGCTTGCATATTCAGTCAAACATGTGAGTCAGTGCATACGCGCAGTCTGACCACAGTCGTCACCGTCCGCTTGCATATTCAGTCAAACATGTGAGTCAGTGCATACGCGCAGTCTGACCACAGTCGTCACCGTCCGCTTGCATATTCAGTCAAACATGTGAGTCAGTGCATACGCGCAGTCTGACCACAGTCGTCACCGTCCGCTTGCATATTCAGTCAAACATGTGAGTCAGTGCATACGCGCAGTCTTACCACAGTCGTCACCTCCCGCTTGCATATACAGTCAAACATGTGAAAAGGCCACCGCGGAATAGCTATTCTATAGCAACCACACTTTTAGCTTCCCAAATTACTCATGTTCTGTATAGATGACCCCGCAATTAACCTTTTCCCTCATACGACAAATCTGCAGCAGACGACTTTAAACATATTTTGTCAAAAAATAGAAAATGGATAACCTATGACTAAAAGTGGAAAATATTGTGTCAAAAGGAGAAATTGCACGTTTTGTGCAATTTCTTCTTTTGTCACTATGTTTGCAAAAAGCCGTCTGCTTCAGAGGCGTCAGAAAGCGTCTATATGAGGGAAAGGTTTAAAGACCACCTGTGAACAAAGACTAGATTGTTATCTTCCCGTGGATGGTCTTTATACATAGGTTATATACCGTATATAGTACAGACTCAGAATATATGAGCCGATCCACGAGAAAATCAACAGTGCAGATTCTGCGTAAAAAATATCGAACTGGATTAGCCTAAGAATGCCGTGCAGGTTAACCCGGACATACACGTTTCGCCTCCTGTGGAGTTTCTGTTTCAGGATTCGTTACTCTATACCTCTATCCCCTTGAGACGGAGTGTGTTTGCCCGAATTAGCCTACGCGGACTGATCTGGCTCGATACATTACGCAGTGTACAAAACGTTGGTTTTCTCGTGGAACGGCTCAGATATAAATGCTGACCAAAAAAAAGAACTGTAGTCTCACGACCTTCACAACCTTATCCATTTGAGTAATTAAGCGATACGGGGTATTGTTACATATGCAAACTGGCCGAGTGGTAAGCGTCGTTAATTGGAGGCGGACGTTATGGGTTCGATCCCAAGTCGCGGCGGTCTTGAAGTGCCAATTGGAAAGTTACATTTCCTAGCCTGGGATTGGGATGTTTGGTCGTGAAGTGAACGATAGTCGTGACTGAAAGTATGTAAAAAAAAAAGAAAAAACTCAGAGTTGCGGGGTAAGCATTACGACTGACTGGCTGGTGTCTTACATAACTGTTTGTCTGCATTTTCTTTAAGACTAACATGGTTGTTTGCATTGTTTCTCTAGTTTAAATGGGTATCGACATTGTCTCTTGTGTCTAAATGATAATTGGTATTGTCTCTCATGTGTAAATGTTTGTCGACATTGTCTCTCATGTCTAAATGTTTATCAACATTGTCTATCATGTCTAAATGTTTATCAACAGTGTCTATCATGTATAAATGTTTATCGACATGGTCTCTCATGTGTAAATGTTTGTCGACATTGTCTCTCATGTCTAAATGTTTATCAACATTGTCTATCATGTATAAATGTTTATCAACATTGTCTATCATGTATAAATGTTTGTCGACAGTGTCTATCATGTGTAAATGTGTATCGTCATTGTCTATCATGTCTAAATGTTTGTCGACATTTTCTATCATGTCTAAATGTTTGTCGGTTTTGTCTCTCATGTGTAAATGTTTATCGACATTGTCTCCCATGTCTAAATGTTTATCGACATTGTCTATCATGTCTAAATTTTTATCAACATTGTCTATCATGTCTAAATGTTTGTCGACATTGTCTCTCATGTGTAAATGTTTGTCGTCATTGTCTCTCATGTGTAAATGTTTATCAACACTGTCTCTCATGTGTAAATGTTTATCAACATTGTCTATCATGTCTAAATGTTTGTCGACACTGTATATCATGTCTTAATGTTTGTCGACATTGTCTCTCATGTGTAAATGTTTATCAACATTGTCTCTCATGTGTAAATCTTTATCAACATTGTCTATCATGTCTAAATGTTTATCAACATTGTCTATAATGTCTAAATGTTTATCATGTCTAAATGTTTGTCGACACTGTATATCATGTCTAAATGTTTGTCGACATTGTCTCTCATGTGTAAATGTTTATCAACATTGTCTCTCATGTGTAAATCTTTATCAACATTGTCTATCATGTCTAAATGTTTATCAACATTGTCTATCATGTCTAAATGTTTGTCGACATTGTCTCTCATGTCTAAATGTTTATCAACATTGTCTATCATGTCTAAATGTTTGTCGACATTGGCTCTCATGTGTAAATGTTTATCAACATTGTCTCTCATGTCTAAATGTTTATCAACATTGTCTCTAATGTGTAAATGTTTATCGACATTGTGTCTCATGTGTAAATGTTTGGCGACATTGTCTCTAATGTGTAAATGTTTATCGACATTTTCGCTTGTGCTTAAATGTGTATCGACATTGTAGCTTGTGTCAAAATGTTTATCGACATTGTCTCTCAGGTCTAAATGTTTGGCGAAATTGTCTCTCGTGTCTAGATATTTGCCGCGACATTGTCTCTATTTACACTGGTAGAATGTGTTGACATAACTGTTTGTCGAGATTCTCTTTATGATCAACATGTTTGTTTGCATTGTTTATATTGGCTAAATGTTTATCGTCATATCGAAATATATATGAACGATTTCACAAACCGAACCCGCGACCTCCCTCACTTGCTCAGAAGTAAGTATTTTGTAAAGCTAAATGTCTTATCCACGGGGCTGTCTTAACATATCAGGGTCGTGTGACTGGGAAGAGAGGATTGATTGATTGATTGGTTGGGGTTTAACCATTTCCCTAATATATAGACGCTTTCAAACGCCTCTGCAGCAGACGCCTTTTTGAAAACATAGTGACAAAAGAAGAAATTGCTCAAAACGAGCAATTTCTTCTTTTGACACAATGTTTTTCACTTTTAGTCATATGTTATCCATTAAATTATAGAGATTTTCTATGTTATGTCAAAATATGTTCAAAGTCGTCTGCTGCAGAATTGTCGTATGAGGGAAAGGGTTAACTCCGTTTTTAACAATTTCTCAGTTATATCATGGCGGCCAGTTTACCTACTCATGCATTTCCTGGTGTTCTCACACCAGTACTCCACACAACATCCTTCCCAAGCAAGGGAAGAAAGGAAGTCACAAACCCTTTCTGCTGTCATAATCATGTTTGCCTTTTGGATGGGGTTCTACTCCGCTTTCATTAGTATCTCTGTCATATCATGCAGCTTCCCGGGTAAAGCGTTTGTGCGACCGGAAGGATTATCTGAAATCCGGATGATCAGGTGCATCGAGGTAGGAAGTTAACTTTTGCCTACATAAAGGAATTAAGTCAACATAGTTATTCCCCTTTAAACGGTCGAAGAAGTATAATTCTAGATCTATTGTTAGATCACCTGTGAGCCAAAGGAACATTGTGACCTATTCTGATCACTCTCTGTCCATCGTCCGTCGTCCGTCTTTAACTTTTAGATTTAAACATCAACTCCTCCTTAACCACAAGACCAATTTCAACCAGACTTCACAGGAATGTTGCATTGGTTGCCCTCTTTTAAAATTGTTCAAATATTTAAATTCCATGTAGAACTCTGGTTGCCACGGCAACAAAGAAGGGGAAATTAACCAAAACTTAAAAAATCTATTAGTCTGAAAGTAGAAGGCCAAGGCCCTCCTCGGGGGTCGCTTGTTTTACATAGACTCGTATAGGGAAAAAATTGTCTTGTCTAAAAGTAGATGGCCAAGGCCTTTGATCTTTTGTATGTAGCTTCATCTAGTGGACCTCTTCCAAGATAGTTCAAATTATAGCCATGGGGTCAAAGATGACCTTTCTTCTGGGGTTAATTAGTTTACATAGAGTCATATAGGGATTTTTTTTTTAAATCTTCTTGTCTAAAAGTAGAAGGCCTTGGCCTTTGATATTTGGTATGTAGCTTCATCTATTAGATCTCCACAAATCTTGTTCAAATTATATATTTTATATATAAAAAAAAATGGCCCCATCCCGGGTCACTTGTTTTACATAATACTATACTTGTATAGGGAACAACTTTAAAAGAATCTTGTCTAAAAGTTGATATTTGACCTTTGGTATGTAGCTTCATCTATTGGACCTCTACCAAGATTGGTCAAATTATAGCCCTAGTGTCAAAAATGGCACCTCCCTGAGGATCACTTGTTTTACATAGACTCGTTTAGGTAAACACTTTAAAAATATTCAGGTGATCGATTTAGGGCCATCTTGGCCCTTTTGTTTATTTAAACTCTTTCAACAACAAATCGGAAACAAACGACTTTGAAAACAAATAACAATGATAGGAAAACATCTCTATAAATGAAAGTATAAATATTTAAATCATTTGAGTTTCATTCTGAGCAAGTTCCCCTTTTTTAAAAAATGTTTTTAAAAGTCGTCTGCTGCAGAGGCGTTAAATGCGTCTACATGAGGGAAAGAGTTAAACGAATTCGTTTGTAAATGCAAATACATTTGATATTTCATAAAATGATGATCGGGCCTACCTGAAAGTATCAAAAGAACGAAACAAAAATATACTTCTTACGGGAATAAATTCTCAAAGGAGAAAGGATGCTTCATCTCACAATAACCCTTAGCTAAAGATTGATTTAAAAAGGTGGCTGCCAAAGAAATCAAATCTAAATATAGACATATACGCTCCATAATCACCAACAATGGGCTAACAGTCTATGTGGAAAAGCAGCCAGTTGCTTGGAAAGTTTGTTGTGTACAGTACTGGTGTGAGAAAGCCAGGAAATACGTGAATAGGTGAACTGGTCGCCGTGATATGACTGAAAAAGTGTTGAAAACGCCGTTAAACCCCAATCAATCAATCAATCCATAATGCCATGTGTTAGTCATACAGTATGGCTCTGTTTGAATTATGTTTGCTTCATTCGGATGATAGCATACAATTCTTAAAATCCAAAGAAATTGAAATGAAATTGGGGTTTTAATTGACATGATGTCATTTGGTAGGTCATATCATCTATGCAAATTATTTTTCGCGCGGCATACATGCACTACGTGTGGATAACCAGCGAAAAGAAATATGAATAAAAAAATCTTTACCCAAACGAACAAACAATACCTTTTAAACTATTTTACTGCCGAATTTCACAAAGTCGACTCTTCAATGTTTGATATTTGGACCACTCTATTATTCGTCCAATAGGAAATTTGGTAAAGGTTTAAAATGTCTAAGTGGCAAACAATGCAGATTTCAGGAAAGACAGTTCGTTACGCAGCGAAAGAGTTAACCTGGGCAAGCTCAGTGGATTAAATATGTATCTGTTGTGTTCACTCACCCGTAGCTAACACTATAACCTGCATTATTGGTTCTCTCTTCTAGAGACCCTTAAAGTCGGTCTTCGTTTCTGTCCGTTTGTTTGTTTGTTTGTGGCAAGCGTAGCGCCAAAACAATTCAACGGATTTCGACCAAACTTGGTAGGGATGAAGGGTCTAGGCTCTAGTTGTTCCTTTTGTAGTATGGTTGCCATAGAAACCACCGTTGCTATGGAAACGGGCGAAAATACGCTTTTCCTGCGAAAACTATCTCCTCCCACAGTTTTTCGAATTTAGAAACCACTGGGTGTGCGTTGTGTAGCCCATCAGTTGCTACATCGAATGATTGTCCCGATTTTTGATCCGTCTCTTCGTTTTCTTAATATTTGAGTTGCCGTAAGGGGTACCATTTCCGCGGAAAACACAGACACGTCAAAACTAAATATATCGACCCAAAAAGAAATGATTTCCTATTACCTGATCGCTGATTGGCTAAAAATCCGGACACGACCAAATATCGACCAACCAGAGAGCACTTCACATAGCCATTACAACTTCCGTTTCCCGTACTTTTACACGAGGAGAAAAAATATTCAATGATTTTGACGCTGTTCTCGCTACAACTCGATAGCTTGTTTCATTATTCGTGCGGTGTCGTGAGAGTAGAGTCAAGAGAGAACCATCGTCGCAGTATGCTTGTATTATCATTTGCTTGGTCTTAAAGAGTCTTGTCTCAGTCATCAGTCTAAGTCAACACACGTCTGGACTGCTTAGCTGCCTTAGTCCAAGTGGCCCATGTTCATGTCACATGTATGGCTGGTTCCTCTAAGCTGGGAGCCAGAGTTTTCTTGGCCCATCAACTGACCAAAAGGGGTGGTCTAAAACACAAAGGGCAAAGTAGACTATCACAACACTCCCCCTGGTTTAATCATCAGACCCAACCCGTGAGAATGCCTCTCAGTCCTACATTGCGGCTCGTTGTACCATTTCGATGACTTGTGTTGTACCATGCCCTCTTGGCAGCTTCACTGAAATGATATGAAGCATACCATTGACTTCCTAACCAAACCAAACCCATGCATTATTGAGCCAGATAATTTGTATCTTACTCGCATCATGGTTTCTGGTCTATTTAATTTACCATACGGGTTGATTCTCTGGCATATCAAGTGAAATGGTTAGTGCTGTCATCTCTGTACTCCTGTGTCAGTATTGGTCTTCCCGGATGTTCAGTTCCCTTCTTATTGGATCTTGTGATGAAAAGTACATCCTCAGTCAATACTTCGGCAGATCTGGACTTCAACATTAGCTTCTTTCCAACACCATTCCATGCCCTGGCTCTTTCCAACACCATTCCATGCTATGAAACAAGGTTGTGCCTCATGTCTAACAATCTGACAGTTACAGCATTCTTGAAATACTAAAACTAACATCCAAAGCAGACTTAATCTGTCTATCTGGCACACACTCAACGATACTGTAGTTGACGGTACTGCATCTTCGAGTCAATCAACCCCATTCATGTTTCTAAACTCCTTTTTATGTGACGGTTGATCTATTTTGAAACAAAACAATTACCTGTCTCCCATCCATTAGGCGAGATTCCCGCATAAGCCAGTGTCATATCCTACCCCCACTGACCACTGACCACTGACCAGGTGGAATTCCTCAGATGGCCACCGGATATTGTTTCAACTTAAACCGCTCCTTTCCTTGGGCTTACATGATATTCCCTAAATTCAAACAGGTACTCTGATGTTTTTCCCCGAACTCTCACGGGTACTACAATTTTTCTTAAAGATTCTCTTGCCAATATGTCATCTTATCCTGGCGTTGGACTATACCTCCTTTGTAACGTGTCCATGGTTATCCACAACTCAGTGGGAAATGATTGTCTATTGGTCTTACTCTCTTCCCCTGCAATTTGGTCCCAGGACACCGAGCGCACCCCAGCCGCCGGCTCATCTTTTTGTCCCCCAACGCCTGGGGCGTAGAGTGGTCCTGTAATCCGTCTAACGGTTTTGAGTGTTCCACACGCCGGCTCTTTTTTTTTTGTGTCCCCCAGCGTGCTTACTCCAGGGCATATTGAGTATGTCTCAACTGCTCGTCGGCTCGTCGTTGTGTCCCTTTCGCTTTCCCATGCACCTTCCCAGGTCGGTCTTTATGAATCATATTGTACTGTGATAATTCTTCCAACCTTCTTGCTAACTGCCTCTGTGGTTCTTCATAGCCAGGATAAACATTACCTCAATCCTTTCCCAGGTCAGAATCTCCTAGAACTGTGTCATCTGCCACCGGCTCGTCTTGTTGTTCCCTAGTGAACAGAGACCAGTTACCAGAGTTACTTCCCTTCTACCTTGTCTTAGGGTTCAGCTTTCCCAGGTCAGTATCCCCTAAAACTGTATCATCTGCCACCGGCTCGTCTTGTTGTCACCCAGTAACAAAAAGCCGGTTGCCAGAGCTATTCCCTTCTACCTTGTCTTTCCCGCCGGCTCGTCTTGTCTCCAAGCGGGCAATGACCAGTCCCCTGCTATTGAGGCATGCTTGAATCGTTTCATCTCTAAATTATTTAGCCCTTGTCACACTGCACTTGGAAAATGAAGACTGGAACAGTTGGCATTGTTCATTTCAACTTCTTTTGATTACTATCATTATTTCATTTGCTTTGGCAATATCCAGTGCATCCGTAGCTGTAATATCCACGTAAGCGCCATGATACCATTCGGCACAGTAATCGCATTGTATCATGAAACGTCCTTGCCATGACTTTTTACAGTGGCAATAGTCCAAAACGTCCTTTAATCTGACTGCACAAAATTGCCTTAGGAAGCACCCCACTACAGCCATCTTCAACAACGCTCTCATAGGCATAGAGTGATTAACCTAGTGACGGCAGGTGGGATATGACATGACTTTATCAAAACATTTACAAAGATATATACCAAAGGCCTGTTTTGGGAATACAACTGCTAAGGATATACATGTATCTTAAACCTAAAATAATGACAGCAAAAAATTGTTATCAGGACAGTCCAATAGAATAGAAATAGTTGTCTGTTTAACTTTTAAACTCCTAGCTCCCCTCTTTCTCTTCTTGAGCTTGCATTAGCCCTCCAAATTTGTGAAAAAGAAATACGCTCAGTCTCGTGTCATTTCAACGGCCTGGGCATTCTTAAACACGGCCTCTTGATGCGCATTGCAATAACACAGGCGTTGTATATAATACGCTCGCTATGTACATGCAAACCAAGCACTGCTATGGATGAATAGCACATTTTTGGGGGGCTAAAATTCAATACCGAACAAGTTGGTAAAATCATAATAAATGCTATGACTATTGATTACAGGGAGCAATTAACTTTAAAAAGCTCCATTGCAATTATTATCCATTAAATTAGCCACCAGGGTTTAATGCAGAACATCTTTTTTCCATGCTGTTTTCAAAATGGACACCTCTCTGCCCTTCCTCAAATTTGTGGGAGAGCAACAAAATGGAACAAACTTACATGGGTTCTGCTTCACTTCTGACACCATTGTTGTATTCACTCACCCGTAGCTATAGCCTGCATTATATTTTCATTTGCTTGGTCTTAAAGAGTCTTCTTGTCTCAGACATCAGTTTAAGTCAACACACGTCTGCACGGCTTAGCTGCCTTAGTCCAAGAGGGCCATGTTCATGTCACATGTTTGGCTGGTTCGTCTAAACTGGGAAACAGAGTTTTCCGGGCCCAGCAACTGACCAAAAGGGATGGTCTAAAACACAAAGGGCAAAGTAGACTATCACAATATATCTGATATAATATAAGCATGTGCATGGGAACAAGGTAAACGTTGGCATTTATGAATAAATGATGTAGGTTCACATAAGCCTGTACATCTGCTCAGTCTCATCATAATCTACACATATTTAGGAGAGAAGAGTGTTATACAGTGGGCTAGATAAAAGGGGGTGAACAGGTCTTTTCTCGACAAAATGTCTCTTATAACTCAAAAAAATCCTATGTTGTGGGTACTCAAAAGAATCGTCTCGCTGAGACGATTCTTTTGAGTACCAACAACATAGGGTTTGAATGTCAAATAAGGATTTTAGTTCATCAAAAATGCTCCTTATCTAGAGCTCTGGATATATCTTAAAATGTGGCAGCACTATTTTAATAAAAGATCGAATAAAACGTGTGAACATGAGAAACTTCTCCCTGTCCAATAAAGTTTTAAAAGTGTAGTTTTGTTCTGCAAAGGCCTGAGATGCCGTCTGTATAAGGGAAAGGCTTCACTGCGAGCACTGTCTCGCCGAGAGCTCGAATCCAAACTCTGGGCATTTATTCCTCTCATTTTTTAGCAAAAGGTATGACCCTTGTAGACACAATTCGATTGATAAGTTCATGTGAAAAACAAGTCGGTTACATTAAAAGACTACGTGTGCGAGAAGACAAAAAACATGGGTTTGATATCATTAACCGTTTCCAAATATAAAAAAATAATCTGCAGCAAACGACTTTGAAATTATCAAGCCTAAAATATAGAAAATCTGTATAAATTAGGGATGGCAACGAATACCAAAATTAGTATTCGAATATTCGATCTCAAGATATTCGACCCATTTGTGCATGCTTACCAAACAAAGATTTTATTAATTCTTTATTTGTCCAGTCTACTCGCATTTGACGTTTCCGTTACACCGATGAATTCGTATGAAAAGAATGTTCGTGAAAAATACGTTGGTAAAGTGCGCAGATTTTAATTTATTGATTCCATTCTTAATGTATTGTTCGAAACATTTAGCTCTGATTGCCCTGTTTACAACTGAGGTTTTGTTTTTCTCTTGCTGCATATAGCTGAACTATTGTTGAAATGCTGTTGTTAATGACATAAAGATGTGTGTATCTTCTGCTCGGTAGTTACAGAAGGGTTATCTATGGATGAAGATGGATGTTTGTTTCGTAGATGATTGCGGAGGTTGGTTGTAGTTCCCTGGAAGGACAGCTCCGCCTCACACAGAGTACATGTAGCTATTTTCTCAGATCGGCGGAAATACTTCCAAACTGCAGACGGCGTAACAGGCATTGTTGACGTCAAAAAGTACGTACTAATGTCAAGATATTTCAAAACTGATGTGGCAATGCAGATCGCATTTGGGTGTATTCATGAAAAAATAATGAGTAATAACAATTATCTACAAATAAAAGGTTTTTATTTCAACTGTTTGATGCTTTAACAAACAATTAATGAACTTAAAACAGGCGATACATATCTGCATGTTCGCACTTACCAATCAAGGCTTCTATAATTATACAAAATGTGAAAATACACCGCTACTTAAGTAGTAGCAGTTTGCTTATCAAAACAAAAGTACGAAATCGGATAATAACACCGCCAATATTGTGTGATTGATGCCTCATTCCAAAAAGCGATAACTACATAGAATACACGACCAAGTTACGGTGTTTTGGAACAAAAACATCGGTATTGTATCGATCACACTTATAGCTTAAAGCAGGGATTATCAGTTTGACATGTTATACACTATGTTGACACTTTATAAACTACGCATAACATAGATCATCGGTAACCCTATGCTTACAGTTTATGAACAAAATAAACATGAAGATTTTTTTTATATATTTTTTTTTTTGAAAATCCTGATTTCATCGAATATTCGATTATTCGACCGTATGATCGAATATTCGTTGCAATCACTAGTATACATGAAAGTATGATTATTGAAAGGAGTTGAAATCATCGTGGAAAATGGAGTTATGAGCAATTTCGCCTTTTGTCACAACGATTTCAAAAGTTGTCCGCTGAAGAGGCGTCTGTATGTGAGAAAGGCTTAATAGGCCTCCATGGTATGTGTCACCTAGATACTGTCCAGAAGAAAACAGTTGGGCCGTCCCGCGAGAAAACTAACGTTGTGGACTCTGCGTAACGTATCGACCCAGATCCGTCTAAGCATGCCGCGCAGGCTTACCCGAACAGACACTTTTCGACTCTTGTTGATTTTCTGTTTCAGGAAACATTACTCTATACCTCTATCCCCCTGAGACGGAATGTGTCGACCCGGAGCAGGCTGCTCTGGGTCGATACATTACGCAGATGCCACAATGTTGGTTTTCTCGCGGGACGGCTCAGTTTTAACCATACCCGAACCAATACAGCTGTAAGTAGGTTGCAACACAATCTGTGCAAACCTGCACATACTTGGATCTTATTATTGGTAGGTTCTGCTCTGCTATCTTTAATGTTCTGGGTTTTTTTTGTGTTTTTTTGGATACATGGTTTTAGACATTTGTCATTGTCAAATATTCAATGACAGAGATGAGATAAGCCATAGGGACAAAAAACCTTTGGAATTATGCGACCAGTCAACAACGAGTATCTGTATCTTAGCGTTAGATAAACCCTTTGGTTTACTTTGAAACCATTGAACAAATGATAGATTGATTGTTTTATGTCGCTTTCAACGGTGTTTCAGTTACATCACGGCATTTCCCGGGTTAGTTACCAGTACTACTGTTCCATTTATCTTGACACCAGTCAGTCGTAATGCTTACCCCGCAACCCTGAGCGCCAAGGAGGGCAGCCATTACTACCATTTTAAAGTATTTGGAATAACCCAGCTGGGGTTCGAACCCGCTACCGCGAGCACCCGCGCAGGACGCTCTACCACTATACCATCGAGGCGGTCAATTGAATCGTATGATAATATTTAGGAATGATTATATTATATCTGATATAAGTCAAAATGTGCTTTTATTTTCGTAAACCCCACCTTATATAATTGCAAACTTAACAGCTTGTACAGTATAACGAGAATGGACCACCGGTTTATACCTTACATTGTCAAACTGATATTTTCGAATATACATTAAAGTAAAATATACGAATAAGCCTTCCAAACTATCCCACCCACTTATCATTTGTTACTGTATATTGATGAAAACGACGATATATGCATGCTTAATACATATTTTAAGTTTCATATTTGCCCTTTCAGTATAGTACTTGATCATAGTTCGCGACGATTTGTAAATGCAAAAGAATCGTTGATATATTGATTGTTTGGTACTACTGGTCCATTTATCCTGACACCAGCCAGTCAGTTGTAATGCTAAACCCGCAACCAAGAGCGCTATTATAAGTTTGGCAGCCATTGCTGCCATTTGTAAGTCTTTCGTATGACCCGGCCGGGGATCGAACGCGCGACCTCCCACACAAGAGGCGGACGCTCTACACAAAGAACTGTAAACGTGTTTACACGTTTTGACACAACTGAAGCAGACGACTTTTGAAATCTGTGTGGGGGAAAAAGAGAAATTGGTCCGTTAATTTTAATCAATCTTTATTTCATTGTGATTTTCTATATTTTTCGGAAAATTAAATCAAAGTCCTCCGCTGAAGGTTAAGAGAACGTGAAAAACGTTTAAAATTAATATATATAAAGTAAAACAGAATAAAAGACGCTACATTGGGTTTAAACGTGCCAACCGGTTTCGTTTAACCCTTTCCCTCATATAAACGCTTTCTGACGCTTCTGCAGCAGACGGCGTCTTGAAAACATAGTGACAAAGGAAGAAATTGCACAAAACGTGCAATTTCTCCTTTTGCCACAATGTTTTCCACTTTTAGTCATAGGTGATCCATTCAATTATGGAGATTTTCTATGCTTTGACAAAATACGTTCAAAGTCGTCTGCTGCAGAATTGTTATATGAGGGAAAGGGTTAATAAAGTTACTCATCAGGGCAACGCTAATAATCATTATACCTTTTTTTCTTGTTCCGGTATATTTCTTCATTTTTATATCAATAGCATACTTGTAAAGCAGAAGAAACATAATGGGAAAAGGGAAAATATGTTTTCTGACCGATTCCTTCTTCTTCAAAACTATTTTTACAAACCGTCTGATACAGAGGTACTAGGGGGTTATCGTATCTACACAGTATTAAATGTGAGCTATAATCACAGCCTATACATAACTACCTTGAAAACAGTTTCATCTGTTAACCCTTTCCCTCATATAGACGCTTTCTGACGCCTCTGCAGCAGACGGCTTTTTGAAAACATAGTGACAAAAGAAGAAATTGCACAAAATGTGCAATTTCTCCTTTTGCCACAATGTTTTCCACTTTTTGTCATAGGTTATCCCTTCAATTATGGAGATTTTCTATGTTTTGACCAAACACGATCAAAGTCGTCTGCTGCAGAATTGTCGTATGAGGGAAAGGGTTAAGTGCTGAACTCCAGAAAATACATATTATAGTCAACATTTTAAAACTGTTTAAAAATTGTCTTGAAAGATTATAATCATATTTATAAGATAATAATTGCAGTTGCTTCAAAAGCACGTTGAATCGCTCGTTTTGATTGGTTCAAAACCGATCACGTGACTAAAAGGAATTGCGTTTATTTTCCAATAACTGCAATTGATCACATGACCAGTTCACGGAACTACTTTCGGAAATACCTTTAATTTCGACAGTTAACCGTAAACAATGCCACAAATAATTATGCCGAGGTCATATTCAGCTTAATTTTTTAAAAGTAATAATAAATAACACTCATGAGATATTATATCTATCACATAAAGTGACTTATGAGGCGTATTTCGATAAAAATGTACTTAACGTTTACAATATTTCTAGATGAAATTTACGGGTTTTGGCGCCAAAGCGACTAACGTATGACGTCAAAACGTTAACGTGACGTCATTTTCCTAGTATTAGGTAATTTTCCTAGTATTAGATCATGTTATCGGCGTAAAGAACATAAAAAGAGATCCCAATTTTCAATTTATATGTCCCTTTTCAAACAATTCTTTCGATGAAAAATAGCTGTTTTTTCTTAAACTGCAATTATAAGGGTTTAATGTATGTTTTGGTACAGTTATAAGAGTATAACACGAAATAGCCAAATTACACAGCTGACATAATGCCGCATTATTTGCTGAGTAATTAGGCAATTTCGTGTTATACTCTTATAACTGTACCAAAACATACATTAAACCCTTTAAAAATTAAATTTCCAGTACCATAAACATCAAACTATTGTTTATGCTTCCTTATTACTGAGTAAACATACCTAGTAAGCCAAATTTTGTACAAATTTTCAGGACTTTCAATTGACAGTTTTTCAACATTTACTGCCAAAATAGTTTTAAACTACTTATTACTTACTTTGTTATCACTTTTAGTAATATTTGCTGAACTTTCAACACTTAAGAATTCTGATCTCTATCTGGAGTTCAGCACCTTTAACCCTTTCCCTCATATAGACGCTTTCTGACGCCTCTGCAGCAGACAGCTTTTTGAAAACATAGTGACAAAAGAAGAAAGTGCTCAAAACGAATTTCTCCTTTTGCCACAATGTTTACCAATTTTAGTCATAGGTTATTCATTCAATTATAGAGATTTACTATTTTTTGACAAAATATGTTCAAAGTCGTCTGCTGCGGAATTGTCGTATGTGGGAAAGGGTTAAGACATTCTTCTTCGTTGATTGATTATATATTTTTTTCTTGTTCCGATATATTTCTTCATTTTTGGCCCGGGGCTTTAGCCCCTGGTCATAGTAGTAATACCATTTTGTTCGGAGTTGGCAGCCTGCCAATTGCTGTTTTACGGAATACCGTTAGGGCCATCGCCTATGAATGTGTTGATCTGAAACGCGATACTCGACAGTACGATGATGATAACACGCCAGTACGATGATGATGATAACGCGACAGTACGATACTACGATATTACGATGGTGAAAACGCGACAGTACGATGGTGAAAACGCGATATTACGACAATACGATGATAATAACGCGAAAGTACGATACTACGATATAACGATGGTGAAAACGCGACAGTATGATGGTGAAAACACGATATTACGACAGTACGATGGTGATAACGCGACAGTACGATACTACGATATGACGATGGTGAAAACGTGACAGTACGATGGTGAAAACACGATATTACGACAGTACGATGATGATAATGCGATATACTATCGTGTTTTCACCATCGTACTGTCGCGTTTTCACCATATTAATATCGTACTGTCGCCTTATCATCATCGTACTGTCGCGTTATCATCATCGTACTGTCGCGTTATCATCGTGGTACCGTCGCGTTATCATCATCGTACTGTCGCGTTATCATCATCGTACTGTCGTGTTATCATCATCGTACTATCGTGTTATCATCACTGTACTGTCGTGTTTTCATCATCGTACTGTCGCGTTATCATCATCGTACTGTCGTGTTATCATCATCGTACTGTCGCGTTATCATCATCGTACTGTCGTGTTATCACCATCACTATCGCGTTATCGTCATCGTACTGTCGCGTTATCATCATCGTACCATCGCCTTCCGGTGCGCAATTTTTTTTAAACGGATTCATGAATCATATAGCAAATATGAAAGAAGGCAGGGTTAATTCCATTACTAACATAGATTTAATACAAATTTATACGGATTTATGAACCAGAATTAATGTTGAACTTCTGCTTCTGAATCCGACATTTTGTCACATGGAGGGTAAATTATTATATGCACATGCGCACCGGAAGGCGATAGTACGACAGTGCGATGATGATAACACGACGGTACGCTGGTGATAACGCGACGGTACGATGGTGATAACGCGACGACACGATGGTGATAACGCGACAGTACGATGATGATAACACGACGGTACGATGGTGATAACACGACGGTACGATGGTGATAACGCGACTGTACGATGATGATAACACGACGGTACGATGGTGATAACACGACAGTACGATGATGATAACACGACGTTACGATGGTGTTAACGCGACAGTACGATGATGATAACACGACAGTGCGATGATGATAACGCGACAGTACGATGATGATAACGCGACAGTACGATATTACGATGGTGAAAACGCGACAGTACGATGGTGAAAACACGATAGTATATAGCATGAGAGACTGCGCGAGAAAAATAGTTCATCATGGATTCAACAAAACTGCATTTAAAAGGTTAGGATCTCCCCCATAAATATCATTTTAATATTGTTGGAACATCAGTGAAAAACTTAAGGCGTGAGTACTCCAATATAAGTTTAAGAAACGCTTTAGAAATAAATGCGCCGAGAGGTCAAATATAGACGCTTATTAATATTATTAACAATTGCGAAGAGGAATGGGAAAAAAGAAAGAAGTCACGTGAAATATACATTGGCGGATTAACCCGGGTGGGGGGCGAAGGGCCCGTGCGTCGAAGAATTAATGATAGAAAAAGCGTGGCAAATGTAGTGGCGGATTTAGCGGGGGCCCATAGGGCCCGTGCCCGACTCCCCCGACCCACGAAAGAAGTCACGTGAAATATACAGTGACGGATTAACCGTGGGGCCGTAGTGCCCGTGCGTCGAAAAATCCAACCTTTCCAGCAGCCCCCAGGTCGTCAGCCCCCAGGTCGTCAGCACTGCAGTGCTTTTATTATATCAAGTCATCGTATCTACACACGTGTTCATTGTGAGCTAAAATCACATAACTATCTAGAAACGGTTTCAATGTTTAAGACACTCTTCTTCGTTGATTGACAGTCGTCATTGTCTGTGTCCCTTTCCCATATACAGGAAGTCTGTAGCAGAGTACTTTGAACAAATATATAGACATAAACTCTATAGAAAATACAAATAATTTTTAAGTATAATAATTTAAAACGAGTTAAATCTTTTACTGTAAAATTTCACAGAGTAGACTCTTCCATGTTTAAAATTGGACCACTCCAGTTTTCGTCCAACAGGAAATTTGGTAAAATGTAATTAATGTCTAAGTGTCTGAATATTATCTGATTATTTTGTGATGAACTATAGGTGAGGGCGCGATTTTGATAACGTTAATATAAAAAAAAATGTTCCCTTTCCCAAATGAAATTAACCATCAGGGGAAGACTTTGAAAACATTGGAAATTCTTTTTAAAATTAGAGATTTACTGAATGAAGTTGAACATAATGTGGGAAAAGGAGATACTGCTCATTATGAGAAATTTCTCCGTTGGCCACTATACTTTCAAGATACGTCTACAACTGAGTGATCAGAAAGCGTCTGTAGGTGGGAAAGGATAAACCCTTTTCCCGAATTTATCATTGACGATCCTTGAAAACATAAATTGAAAATATTTAAAGTCTCTGAAATTATAATTTGTCAGTAGTTTGTATATAAACAAAAATGGGGCGAAAGAAGAAATTGTTCATCATGAGCAATTTCTACTTTTTGCCATATTGTTTTCAAAAGACTTCTGCGTCTACGTGTGGAAAAGTGTTTATCGAAATCGGGAATGACATCCTGCTTTTGTTATACCAATTCATAAATAACATAGTTGAGATTGGTTTCAATGTCATTCCGGATGTATACAAATCGTTCGTTTATTATCTTTAATACACTGGTTGCTAAGACTGATTTTCCTGTGGCGAGGTCCATGAGTATCTTGTTTATATCGGTGTATCTTTTTAAAAGGGCGTACACTTGCGAGCGGCGTACTCGCATACAGTTTTACTAAGAGAGAATATATGTATAAACAGAATATTGCTTTTTGGAATTAAAAGGTTTGTATTTTGCGTTTAACGTTTGTTTATGTATATGTATAATATTATATATATATAATTTTATAATATAACAAATTGTGTAGCCATTTTTATATGAAACATACGTTACTTATACAATCAAAACTAATTTAAGAAATCAAAACGCGTTCTTATTACAACTATGGATTCAAATTAATAAGCCGTTTATAAAAGTAGGCCTACGTAAAATGATTCATGGCGTCATGTCATACTTCGTGACTTGCCATCTGTGTGAACCTTGTTTTTGATGCAATAAGGGATTGTATCGACCCCGAAACTTGTCAACCTGTCGATGTAAAATAAGCAGAGACACGAAGCGAAATTAATAAGTCTAATAGCAAGATGTCGTACTGCTTTTTTAAAATTGAAAATTCGATGTCGAAAACAGGATTCCGTAAAATAGAGCACGTTAAAGAAATAAACGTTGTTATGAGTCCTCAAATTTGAGCTATTCCACGAGAAAACCAACATTATTGACTCTGCTTAATATATCGACCCAAATAAGCTTGCGCAGTCCGCGCGGACTAATCCGGGCCGACACTTTCCGTTCCAGGGGTATATGGGTATATAGTAATAATTCCGGAAACAGAAAGTCCCAATGAGGCGAAAAGTGCCTGCCCGGATAAGACTGCGCGGCACACTGATGCTGATCCAGTCGATACTTTACGCAGAGTCCACAATGTTGGTTTTCTCGCGAAACGGCTCATTAATATAGCATACACAATGTCCCCTTAGCACTGTAGGCGCGTGCCTACACATTTTTTTCTCAAAATGCCACAAAATGCAGCTGCAGCGATAGACACTGCGTAATGTATCAACCAGAACAGCCTGCGCTGTCCTCGCAGACTGATCCGGCCGACACTTTCCGTCTTAGGGGGATAGATGTATAGAGTAGTGATTCCTAAAACGGAAAACCAACAGGAGGCGAAAAGTGTCTATCCGGGTAGGCCTGTGTGGCATGCTTACGCTGATCCGGGTCGATACTTTACGCACAATGTTGATTTTCTCACGAGACGGCATACACATTGATTATTGCCGACGCGGTCGCTGACTCCGCTTTGCTCCAACATCACCCGTGGAATGTTATACTGCTGTTCGCCATTTTGATGGAGAGCCAATATTGTTTATGATTGGATGCAGCACAATGATGTCCTGCGCCAAGGAGCCAATCAGATCCCTCGTAATACAACTAGTATAGGTTCCCTTTTAAAACCGTGAGTGTGATTATTTGATCTCTGTTAGTTTTATAATCACATATATTGTAATAATTAGTTTTAAAAGACGATAACCAGAACGCAAATTTAAAATCCGTGGACGCAGGAAATATAAGCGTCATTTTGATTGGTGTATGTGTATTCTATTCTGTTCTGTCAGAACGGCGAAACGACAGTGAATAGGTGGAGCATAGCGGAGTCAACAACCGTAGGTATCCGACGATGACAGTATTATTACATGCAGCGACTTTATAGAACGACGTGTAAACCCTGAGTTATACAAAGTAAAATGATGTGTGCCGGTTATTATCGACGATTATCATATTTATTGTAGAAATCCGATATCTATATAAGACCGAAACACTTTTTACATCGAGCTCTCGAATGTAAATTTTGGACAAAACGTACAATAGATTAATCTTGCTTTGTTCTGATTTACTTTATATAGTTTATTTGAATCTTTAAAAAAATGCATTACAGAAATTCAGAAATGAAAATATTATAAAAACGGTAAAAACGATAAACTTATAAAATCTAGAAAAAAATGCGAAACATGAAATATATACCAGTTACAATACAAACTTAGCAATGCTCATTGAATGTTTTAACGTAACTAGAACAATACGTACATGTAGTAGCATTTTCAGAATCTTAAATGTTCTCATTCGTATAGTCGTTTTAAAGTCGGCTGATTTTTAAACCTTTGTCGCAAATCTGCAGCAGACCACTTTGAAAACTTGAAATAATTAGCGTTGAATAGAGTTTAACAACTTTTGGCAAAAGGGAAAATGGCTCATCAAAAGGTACCTCTCTTGTAACAAATGCCTTAACCCATGCCCACCTACAGACGCATTTAAACGCATATGTGAATCAAAGCACTAAAAGTGAACACAGCAAATTAAGGGGCTAACTGCTGATTACATTTGGACATGGATTTAACGATAAAAAAAGTCTAACTTGAACACTTTACAATAACACTTTGTTATGTCCATATATTGAATGATAAAGGAGTTGAAGGCAAAATACTGTACACCCAGTATGGTGGTCTATTGATATACTAAAACCTGCTATCTGGATAGTTTCTGCTAAGCACACCTCCTGGTTTACAATGGATTTAAGCCGGGTTCTTTTTATGAAATTAACACATATACATGTCATATCAAAATCACAATTGCCTAACAATGATAAATATATTGAGATTCCAATTCTACTATCAAAGCAGAAATAAAATCCTGTGTTATCTACATTTTCTTAAGCGTGATATAACTGCATTATTGTTAAAAGCGACTAATCAATTTCTTAAAGTGTTTCACAACGCATAGGTGAAAAGTTTTAAATGCATTGTTTTGAATTCATATTAAATCCCAACATTTTGAATGAGTTTATTGCGGCGGTGTCAAATGGTAATTGCGCCACTGATATAAGCAATTTATACGACAAAAATGAAGAAGATAATTTTAATATATTTTTATTTAAAAAGAAATATCTGCCCAGACCGGGATTCGAACCATGGTCTCCCGCGTGACAAGATAATGTGCTAACCGTTACAGTAGTCTAACTACGCCATTGAATCGAGTTTATTGATGAAATTAAAAATCGATAAACGAGTTAACGAATTATTTATAATTGAAACGTTTTATCTTTATAAAAAAAATATATCATCAAGTATAGCGTAGAAATACATTTTATTTCTTAATCATGAAATCGATATATTTTAACATAAAATTTCTTTTGAGTTATTTCTTTTGGGTAAGTGATTTTACGGCTTCATATGCTAACAAGTTACCGCATTTTGATTTTTAGATAAGAACTATTTTGCGGTTCGAAGGACCGACATGGGTATAAGCTGGCAACAGTTCATTCATTTTAAAAAAATATTCCACAGATCATCCAAGTACCAAGTCATGTCTCTGAACCCGAGATGGTGTTCAGAAACGGAAAGCTGATATAGAAAGACAGATTCAATGCCGATATTGTCAAACACTAGTCTAAATTCCAGTCTGAAAATGATGAGTGTCTGCGGATTTCTCCTACTGTAGCATTGAGGAAGAAAGAGAAATTTTTATAAATAGAAATGTCTTCTTTTGCTACAAGGGTTTCTATATTCTCTTTTTAAACTTTCATATGTGGATACCTTTCATATTTTCTTCAACATATTTTCAACGTCGTCTGTTGTTGATGTGTTGTATTTGAGAAAGGGTAAAGGTTGGTTTCGTGAGTGCCACTCAAGTATAAATGCTTCACAATTATTGTGTTTTCTAGAATAGCAACTTTTTCTGCAGTTGCTCAGGCTGATGTGAATTAACAATGGTTGCAAACCCGTTACGGTTGGTTATCGTGAACGCTACTCGAATATAAAATGTAACATTATTATATTTGATTCTAGAATGGCAACTGTTCCTGGACTACTGTTGGTACTACTGTTGCACACCACACGATCATACGACTTTATGCTGAACGTAGTGGATCAAGTTAAAAATGTCATGGGTGAAATCGCTAACGTATTCTCTGCTCCCCGCGAGACGCTGATAAGAGATGACCTGAGCTGTGACCTAATTTGTGAACATACTGCCGTTATAGATATATCTTTTGACAATGATCGTGAGCATGAAAAATGCTGTGCTTGTAACAGTTCCCCAAAGTGGGCGGGTCAAGAAGTGAATTTGGACATTGAGTATTTTAGTGTTCTCGGTAAGAGTTTTGTGGTACCTCTAGATGCTATTAATAACAAGACAAACTACAAAATAGAAGTAAATGACGGTGAAATGGGAGATATACCAAGTAATATATGTGACTGGGACAGAAGTGGAGCGATCACGATGCGGTACATGGAAAGTTTTCGGAACTTCGAAGTCTTCTGGAACAAAATTGTGAAGATAGATTTCAAGAGAAATAAAATTCGTCAAGTCGTTAATTTAACTTGCTTATCAAATCTGGACACCGTGGAACTTGGCTTTAACAGCATTACGCATTTGAATAACAACTCGTTTCACACACTAACTCACTTACGAGTATTAAATCTGGAGAGTAATTGGATTACGGCAATGGATCCCTCCGTACTGACAAGTCCAAAACTCCACTTAACGTCGGTGAATTTACGGAGAAATAATATACGTCAACTGGACGTCACAAACTGTATGAGTTTGTATCCATTTTGTGATATTGACTACAGCGATAACATTATTACTGAATTAACAAACGTGCATAATCACACACTAGATACGTCTATGACATACGGACCGGGCAACGTTAATCTTCAGGATAATAAAATAACCACTTTTCCGGATTTGACGAATCTTCTTAACATTGATTCAATAGCGCAATTAGGTCAATTACTGGAATTCGGGTTTGACCTACGAGATGTGCCTTTAATCTGTGACGGAAGAATAGAGCCATACTTAGAATTAGCAAGACATATGGAAGACTCCTATTGGAGACATTACATGGATGTAAAGTGTGCCGCACCCGAAGCATTGGCAGGTCGAATGATAAAGGACATCGAACTGGACGAGTTGGTTACAAACAACTTGTGTTACCAAGATTGTAAGTGCCAGTGTCAACCAAGTCAGAACGAATTACATGTTGATTGTTCCGGAATGGGGATTACGGACATGTCAACAGGTGAACTACCACATCCTGCGTACTGTGATAA
Organism: Serripes groenlandicus; assembly: GCA_031761405.1. Lineage (NCBI taxonomy): Eukaryota > Metazoa > Mollusca > Bivalvia > Cardiida > Cardiidae > Serripes > Serripes groenlandicus. The sequence goes on along the minus strand of JASEVX010000009.1, from coordinate 16,313,758 downwards.
AATAAGTCTTAATCTGGCTGACAATGACATCAAGTATGTTGACAATATAGTCAATCTAGATAAAGTAACGGCTCTTAATCTTTCTAACAACGACATAATCGGAATTTCTCCTGAAGTGACTCTCCAATTGAACAACTTTACCCTGTTCGACCTGACAAATAACAGTAATCTAAGAATGCTTCCAGAACAGTTTAGATATCTAAACTCTTGTAAAGTTCATTTTGATAGTATTCTAAATATTGATTGTTACTCAACATGGATTTCCGAATGGACGCAGAAATCAAGTTGCGATGGGCAAATGGAGGTATTCCAGTGCCAGGTGCCTGGTCATGGTTTGATGCCAGTTACAGAGTTTAACAAAGACATGCTTGATTGTGAAAACAATGACACTCTCTATACTAAAGAAGCTATAAGTTTAGCCATTACCACGTTGACCATTATCATCATTGCTATTATCACACATCAGCTACGATATGAGATATTGATTACTCTTTTACGTTTACGCAGAACAAAAAAGAACGAAGTCGTGCCATCGATTTCGTACGATGCATATTTTTCTTTTGACGAAGAAAACGCTGATCTTAGAAAATGGGTGAATGCAGAACTAATACCACAGCTTGAAGACCGAGGTTACAAAAACTTTCTGAGTTATCGAGACATAAACTTTGGAGCAGTTCGAGATAACATTACGATAGATATTCTAAACAGAACTCGTAACTTCGTGTTGATCATCTCTCAATCCTACTTCCTCAAACAGGAGGAGATTCGCTGGACTGATCGGGAATGGAAACACGGCTGGCACATGTTCAAATCAAACAAGTTTAAAAACATCGTACTGGTTAACTTTGATCACGTTTCCTCGTTTGATGTCGATCATCCACAACTAAAAGCTTTTTTGAGAGTCGGGGGGCAGGTAAACTTCACTAATCGAAGACGAGACATCATTGAACAAATTTCTAGGAAACTCGGTCCACCGTTAGTTAAAGATGCAAACACAAATGAGTCATTCGTAAACAAGAAAGCCAGTTTCGACGTCAACACTCTGTTTCTTGTTGACCACCATGATTAGGTCATCCTTCCATAGAGTCAAGGGAATACGAAGCAAATATAAGAACACCCAAATGTGATCCGTTTATAGACTCGGTGAAGGTGTAAGAGATCGCTATACTGTTCGTGCACTTGTCAGTCATTGGCAATGACCGGAAAGTCCACGAGCAACACCGATCTCTATCGGAACTCCTCGGGTAATTCCGTTATCCTTCATTGGTGAAGCATTCATCACATAGATATTTCGATTGCACCGATCTCTAACGACCTCATACGGAAATAGCCGAGCCCCGTATGGATGATCTACCTTCAGGCACACCAGGACTAATAAGAAAATATGTTGGCGTTTTAAGAAGTTGTGTGTCTTATTTCCTTTATAGAGAGTAACCATATTAACCATACATGTTGACATCATTGAATTATTCAGAAAACTAATGTTAGAAATTCCAAATATTGCCCTGTTGCCATGGAAACAGTGTGCAAAGTTATTTTTTTTTTAAGAAAAACGCAATATTGACCACTTATTTAAACAAAAATGAAGCCATGTCCAATTAAGTGCATTACATAAATAGATAGATTAACATTTGCTTAATGAAATGCAAGAAAAAGGCTACGGGGAACATATGCTCGTTTCTGCATAAATTAGATTTTAAAAGACCTCATCACAAAAAATATAAATTACCTCCCTTAGTTATTTATAATAATAAAATAATCATGAATTACCTCCCTTAGTTATTTATAAGAATAAAATAATCATGAATTACCTCCCTTAGTTATTTATAAGAATAAAATAATCATGAATTACCTCCCTACGAATTTTAGATTTTTTTTTTATTGCACTTTCGAGCAGTTTTAAACAAACCAGTACTTACAGGGAAATGTACCTTGCCCTAGGGTACTCCACTATAATGTGTGCGTGGCGCTTTTGGATCAAACCTGTGACTCCTGCTTTCAAATCCCAGACGCTTACCATTCAGATTGATTTTAGATCTTTTCTTTAGTCATGACATCTAATTATATTTGTGTTTGATGATCACAATTTTCCATGTTTAGAGTTGTATAACTGTAGTTAGGCACTATTTCAAATGCGTTCAGATTTGTATATAATCTATGCACATAATGTATGGAGGCTCTCACCAGTCTTTACCTAATTATCATGTTTAAAGTTTGTTTCTAGATATGTTTTATTGAATTATATACATTATATATTGGAATTATTTGAAAAAGTCTCATTGGGTTTATCTTGCTTTGCTTTAGAAATTCATTAATGTCTTTACACCAAACGTGAAACATATTTTGTGCATAAAACAGTGTTTTGTTTCTTAAGTAACGCCATTGAGAAGAATAGTTTGAACCTATATTGGGGATACATGTACAGAAAATTATCAGATGTATAACCAATGACTTTCCTAGTTACATTTTACATCATTTTTTTGTTTGTAGGTTTATGACATAGTTTAAGAAATGTCAACTGTTTAATTAGGCATCCTGTCACTATGGGAACACGAATATTTACTCTAGTTGATAGTCATTTCTTCTGGAATTTGTTTAACAATATTCATTTTACCAAAGTATTTTTTTAATTATCAATTATATCAAGCTCTTACCAAATACATGAACAAATAATGCTTTTGCGAATATTTGAAAAAAGAAACAAATTGTAACCATGGTTACTCATTTAAAAGCCATAATCTTGGCAACATTTTTACATTATTTTTTTAAATAGTTGATGATAACCATGGAACCATTTTTTTTTTTACCCACATGTGTCGGCAATAGTTTTTATAAACATTAAAACAATTTATTATTTTGGCAAAATTTGAAAAATTATACTTTTGTAGCCATGGTAACATATTTTAGAGGCACTGTTCCCTATAGCTTTTTTACTTTTTTTGTTAGAAGAGATGTTGATGTTCATGAATCCATTATTCATTATTGTTCATAAGGCCGATATAAGATTAAATAAGCATTTAAAAATTGGCAAAAAATGTTATTTTTTCCCTTAATAAACCCCGTTGTAAAGAACGGTTTGGGAGCGAATTGATACCCAAATGCATTTTGTTTTATTTCCTTTATCAAATGATGACTTTTGTAATAAAATATGAATTTCTGCAAAAAATTCTTCATTTATGCCAACAAATGGTTAGAAAATTTAGTAGATTTCCTATTTAAATCATAAAGATTCAGTAAAATGAAAAAAATGAGCCGGTTGCTATGGCAACCAAAGCCCATAACAAATGTTTTTATTGCCATTTTTGGTTTCTTTCATTAAGTTAACAAAATGTATGAAGTTTGAACTAAATCCGTGACCATGCGTGCCACACTTCCTTTACGGGAGTGCAAATGTTTACAGACAATGGCTAATAATGATTAATGATTACACATAAAGAGAATATTTTGCAGTGTTTCAAAGATGCGACTTATTTCAACCAAAGACAACGAAAGATAATGAGTTCATCCATTGTACAATTTCGCATCAATGATCTGTGAAGGTTCAGATCAGCATGTAAATCTTGTCGGTGTTACCAAAGACGACACAACACTACAGAAACTGTGAACTATGAGTTGCGATAAATGTATATCTTGATCAGACTATATAGATGTTTCGGTTATATCACGGTGTTTATTGGGGGGATTTAGCAGCACCACCGGTACGCCTATCCGGACAACGAAGCACTAACTCGAAATGTTATTCACAAAATCCTTAGCGCCAATAACGGTAGCCACAAGGACAAATAGTTGGTATAGTTCTGATAGAGTTAGAACATAATAGCTATAACAGAAAGACATGACAATGGAATAAATGTGACAAAAGAAGAATTTGTTAATCAATGGGAGATTTGTTCTCAATTCCAACTCCTTTATTAGGGTGGCAATTATAACGTGTCCAAACTGTGTGTAAAGGCATCTACTTTTCGCAAACAGGAAGAAGATGTTAACCCACATAACATCACTATGGTCAACCATGAGAAGAGAACAATCTCGTCTTTGTGCACAGGTGGTCTTTAATTACTGAGTATTTTATGGAGAAAGTGATTAATTGAGAAATTCAAAGTTTAGTTGCCAATTAAGCAATACGGTGGTATTGTTGCATATGCAAACTGGCCGAGTGGTAAACGTCGTGAATTGGAATCAAGAGTCCCGGATTCGATACCAAGTCGCAGCGGTCATGGGGAATCAATAGGCAAGGTACATTTCCCAGTATAGGATTGATTTGTTTGGTCTTGAATAAGTGAACGATAATTGGGATAGCATCACGGGCGTCCGAGTTTTCATTTTAGAAAAGAATGGAAAAAAAATCCACAATAAATCGTTAAGATACTACAAATAGTCTCTCTATATGGTTCTTATGCTGTAATAAAAATGACCGTAATGTAATCGCATGAGCGAATTCGGGGAATACCAACATATTGTCCATATGCTATAGTAATAATAATGACCGTATTGATTTTAGGGAATCCCTCCCAGGACCGTGTTACTATAAATAGCGTCTCTTTATGTTATTATATATTATTATTATTATACATACTATGGCTAAGTTCATGCGCAGACACTTGATTCTCGTTAACGCACTTCTCCACTCTGGAGTCAAAATTCAAAATGGAAGCCTCCGTGTTATATCCACTTATTTCATTATTGACACCAGAAAGTTCGTTTTCTTGTTGTCTAAATTACGGATCGCAATTATTTGCAAGGCCCAAATAAACAAATCCTTGCCTTACAAATAAAAACATCACTGAACCAGTGTGTGTATACCACGTGACTTTGACGTCACAAATGCTACGGTGGACAGAAATATTTTAATTCGGTTTAAAAGTAAAAACAAAGGTAAATCTTTTATTTCTTCATCATTTTTAATGAAACATGGCGCAGTCTACGCCGCTTACAGAGCCATATCTCCGGTTTTCAACGGAGATTGATTAGTGGTTTAGTTTCTTAAAACACTTCGATGAACCTTTTCTCAAAATGTAATAATATCGCCGACAGCCGGAGCATTATCAAAACTGGATTAGACCACCAATTAAACTCTTGTAAAAAAAAACACGGAGATATGACACTGTAAGCGGCGTAGACTGCGCTATGTTTCATTAAAAAGGGTGAAGAAATAAAAAAGTTATAATTGTCAAGAGTAATTATTGCTGTCTGACCATGCACATATGACGTCAAAAGTCACGTGGTATACACACACTGTGATCTCAGAGGTTCGTATTTTAGGATTATTTACACACCATCATCAAGAATTGCCACACTCCGCCATTTTGGAACTCTTCTAACTCTCGCTTGAGGCAGAGTTGCAAATAGTCGGGGTCAGAAGTTCATAGGACGTCACTAGGGTTAAAACTCTTGCCGTTCATGAGGAACCCGTGTAACTCTAGTCGGAACTCGGGTTCGTCGTGAACTTAGCCTATATGAACCATATAGAGGCTATTTATAGTAACACTGTCCTGTGAGGGTTTCCCAAAATCAGTACGGTCATTATTATTACTATAGCATATGGACAATATAGAGAGACTGAGTGTAGTATCTAAACGAGGTATTGTGTGTTTTCTCCCATTGTTTTCTGAATGAAAACTCGGACGCATGTGATATGACTGAAAGTATGTAAAAAAAACAATAAATCAAAATAAACAGCGGAGACCTGGGCATGCAAAGAGTCTCGCCATTGTCCGCTTGCATATAGTTAACTAACTGATTGATTGATTGATTGATTGATTGATAAGTCGCCAGTTCATCTCCCCATGTGTTTCATTTCTTTCCCACACCAGTCTTTTCAATCAACTGACTTATTGTCCACATAAACTGATAGCCCATTGGTGAAAGACGAATGACGCTTGTCGCATTGACTTTTGGCAAGCGTCGGAAATAACGTCAACCGTTTATAGCCGGTTTCGAACTCACATATTGATAGTCCCGTTGCTAACTACTGAACTGCCGGGTCTCGGCTGCCTTATATGAGGAGACAATGTGAAAATATCTGGAGAATGTGCAGTATTTGATGCAGAGGTTAAAACGTTGATGCAAAAGGTCGTCCATGTGGCGGAAAGGTTAAGCAGTCATTCGTTGAATTGTAGAAATGAAAAAGGAGCAATCTTAACCTCTTCCCACAATCGAGAGAATTGTAGCAGATGACTTTGAATCTGTAAGTCCAATATTATGAAAACCATCTAAAAAGCAAGGTGTAATTATTGAAAAAAAATTGAACAAAATCGTGGCAAAAGGAGAAATCGTTGCAGATGCATCTGCATGTGGTAAAGTGTTAACCACACACACACACATATATATATATATATATATATATATATATATATATATATATATATATATATATATATATATACACACACACACACACACATATATATATATGTGTGTATCTTTCTGACGTGTGTTGATTGCTTGTTATTTACTTGGGTAATATATTTTAAACATGTATAATGGAATTTTATGTAACTATATCCTGATGTTAATATAGTCGACTCTATCTGGCCCGTGACAACGACTAGATAAATATGCAGGCCTAAATTTATACATACTGCGTATTTGTTTTGTCAATTCTTCAGAAAGATCTTTGGAAGCACTGTGAAAAAAGTAGAAATTGTCAACAATTAGCTACTTCGCATTTCATCTTTTCCCACATTTCTTTCTATTCTTTATTGTAATCAGATTTCTCTCAATTAACAATATAACGCAAATGTTACGAGTGGATCAGCATTTTCACGTTGAGATAATTTACGGTAGCGACACGAGCATTATTAAGTTGACGAGAGTGGACCTGACTCTTAAAAACAGTAAACTTTTCAGAGACATATTTACATATAGGCCTGATTTCTGTAAATCTGTTTTATACAACTTCTGAAAACATTGTGGATTATTGAGGAAATCCTGTTTAGCAGTCTACCTTTAATATTTGTATATATTTTAAGAATCGTCCGAGTAGACTTTTTGTACGATATTGTTAAGGACTATATAATGGCCGAAATAAGAAAATGAGTGGGTGGGGTATACAAGTTAAAATTGTCAAAACGTGGAGGACCTTGGGCCATGTAACTTTTATAACCTGGTCAGATAATATTTTTTAAATGTATCTGAATGAAAGAAAATAATTGAAAGGGTTAGGTTGGTAATTTATAGGCAAATTAAGTGACCATTTTTCGGCTCAGCTTTGCACATTGATAAGTTATCTAATATATAAATAAAATACCTGTAATAGTTAGGTTAAGTATCATTGTAGATGCAACGAGCCTTCAATGTTCAAGTGAATGCCTATATGTCTTCCAGAGAACTGAAACTGTACTTTTCTGTATAAGACAAACTGCTATGAAGACGTTCTAACATTCCATTCTTCTGTATAGTAGTTACGAACCATGTTTCCAAGAATATCTACTAGGATAATCAGTGATTTAGGAATAACAACATATTTATAGATAATATAGCTAGTTAAGTGTTTAGGCCCATTTACGTGCAGCCCTTCCTTGACCCCTTATTTTCCTATCAATATGTTTAGTAAGTATCGACTAGTCTGAATATGTATTATATATATATGAATGTACTATTCCCAAATGATTATATTCCTCTTTTTCATAAATAATTTCATTACCTATGACCCATGACCCATGAACGAGAAATGCGTTTATATGCATGCTTTGACTCATTAAAAGTGGCAACTGCACACTTGTTGGAGTTATACTGGTATCTCCATAAACACGAGTATTTGTAACACATATCAATCATAGTTTTTAAAGATGTAATGGATGAAGAGAGAAGGGCCATGTCGTCTGCAAAAGACGGAGCACACACATGGAGCCCTTCAAAATGAAATCCTATAAGAGATTTTCGAACAAACTAACTGTCATTCTCTTTAGAAAATCTTACACTTTCATGAAGAATAACGGATGTCAAAAGACTACCCATATTGGACAGAAACCGACCCTGGAGAGGATGTAACGGTTTATTAATAGACCTCTAAATACCTTGTAAAAAATATTTTATACAAATGGTAGAAAAATGTTTTTCTCCTTGTTTTATTCGTGTAATGTTTAAAACATTATCATTATTTGTAATGTCCCATGTTGTCGCAATATTTTCAAAAGTCATTTGCTGCAAAGGCGTTTAAATGTCGTTTGCATCGAGTAATAGATTGTAACACTTTCTTCAAAACATTTGTGCATTTAGTAAAATGGTTGCATTACTAGTATTCGTGTTGAATAAGACCAGCCATGGACATTTAAAACCCCAATGCATGGATTTGCACAATATGAAAAGTCACATCTCCTTTAATGATGACCTTGTTTTTAAGCAGTGTATGCTACATAGGTTGAAATCGTCGTTCTGCCTTCGTTTTGTGTCAGAAATGATAAAACATGTAATAAAAAACCGTAATTCCAGTTAAGAATTTGATTCGAAATATACATATAGGTTTCACAGAAGTTTAATCCTTAATTAGGGCTAAAGCAAATATAAATTCTTGCCAAGAAAAAATATCAGTTGTTATATTTGTATTCCGTCATGTTGCTGTTCATAAGAGAAAACTATCGACAGATTTTTGAGAAATTAAAAACTAAAAAAAAGAATTGCACTTAAATGATGTGGTTTTTTTTTGCATCGAATTATAGGCCCTCTTTTTTCAATGGCCCGTATATCTTATACTAATATAGCAAGAACGATCAAAGTCATGTTTTCTTAAAGTCTATTGTATGTTCTTTGATTCTCTATAGTCAAATGTTGTTTTAACAACTGAAATGACTAACAATAAGGCGAACTGAATACGGTCGCCTTAATGTATGTTTTTTTAGCACGGATGTTCGCCTTAATGTAGGATCAATAATTATATATATATATATATATATATATATATATATATATGTAGACACATTCTGACGCCTCAGCAGCAGACGACAATTGAAAACAGTGTGACATAGGAGAGAGCTCATAATTAGCAAAGTCTTCTTTTGCAACACTGTTCGATAAGTATACTTTCATTTATTAAGATGTTCTATATTTCCACATAAAGTTTGTCGAAGTCTAAAAAAACTGTCTGAAAACAACAGCATGTGGAAGCTATCCTTGATTGCGTCAATGTACCGGGAATGACTATTATCATCTAATAAGGTGCCGCACAACAAGTTAATGTGCTGCAGATCTATTTTATGTGGGAAAGGCTTAAACACATTAACGAATGAAAGTCATTTTCAGCACTGAGTATCTCACGGTTGCCAATCCACCAATCAAATGCGGCTACTTCAAAGTAGCTATAGTTTGATTGGTGGATTTAGCAACCGTAAGAGAGATATAACCGTCTACCATTTGTATACGTTTATTTAGAACGTGGATAGGTGCATAGTCTTTGCAAGACAATAGGGCGTTGAATCCTTTCCAACATATAACACAAAATTTGAAGCAGATGAATTCAAAACATTTAGGCATAAATACATTGTTGGAAATCACACGAGGAGTGTCCTTTGTATTACATGTAGCGAGTGAATCCGCCGTGGTCGAGTTTTTTACGTGCGAGATTTGAAATCCTGCGTCCCGAGTTCGATCACCGCTCGCGGCGTTAACATTTCCCAAGCCTAGTACTGGTTAGATTTACGCTGGCATCATAAATAATAGAACTAACGCCGTGATGAAACTGAAATATTGTTGAAAACAACATTTAAACGGCCCTGGATCGCTCACCTGAGAATATACTAGTTAAGACTCTTTCAGCGCCAATGGCAATATCATCAAGACAAACTTTCTGATAAAATTTCAAGCTGCTCAAGTCAAACATGCGATCTCTATAGTGTTAACAAGATTGTTCTACAATTTGACCTGACTCATATTCGAACTTAGTCTAGATATAATGAAGACAAGTATTCTGACAAAGTTTCAACATGCTAAAGTCAAAAATGCAGCTTCCAGAGTGTTAACAAGATTGTTCTTCAATTTGGCGGAGTGACCTACTTTTTAACAGACATGACCAATAGTCGAACTTGGCCTACATATCATCAAGACAAACATTCTGATAACGTTTCAACATGCTCAAATTAAAAATGCAGCATCCAGACTGTTAACATGATTTCCTTTCCATTCGGCCTAGTGACCTAGTTTCTGACCTTATATGACCGATATTCGAACTTGACCTAGATACAATTCAGAACAAGATGTGTTTGTGAAACAATGGCAACATCTTGGTCAAAGGTCAAGGTCGCAAGGTCAAAAATGTTGGTACTGACAGAAAGGTCATGTCACAAGGAATACACATGTGAAATATGGTAGCCGTACCTGTTATGCTTGAAAAGTAGTGGTCAAGGTTAAAGTTTTTTTCGAGAATGGCAACATCTAGGTCAAAGGTCAAGGTCGCAAGGTGAAAAATGTTGGTACTGACAGAAAGGTCATGTCACAAGATATACACATGAAATATGGTAGCCGTACCTGTTATGGTTAACAAATAGTGGTCAAGGTTAAAGTTTTTTTTCGAGAATGGCAACATCTAGGTCAAAGGTCAAGGTCGCAATGTGAAAATGTTGTTAGTGACAGAAAGGTCATGTCACAAGGTATACACATGTGAAATATGGTAGCCGTACCTGTTATGGTTCAAAAGTAGTCGTCAAGGTTAAAGTTTTTATCGAGAATGGCAACATCTAGGTCAAAGGTCAAGGTCGCAAGGTGAAAACGTTTGGTACTGACAGAAAGGTCATGTCACAAGGTATACACATGTGAAATATGGTAGCCTTGCCTGTTATGGTTCAAAAGTAGTGGGGAATAGGGCTGTAGCGATAGTTCAAACTATCGATATATTGCAATAGTGACAAGGGCAATAGTAATGCATCGATTGTAAAACTGAAGATCAATAACTATCGCAATAGTGGTTGGAACTATCGATAGTATTGGTTCATGTAGTACATTGAATCTAAATATGCAGATATGCTTTTATTTCTTAGAGAAAAGACCATGTTACTTGTCTGTGAACAAATTTCGTTGCCTGAAAAGTGATAAATGTTCTTATTTATGTGTAAGCTGGAAAATTAAGGTCTTTTTGAGAGCAAGGGTTTCTTTTTAAGTTTTTAAATAAAAGATAAACAATAAAATGCTCTTTTTGATACTTTCATTCCTTGTAATTAGACTTCAGAATAGTTATTTTTTTAAAGTTCAATAAAAGCAATAGTATTGCAATGCATCACAATATTAGTTGTGCAATAGTTTAACTATTGCAATGGTACTTTCTGAAAATCAATACTATCGCAATAGTGATTTTTGGGCTCAATAGTCACCCCTAGTGGGGAAGGTTAAACAAAAAATTGAGAATGGCAATATCTAGGTCAAAGGTCAAGGTCGCAAGGTCAAAAATGTTGGTACTGACAGAAAGGTCATGTCACAAGGAATACACATGTGAAATATGGTAGCCGTACCTGTTATGGTTCAAAAGTAATGGCCAAGGTTAAAGTTTTTTTCGAGAATGGCAACATCTAGGTCAAAGGTCAAGGTCGCAAGGTCAAACATTTTGGTACTGACAGAAAGGTAATGTCACAAGGAATACACATGTGAAATATGGTAGCCGTACCTGTTATGGTTCAAAAGTAGTGGTCAAGGTTAAAGTTTTTTTCGTGCAGACAGGCCAAAAACTACATCTAGGTCAAAGGTCAAGGTCGCAAGGTCAAACATTTTGGTTTTGACAGAAAAGTCATGTCACAAGGAATACACATGTGAAATATGGTAGCCGTACCTGTTATGGTTCAAAAGAAGTGGTCAAGGTTCAAGTTTTTTTTGTGCAGACAGACAGACAGACGTGCAGACGTGTAGACAGACGTGCAGACGTGTAGACAGACGTGCAGACAGGCCAAAAACTATATGCCCCCCGAATCGGAGATTCCGGGGGGGCATAAAAAACATTCTGACCAAATTTTAAGCTGCTGAAGTAAAAAATGCAGCTTCTACAGTGTTAACAAGATTTCCTTCAATTTGGCCTAGTGACCTAGTTTCTGACCAAATTTTGCTCATATTCGAACTTTACCTAGATATTAAAACGTTCTGACAAACTTTCAAGCTGCTGAAGCAAGAATCGTCGCCTCTAGAGTGTTAACAAGATTTTCCTTCAATTTGACCTTGTGACCTACTATTTGACAGACGAACAAAAGGGGATCACAATAACTCACCTTGAGCACTCTGGTTAGCTAAAAACCCATTTAAGAAATAAAACCAGCAGCAATGATCAACATGCCTTGTATGTTGGTAATACATGTACTATTTTTGCTATTGTCTATTTAAATGTTTGCCGACATTGTCTAATATGTCTAAATGTTTGCCGACATTGTCTATCATGCCTACATGTTTGACGACTTTGTCGATCATGTCTACATGTTTGCCAACAGTGTTGATCATGTCTACACGTTTGCCGAATTTTTCAGTCATGTCTACATGTTTGCCGACATTGTCGATCATGTCTACATGTTTGCTGACATTGTCCATCATGTCTACATGTTTGCCGACATTGCCTCCTATGTGTAAATGTTTGTCAACCTTGTCTCTCCAGACTTAATATTTGTTGATGTTTTCTCTCATGTCTTCGTGGAAGACAGTGGTCCAGAGGTAGAGTTTGGCCTTTCGTACCAAAGGTCCCGGGTTCGAGTCCTGTGATGAGCGGGTTCTGACCTTGGGATTTTCCTCACAAACGGCGCGAGTACTGGTTAACTGAAAGCTTGTTTCGCAATCGATGTAAAATAAATAAGTTTAAACTAAACTAAATGTTTATGGGCATTGTCTCTCATGACTAGATGTTTATCATCATTGTCTATCATGTCTAGATGTGTATCAACATTGTCTCTCATGCCTTGATATTTATCGACATTGTCTCCCATGTGTAAATGTTTATTGATACTGTTGCTCTTGCCTAAAAGTTTATCGACATTATCTCTCGTGACTTGATGTGTATTGCCTCTCTGGTCTAAATGTTTGTCGACATTGTCTCTCATGAGTAAATGCTTATTGTCACTGTCTTTCTACTGTTGATGTCTATCGGCATTGTCTCTCAGGTCTAAATATTTGTCGACATTGTCTCTCAGGTATAAATGTTTGTCGACATTATCTCTCATGTGTAGATGTTTATTGACATTGTCTCTCAAGTGCACATGTTTATTTGACATTGTCTTGATATTTATTGACATTGTCTCTCATGTGTAAATGCTTACGACATTGTCACTTGTGTCTAAATGTTTATTGACATTGTCCCTCTGGTCTAAATGTTTGTCGACATTGTCTCTCATGTGTAAATGCTTATTGTCACTGTCTTTCTACTTTTGATGTCTATTGGCATTGTCTCTCAGGTCTAAATGTTTGTCGACATTGTCTCTCAGGTATAAATGTTTGTCGACATTATCTCTCATGTGTAGATGTTTATTGACATTGTCCCTCTGGTCTAAATGTTTGTTGACATTGTCTCTCATGTGTAAATGCTTATCGACGTTGTCACTTGTGTCTAAATGTTTATTGACATTGTCCCTCTGGTCTAAATGTTTGTCGACATTGTCTCTCATGTGTAAATGCTTATTGTCACTGTCTTTCTACTTTTGATGTCTATTGGCATTGTCTCTCAGGTCTAAATATTTGTCGACATTGTCTCTCAGGTCTAAATATTTGTCGACATTGTCTCTCAGGTATAAATGTTTGTCGACATTATCTCTCATGTGTAGATGTTTATTGACATTGTCCCTCTGGTCTAAATGTTTGTTGACATTGTCTCTCATGTGTAAATGCTTATCGACGTTGTCACTTGTGTCTAAATGTTTATCGACATTGTCCCTCTGGTCTAAATGTTTGTCGACATTGTCTCTCATGAGTAAATGCGTATTGTCACTGTCTTTCTACTTTTGATGTATATCGGCATTGTCTCTCAGGTCTAAATATTTGTCGACATTGTCTCTCAGGTATAAATGTTTGTCGACATTATCTCTCATGTGTAGATGTTTATTGACATTGTCTCTCAAGTCTACATGTTTATTGACATTGTCTCTCAAGTCTACATGTTTATCAACATTTTCTCTCATGTATAGATGTTAATCAACATTGTCTCTCATGTCTATTGTTTATCAACATTGTCTCTCATGTGTAAATGTTTATCTTCATTGTCTCTGGTGTCTAAATGTTTATTTACATTGTCTCTCGTGTCTAAATGTTTATCGTCATTATCTCTTAGACCTAAATACTTATCGACATGGTCTCTTAGACCTAAATGTTTATTTATGTTGGCTTTTGTGTCTAAATGTCTGTCAACATTGCCTCTCTTGTCTTAATATTTGCCGACAGTGTCTCTGTTTACACTGGTCGAAATGTGTTTACATCCCTATTTGTCGACATTTTCATTAGGACTAACTTGTTTGTTTGCATTGTTTCTCTAGTCTACATGTGTATCAACATTGTCTCTCAGTCCTAAATTCTTGTCAATATTGTTTATCAAGTTTAAACGTGTGTCGAAAAGGTACTTCCGGACTAAATGTTTAGTGATATAGGCCTGGAGGTTTATCAACATCATCTCTCAGTCCTAAATTCTTGCTGATATTGTTTATGAAGCCTAAACATGTGTCACAAAGGTACTTCCGGACTAAATGTTTAATGATATTGTCTTTTAGGCCTGAAAAGTTGATGAAAACAGCGTAAACCCTAATCAATGTTCATTTTTAAATTTCCACTATAGCCATATAAGGCAAAAAAGCCCCGGCCTGTGTAGGCCATGTATTTCGACCCATCAACATGGCTTGAAGAAATCTAAAAGTGGGTCAACCTAGAAACATTTCTACAAAATTATTTGAAAAACGGCCTTTCCTGGCAGCCATGTTTTTCGACCAATCAACATGGTAGAGGGTCACCCAAGAAACATTTCTTTAAAATTATTTGAAAATCGGCCTGAAACTTTTGGAGATGAAGGTTTTTTAAGTTTCCACTATAGCCCTATAAGGCAAAAAAGCCCCGTCCCCAATCAACATGGTTTGAAGGAATCTGATAGAGGAAAATTTCTACAAAATTATTTGAAAATCGGCTAATCAGTTTGGGAGAAGAAAAGTTTTTAAGTTTGGTTGCAATGGAAACCAGAATTCTGCATGGATCCCAACAATGTGAAGGAATTCTGGTGAGGACATTGAGAGGATGCTTTCTGTGAAGTTTCATCACAATTGACCCACTGGTTACAGAGAAGAAGATGTTGACGGACGACCCCTGAGGGACGCCTGACAAAAGGCGATCACAATAACTCACCTTGAGCACTTCGTGCTCTGGTGAGCTAAAAATAAGCAATTCCTTTAGCTGTAGTGACAATGACCCTTTTAACAACTGCTATCCAACACAGTGGTTTCGATATGAGCTACTGATAATTTGGTTACGTTAACGCAGCTTAAAAATACCGAATTCACACTCCCATTGTCGACAGACGTTTTTTCTTGTCTGTCTGAGAACATGGATAAAAAAAAGAAGAATTCTTCAATTTAAAAAAGAAGGTTCAAAATATTTCTGAGAGACCTTGACTTTGGGGATATTTGTGATGACATAACTTAACCCTTTCCCTCATATAGACTCTTTCTGATGCCTCTGCAGCAGACGGCTTATTGAAAACATAGTGACAAAAGAAGAAATTGCCCAAAATGTGCAATTTCTCCTTTTGGCACAATGTTTTCCACTTTTTGTCATAAGTTATCCATTCAATTATGGAGATTTTCTATGTTTTGACAAAATACTTTCAAAACCTGAAAAACTTTGTGGTAATCATCTCCCAATCCCACTTCGAACAGGAGGACATGCGTGGGACAGATTGGGAGCTATCTCAACCACCCCTTCTTTTGTGGAACCAGATACTAGCGCCAACCTCGCAAGTGGTAACCATTTTATGACATTCAAAGGGGTCTTACTCACTTCTAAAAAATACCGAGTCATTTAAAACTGAATGCAGATTTGTGATCAGTTTTTAAAGCGTATAAAACTAACAACTCACTTTTAGTTGATCTAGGCACATTAATTACCACTGTGTAAAATGTGTATTTGTATTTTCTGATATATTATAAATGTTTAATATAAGTCAAGTATTGCACAACCTGGATTATAATGAGCTAAATAATTGCATAATATCATTCTTCTATTTTATAAAATTAATTTAAATAATTTAACCCTTTCCCTCATACGACAATTCTGCAGCAGACGACTTGAACATGTTTTGTCAAAAAATAGAAAATCTCTATAATTGAATGGATAACCTATGACTAAAAGTGGAAAACATTGTGGCAAAAGGAGAAATTGTCACTATGTTTTCAAAAAGCTGTCTGCTACAGAGGCGTCAGAAAGCGTCTATATGAGGGAAAAAAGTTAATAATTTAATCCCTTCCGATATACAACAAATCAGCAGCAGATGCTTTGAAAACATCATGGCAAAATATTGACAATTTAAAGCAATTCATAGCATTGTAATTATGAATATAAAGAATAAATTTATTTAATCCTTTCCAGCATACGACAATTCAGCAGCAGACGACTTAGAACATATTTTGCCAAAAAATAGAAAATCTCTATAATTGAATGGATAACCTATGACTAAAAGTGGAAAACATTGTGGCAAAAGGAGAAATTGCTCGTTTTGAGCAATTTCTTCTTTTGTCACTATGTTTTCAAAAAGCCGTCTGCTGCAGAGGCGTCAGAAAGCGTCTATATGAGGGAAAGGGTTAAAGCAATTTCTCCTTTTGCCACAATTATTTAGAAATTGCCTGTTGCAGATGCGTCATAATGCGTCATAATGCGCCATAATGCGTCTGCATGTGGGAAAGGATTAACAGATATATATATGTATATAAATATGAGACAACCAATGTAAGAACTACATCTCGCTCTTGATAAATGAAACCCTAAAAATACAAAGGTGTTTCGTAAATAAGTATATTTTAGCCATACCAGGGGAATAACGGACCTGATGCATCTGCGAATAATGAAGGCTTATACAAGTCTGTACATACCCAGAGGCTCATCAGCACCTTTCTGTTGCCCAACATTTTGAAGAACCAAATATGTAACTTCAGACGAAAAACTAGAAATGTAGCTCAACTGGTTCAAATACCAATACCTTTAGCTATGGCAAAAATGAAGTTGCGTTTTGACACCATTTTTTGCTTGGGGTGCGCCCGTTATATTTTAACTACAAGTAGACAATAGCTGCAATAAGCTTCCCTCTGCAGATTTGTTTTGTTTGGGTTTTATGCCATTTTCCACAATATTTCAATTATATCAGTTACTTATTCATAATACTTTGGTAGGAAATGTGCCTTGCCCAACAGTAATCCACAATGACCACAGCGCATGCGATTGAACTGCAGAAATCGACCGAAAGTCGTAGATTCAGATTCAGATCAGATAGCAAATCTGCTCAGTCTGATCTGGCTCTAAATCATTTTTTTATTCATTTTAATATAACAGTAAGAGCTGAAGTAATTTCTACTTTTGCCCCATTGTTACCTATATATTTTCATCAAAGTGATCTGCTGCAGATATGTATGTAGAAAAAGGGTTAACCCTTTCCCCCATACGACAATTCTGCAGAAGACGACTTTGAACATATTTCGTCAAAAAATAGAAAATCTCTATAATTGAATAGATAACCTATGATGAAAAGTGGAAAACATTGTGGCAAAAGGGGAAATTTCTTGTTTTGAGCAATTTCTTCTTTTGTGAATATGTTTTCAAAAAGCCGTCCGCTGCATAGGCGTCAGAAAGCATCTATATGAGGGAAAGGGTTAACGGTGTCTCATAACAAACTCATAGACGTCATTAATTCTCCGGTTGTTTCTTGGTAAAGTTTGGCAGCCAGTTGACGACAGTGGGTGCTAACATACTGAGTGCTGGCTAGACCCACATGCATCATCAGCAGCTCGTTGCAGTGGACCTTGTTCGGCACGATGTTCGTGAAACACTTGGACGTAAAATATCTGTTACGAGGATAAAAAGTGATATAAAAAATTAAGCATCCAACCCTTTCCCACATACAAAAAATCTGCAGACGACTTTGAAAACATGCCCGAACAAAATTGGAAACTCCCTTCAAAAGAAAGTACAATACTTGAATAGAGTTGAAAACAAGGTGACAAAAGGAGAAATTGCTCCTTTTGAGCAATTTCATCTTTTGTAACCATGTTTTTAAAATACGTCTTTATGAGGGAAAGTGCTAGCTAGCTGATTTTAAACTAGTTACATACCTATTTATACTTAATATGGTTCTCATCATCATCATCTTGTTTTGGTTGAATGAATGATAGTATATATGTGCATGAGTACGCTATCAATGTAAATTGTGGGATATGGATATGTGGTGTAGACCGATATCAGACTGTATACAGTTATATAGTTTGATATTGGTATGCACTATTGTATTTGTTTTTATTGTCGGAAAAGTTGTTTATTATTTATAATTTATTTTATCTTTACTTTTTGTAAAGGGATTACGTTTTGAAAATTGTAAATACTTCTTTGTAACTTACTATAGACAAATGTGCCTGAATGTAATAAAATGTATTGTATTGTATTGTAATAAGAGTGCCAATCGTCATCAGATTCTGTTTTGTCAATGTCGAAAAAGGGACATTACTGCATAATTATGAAAGGTGCTGAACTCCAAAATAAAGATAGTATAATCAATGTTTTAAAACTGTTCAAAAGTTGTCTTGAATTATTAGAATCATAATTATGGGATAAAATAAGATTAGTTATTTCACAGTCCAGTAAAATATATCTAAATATTGATCATTTATGCTTCATTTTTACTGGCTAGACATACCCAGTAAGCCTAATTTTGAACATTTTATTAACTTTCAATTGACTGTTTTTCAACGTTTACTGACAAAATAGTTTTGAACTATTTACTACATACTTTGTTGTCACTTTTCATCAATATTTGCAGAAGTTTCAACATTTCAATTTGTTTATCTCCATCTGGAGTTCAGCACCTTTAACCCTTTCCCTCGTACGTCAATTCTGCAGCAGCCGACTTTGAACATATTTTGTCATAAAATGGAAAATCTCTTTAATTGAATGGATAACCTATGACTAAAAGTGGAAAACATTGTGTCAAAAGGAGAAATTGCACGTTTTGTTCAATTTCTTCTTTTGTCACTATGTTTTCAAATAGCCGTCTTCAACAGAGGCGTCAGAAAGCGTCTATATGAGGGAAAGGGTTAAATCCAGAGTTGTTTGAAAATGTTGAAGCAGACGACGATGCAAAGGGTATTACAATAGCCAGACTGCAAACAAAACCTTTGAAACATTGTAAAAAACAACAAGATTTTTCATAAAATAGCAGAACATTACCCTTTCCCACAAACAACTTATCTGCTGCAACCGTCTTTGAAAATGCCTTGGCAAAAAATTAGAAAATATCTATAAATGAAAAAATTAATTATTAATAAAAGTTTATATCAAAATTCGATGGCTGTGGATGCGTCAAAATGTAGGGACGGTGCTTTCTTTATGTCTATTAGAAATGTTTTCTAAACTAATAGACTGATACAAAGATAAAAACAAAGATGAAAACATTTTGCGAAAATGAAAAATTACTCATGTTTGCTGCAATGGCATTAAAGATCTTTTATATCAGGTAAGTCGAGTGGTTAGTGTCGGGGATTTCGAAACCGGGTGTCCCGGGTTCGATCCCCAGTCGTGGCATTACGGTCATGGTTGAGT
This sequence comes from Serripes groenlandicus, assembly GCA_031761405.1. Classification (NCBI taxonomy): domain Eukaryota; kingdom Metazoa; phylum Mollusca; class Bivalvia; order Cardiida; family Cardiidae; genus Serripes; species Serripes groenlandicus. The sequence continues at coordinate 16,294,033 of JASEVX010000009.1, read as the reverse complement.
GCCCTTGGGCAAGGCACATTTTCTAGCCTAGTACTGGTTTGTTTACCCAGGGATCATGAATAAGTGAACTGTCGCCGTGATATAACTGAAATATTGTTGAAAGCGGCATACTCCAATAAATAAATAAATAAATTATATCCGGTAAAAGTCACTGAAAGAAAGCACCGATTCAAAATAAATCTACATGTAAATTCAAGGAGAGCTATACATTGAAATACTCACTTGAAAAAATTGCCTGTAAGTATACCAGGGGGTGGTGCCGTGGCGTCCCATTTGTATGCACGCTGTACAACTTCTGGGTCGCCCTTTAAAGAACACAAGAGTGTCTGAATGAACACATGTGTCATGGTGTATTAACCGTTTCCCTCATAAAGATGCTTTCTGATGCCTCTTCAGCAGACGGCTTTTTGAAAACATAGTGACAAAAGAAGAAATTGCTCAAAACGAGCAATTTCTCCTTTTGTCACAATGTTTTCCACTTTTAGTCATAGGTTATGCTTTCAATTATAGAGATTTTCTATTTTTTTACCAAAATATGTTCAAAGTCGTCTGCTGCAGAATTATTGTATGAGGGAAAGGGTTAACAATTGTTTGGTGGTGTAGTGGTAGAGTGTGTCCTCATGTCAGAGAGGTCAAGGATTCGATCCTCAGTCAAGTCATACCTAAGACTTTAACCCTTTCCCTCATACGACAATTCTGCAGCAGCAGACGACTTTGAACATAATTTGTCAAAATATAGAAAATCTCCATAATTGAATGGATAACCTATGACTAAAAGTGGAAAACATTGTGGCAAAAGGAGAAATTGCTCGTTTTGAGCAATTTCTACTTTTGTCACTATGTTTTCAAATAGCCGTCTGCTGCAGAGGCGTTAAAGATGGTAGTAAAGGCTTTCCCTCCTGGGCTATCAATATTGGGTAAGCATTACGAGTAACTCGCTGGTGCTATGATAAATGGACTGGTAGTAGTACTGGTAACTTTCCAAGGAATCACTTAGCGCTTATAAAAGTATGAATTCGAATGAATCTTGAAAAAATTGTGGCAAAATAAGAAAATGCTCATCATGAGCAATTTCTCTTTTTGCCACTGTGTTTTCAACTCTTTTCCTTGATTACTGCTGTATATATATATAGACATTTTCCACTTTCTTGCCCAGATTTTTTCAAAAACGTCTGCTGCAGATTTGCTGTAAGTCTTTGGAAAGGGTTTAAGAGACCAATGAATAACTTACAGCATGGTTTTCAAACCAGATGAAGTAGGAGAAATGATAGTCCCCTTCCTTAGCTGTAACGGAGGTGTAACCTTCGTGTAACTTTTTGTGCATCCATCCCGCCATGTCCCATATCTGTAATAGAGGTTAGTTAATTCATTACACAATTTGACCCTTTCCTAAATACATAAATTCAGTAGCAGACAACTTTGAAAAGATATGGGCAAAAAAGATAGGAAATCTCTACATATGAAAGTATTATTATCTAATAGACCATCCATTCCATTTGTTCCATATCTGTAAAATAGAATAATTCACTTCACTATTTGACCCTACCTAGGGCGACCTAAAAACATCAAATCTGCAGCAGACAACTTTGAAAAGATATGGGCAAAAGTATAGGAAATCTCTACATTTGAAAGTATAATTATTGAAAAGGGCATCCATCCCGCCTTGTTCCATGTCTGTAATTGATTGATTGATTGATTGTTATATATATAACACTGTTTTAATTCTAATTCAGTTGTATCAAGATGTCAGTTCACCTACCATGTGTTTCCTGGCTTTCTTAACCCTTTCCCTCATATAGCCGCATTCTGACGCCTCTGCAGCAGATGGCTTTTTGAAAACATAGTGACAAAAGAAGAAATTGCACAAAACGTGCAATTTTTCCTTTTGCCACAATGTTTTCCACTTTTTGTCATAGGTTATCCATTCAATTATGGAGATTTTCTATGCTTTGACAAAATACGTTTAAAGTCGTCTGCTGCAGAATTGTCGTATGGGGAAAAGGGTTAAACCAGTACTCAACACAACCTTCTTCCCAGTCCACCGGCTACTTTCACACGTACATGTAGACTATCCATATCTGTAATAGCTTCGAAGTCATATGCTGCAGATTAGTTGTATTATGGAACGGGTAAACCGGTAAGTAATGTGTACAAGATTCTTTGAAGAAGTTCAAGTTTCATTAACCCTTTCCCACATATAGACGCTTTTTGAAAACATAGTGACAAAAGAAGAAATTGCACAGAACGTGCAATTTCTCCTTTTGCCACAATGTTTTCCACTTTTTGTCATAGGTTATCCATTCAATTATGGAGATTTTCTATGTTTTGACAAAATACATTCAAAGTCGTCTGCTGCAGAATTGTCGTATGAGGGAAAGGGTTAACCCTTTCCGAGATTCATCAAATCTGCATTAGATATTTTGCAAACATCTAAACAAAAATATGGAAACTCTCTATAGATGAAAGAACATTTATTGAATAAACGTGAAAACATTGTGGCAAATGGTGAAATTGCTCATTATGAAAAGTCGTCTGCCGAAGGCGTCTGAAAATGTCTATGTCGGAAAGGTTCAAGTGAAAAGTTCACTTATCACAATGAATTTTTAGTAAAATTATGACTCCATTCACCCATGTGTTCCTTTGCTTTCAAACACCAGCAAACCACACAACTGTCTTTCCAAGAAGCTAGTTGCTTTTCCACATAGACTGTGAAAAATGCTTGTCACAATAACTTTGTCAACTGTCTGAAAGAATGTTAACCAAGCTTGGGCTGGAACCCAAAGCCCCTTGAGTGACAGCTCGCGTAGCTACCCGGCAGAGATGTAATCCATGTAGAAAGGCAAAAGACACAATAAAAGGGAAAGATACCTTATCTTTGACCAACTGTGTAGCGTCATGACTCCCACCGTCATTGCTGTGTGTGATATTCAAAGAGGGTGCCATTATCTGGTTGGTTTTACGATTGACGTAAATAAAATGGATGAGTCCCGGGAACTCCTCAATATATGTGAAACTGCGTTAAAGAAATAAGTCAGTCACCCTATTTTTGACAAGCTCACTTGCTAATTGAACGCTACTGAAGCTGAAGTTTTCTGTAAGATGGAACTACTTGAACCAATATTATCTTAACCCTTTTCCAACTTGCAGACAGATTTTAAACAGCGGACAACATCTGAAAACATTGTGACAAAAGGAGAAATTGCTCAAAATGAGCAATTTCTCCTTTTGCATCAATGTTTTAACTGTACTCAATACTTATACTTTCATTTATAGAGATTTTCCATGTTTTTGCCTATATAATGTCAATGTCATCTGCTGCGTATATGTTGTAAATGGGAAATGGTTTAACCCTTTCCCTCATACGACAATTCTGCAGCAGACGACTTTGAACATATTTTGTAAAAAAATAGAAAATCTCTATAATTGAATGGATAAACTATGACATTGTGACAAAAGGAGAAATTGCTTGTTTTGAGTAATTTTTTCTTTTGTCACTATGTTTTCAAAAAGGCGTCTGCTGCAGAGGCATCAGAAAGGGTCTATATGAGGGAAAGGGTTAACACTTTCCCTGATGCACATTATTCCTGCCTTTGCAGTTTTGCAAAAACAGAAAAAGAAGAAACTGCTAAACAATGTATCAGAATAATTCTTCTAATTTACTAATACAAATTCTCATGATATTCTTCAAGCAGACGTAAATACACATCATTTCAAGTAAAGAGTCAACCCGTAGAGAGATATAGGAAAAATATGGAATATCTTTTTGAATAAAAGCATAATTATTGAATTGAGTTAAAAAACATTGTGGCAAAAGCAGAAATTGCTCATTTTTAGCTACAATATTTATCAAAAGTGATATTAAAAATGGAATGCCGCTCCCCCACCTGATATATCACTTTGATACCAAATTGAAAGGATTATCCCTCTCCTACATACAACAATTCTGCAGTAGACGACTTTGAAAACATATTGGCAAAATTGTGAAATATCTCCATAGGTGAGCAATATCTGCTTTTGCCACAATGTTTTCGAAAGCCATCTGCTGCAAATGTGTCGGATTGCGTCTGCAAGTGGGAAAGGGTTAATTAAGGAAAACAAGAAATTGTTTTATCTAAGACAGTTTTTCGAATATGCACCTTGTTTTATGATATTACTTATAACCTTTATCTTCTCCATTTCTCAGGATGTTTTCCACTTTGTTGTCTAAATGAACTTATTTTGGTCAAACTTGGACATGTTTTTTCGAAGATGTTTTTAACCCCCCATTCCCAAATACAACAAATCTGCAGCAGATGACTTTGAAGACATTTAGTAAAAAATTAAAAAAATCTCTATAAATGAAGGTATAATTACTAAAAATTGTTGAAAACATTGCACGGCAAACAGAGAAATTGCTCATTTTGAGCAGTTTCCCCTTTTGCCACAATGTTTTCAAGAGTCGTCTGCTACAGATGCGTCAAAATGCATCTATAGGTGGGAAAGGGTTTACCTTAAAAGCATATGACATTTTATCCTACCCGCATAAAGATGCCTATTGACCTATTGCAGCAGTCAAATCTTTAATGAGCAATTACTTCTTTTGCCAAAACTCAATTCAATAATTACACTTATACTACAGTTTTGCTCAGATGTTTTTATAGTCGTCTGCTGCAGATTTATTGTATGTTGGAAAGGGTTAAAATATCAATATCATATCATTTAAAGAGTTCAAAGGATAATATCTATATATTCGTGGAAGACAGTGGTGCAGTGGTTGAGCGTCGGCCTCTCGTACTAAAGGTCTCGGGTTTGTTTCCAGTGATGAGCAGGTTCTCCTTTTTGGAATATTCCACACAAACGATGCAAATACTGGTTAACCCTTTCCCTCATACAACAATTCTGCAGCAGACGACTTTGAACATATTTTGTCAAAAAAAAAGAAAATCTCTATAATTGAATGGATAACCTATAACTAAAAGTGGAAAACATTGTGTCAAAAGGAGAAATTGCTCGTTTTGAGCAATTTCTTCTTTTGTCACTATGTTTTCAAAAAAACGTCTGCTGCAGAGGCGTCAGAAAGTGTCTATATGAGGGAAAGGGTTGAGTCTCCAGTAAGCAGACATCGAGCTTGATTAACACAAGCTTAAAGCTTGTTTCGCAACTGATGTAAAATAAATAAGTTTAAACCAAACTAAAGGATATGTAGTCATTGTGATATTTCTCTGGGCCTTCACTGTGAGGTAATCTTTATAATCTCCAAGCTGCTTCATAAATAAAGTTGATATGTAGGTCAAAGCATCCGTTACCATTGGCGATAGTTGTCGTGGCAACAGATATAAATACAGAAATAACTGCATTAGTTTTGTTTGTAAAGCTTTCAAGGATCGTTCTAACCTAAAATTGAAAACAAGGTGTGTGATAAAATAGTTAACTATTAACCCATTGCCTTAACCATTTCCCTCATACAACAAATCTGCAGCAGGTGTTTTTCAAAACATCTAACAAGAAATATGGAAAATCTCAGTAAATGAAAGTATAATTACTGGAAAAATTTGAAAATATTATGGCAAAAGGAAAAATAGCCCATTTTGAGCAATTTCTCCTTTTGTCACAATGTTTTCAAAAGTAGTCGATCTAGAGGCGTCAGAAAGCGTCTATAGGTGAGAAATGTTTAATTAAACAGATAATGTCTTATGCATAAGCAGCAGATGATTTTAAACAAGAGGGCCTTGATGGCCCTGGATCACTCACCTTATTTTATTTTTTGTCACTTTAGCCATATGAGGCAAAACAATGCTCGCCAAATGGCTTTAATGCCTAGCACTAGGGTAAACAATGTCAATAAAGTCAAAGCCTCCTGGTGGCCATGTTATTTTACCAATTACCATTTTTGGAAGGATTAATCAAAAATCTGCCTCACACTTTGGGAGGAGAAGATTTTTCAAGCTTTTACTACAGCCATATAAGGCAAAACAGCCCTGCCCCCTAGTGGCCATGTTTTTTTACAAATCAACATGGCTTGAAGGAATCTACAAGAGGGTCACCAAAGAAACATTTCTACAAAATTATTTAAAAATCAACCAGACACTTTCTGAGGAGAAGATTTTTTTAAAGTTTTGACTTTATGCATATACCGGTAATGCAAAAATGCCAGCCCCCTGATGGCTATGTGTTTTGACCAAGCAAAATGGCTTGAAGGAATCTAATAGATTGTCAGTCAAGTTACATTTCTACAAACTTATTTGAAAATCGGCCAGACACTTTCGGATGAGAAGATTTTTAAATTTCCACTATAACCATATAAGGCAAAACAGCCCCGCCCCCTGGCGGCCATGTTTTTTTTACCAATCAACATGGCTTGAAGGAATCTGATAGAGTGTCACCCAAGGAACATTTCTATAAAATCTTTTGAAAATCATCCTTAAACTTTAGGAGAAGAAGATTTTTTAAGTTTCCACTATAGCCATATAAGGCAAAACAGCCCTGTCCCCTGGTGGCCATGTGTTTTGACCAATCAACGTGGTTTGAAGGAATCTATTAGAGGGTGATCACCCAAAGGAACATTTCTACAAAATTATTTGAAAATCAGTCAACCAGTTCGGGAGAAGAAGAATTTTAAAGTTTTTTTTGCTTCATTGCCATGAAAACCAGAATTCTGCATGGATCCCAACAATTTGAAGGAATTCCGGTGAGGTCATTGAGAGGATGCTTTCTGTGAAGTTTCATCCCAATTGACCCACTGGTTACAGGGGAGAAGATGTTGATGGACGACGCCGGACAAAAGGCAATCACAATAACTCACCTTGAGCACTTTGTGCTCAGGCGAGATAAAAAGAGACATGGGAATAGGAGAAATTGATCAAAACAAGCAATTTTTTCGCCATGTTTTCAATAAGTATGATACTGCCATTGTCTAGTTGTTAACATATATTCCACAGATGTTTTCTGGACCCTTTCCTGCGTGCTGACGATTTCTGACGCCTCTGCAGCATAGGACCTTTAAAACATTGTGACAAAAGGAGAAATTGCTCATAATGATAAGTTTCCCCATTTGCGACAATGTTTTCAACTCTATTCTAAAATTAAACTTTCTCATCCCCAGATATTTCTAGAAATCTAAGCATTACATGTTTATGTAATATAATTAGAAATGAACCATTTTCCACATATAGATGCTTTCTGAGGCCTCTGCAGCAGACAACTTTTGAAAACACTGTGACAAAATAAGAAATTGCTCAAAAAAAGCAATTTCTCCTTTTGCCACACCGTTTTCAATTTTACTCAAATATTATATTCCATTATTTATAGAGATATTTCACATTTTTGCCAACATTTTTTCAATGTAATCTGCTGCATAATTGCTGTATGTGGGAAAGGGTTAAAATAACTAAAAAAAATTACATTTACTTACATTGGTGGTAAGTCAGTTCTATTAGCTTGGTCGAGGTAATTCATCAAAGCTGCCCTCATTTCTTCATTGTCCCATTTTTTACGTATATCACGGCAGAGTTTTTCAACAGGACCCTGGTTTAAAGAAAACTTGTTTAACTTACTCCCAAAAACAGATGCATGCTGACGCCTTTGGAGCAGAAGACTTTTGAGTCATCGTGGCAAAAGGAAAAAATGCTCATTACGAGCAATTTCTTCAATTGCCACAATGATTTCAACTCAATTAAATAATTATATTTTCATAAAGAGACATTTACTTTATTTTTGCCATTATTTTTCTTTTAAAGATTTACTGTATGTGGGAAAGGGCTTTACCATTAACCTGATAGAATAATTTCGGAGTCATCTGCTATGAAAACTCTTAAATGTTAGTTTATAATTTCCCAACATCTACAGTATGTTAACGCTTTCCCTCCTAAAAAATTGGCTATTTTACCACCTAATCTCCTTTAAACCCTTTCCCTCTATATAGACGCTTTCTGACGCCTCTGTAGCAGGTGGCTTTTTGAAAACATTGTGACAAAAGAAGAAATTGCTCAAAACAAGCAATTTTTCCTTTTGTCACAATGTTTTTCAATTTGAGTCATAGAATATCAATTCAATTATAGAGATTTTCTATTTTTTGACAAAATGTGTTCAAAGTCGTCTACTGCAGTATGAAGCTTTACAAGATTCCATCTAGTAGTTTTCAAATTATTCTCCAGACAAGAAAAAGTAACATGAGGGCCATGATGGTTCTAGTTCGCTCACCTATATTATACAATGTACTGCAATGTAAAACACATCAAGACAATTATTTTGAATGCAACCTCCACAGTGTTAACAAGATTTCCCTTCAATTTGGCCTAGTGACCTGGCATGACCCTTTTTCGATCTTGGCCTAGATATCATTCAGCTCAACATTCTGAACAAATTTCAAGCTGCCGAAGCAAAAAATGTGACTTCTACAGTGTTGACAAGATTTCCCTTCAATTTGGCCTAGTGACCTAGTTTTTGACCCAATATGACCCATATTCGGTCTCTGGAGTGTTAACAAGATTTTCCTTCAATTTGACCTAGTGACCTACTTGAACTGACATGACCCATGTTCGAACTTGGCTTACATATCAAGACAAGCATTCTGATAAAGTTTCAACATGCTCAAGTTGAAAATGTGGCCTCCTAGTTTTTGATCTCATATGGCTCAGTTTCGAACTTGTCCAAGATTTGATGGAGACGAATGTTCTGATAAACTTTCATGAAACTTTCATGAAAATGGATGAAAAATGTAGTCTGTAGAGTGTTAACAAGCTCAAATGTTGACGACGCACGATGGACGGACGCCGGACAAAATGTGATCACAATAGCTCACCTTGCACTTTGTGCATAGGTGAGCTAATGTAAGGCAATAACTCTGTAATTAGGTAAAAAATAGTTATTAATCCTGTACAATGCAATTTCCTCTCACTGTGATGTATCATCGTATGATGTTTTATTAAATTCCATCCAGTAGTTTTCAAGTTATGCTCTGGACAAAGAAAATTGCAATGGAATGACCAACCAACCAATCGACCGACAGACAGACCACAGGTTGACTCCAATATACCCCTCGAACTTCGTTTGTCGGGATATAATTATTGAATAAAGTTAAAAACATTGATGAAAAAAGCAGAAATTCTTTTATTGCCAAAATGATTTCAATAGTTGTAGAGGCATTGGAAATAGATTATTTAAAATAGATAAATGTTTAATTTAAAAAAAAAAAATACCTTTGATTTTTTTAGAGAGATGAAAAGCTGCATCAAATGTCCCGAAAGCAAATCATAGATCTTCTGTCCTTGTGTACGACTCACTAAATCCTTTCTCTCGCTCAATAATTCCTTCAGTAACTCCAGCAACTGTACAATCTTTGGTGCCTGAGACAACTTGGGCATCTGTAAAATTGTCAACAAAGTCATTTATAATTTGTGCTGCATAATGAGGAAAAGGAGAAATAACTTAAAATGACCAATCTCTCCTTTTCCATCAATGCTTTCAACTGTATTTGATAATTTTAATTCTAAATTTTCTTTCAATCTCAATTTCATAGCATATGACTCCATAAATTCTATATCAGGTAAAGGATTAAATAACTGAAGGCAACAATAACGATTTACATCTTTTAATATACAGTTAACCCTTTCCCTCATATAGATGCTTTCTGACGCCTCTGCAGCAGACGGTTTTTTGAAAACATAGTGACTAAAGAAGAAATTGCTCAAAACGAGCAATTTCTCCTTTTGTCACAATGTTTTCCACTTTTAGTCATAGGTTATCCGTTCAATTAAAGAGATTTTCCATTTTTTGACAAAATATGTTTAAAGTCGTCTGTTGCAGAATTGTCGTATGAGGGAAAGGGTTAAACTTGTCCTAGGCAGCCATCCAGGGGCGAGTCAAAAGTGGACTACTGAACACAGGTGGCTATGTAATACAAGTTAAATAAAGAAAAAAAATGTTGTTTTGGTTAATCTTAAAGTGGCTGCTTAATACAAGGTGACTGCTAAACAGAGGTGACTGCTCACACAAGTTTGACTGTATCTTCAAAAAAAATCTTATCCAAAGCTGGATCTATTTGGGATACTATTTTCTGAGAAAGCCATGCCTTGCTTTAACGCTATTAACCCTTTGCCATGATGAGCAATTTCCCCTTTTGCCACAATGTTTTCAACTCTATTTAATGATTAAACTCTAATTTATGGAGATATTTCACATTTTGCTAATATGTTTTCAAAGTCATCTGCTGCAGAATTGTGGTATTTGGAAAACGGTTAAATTTGCAGAAGCATTCTGACACATCTGCAGCGGACAACTTTTGAAAACATTGTGACTAAATGTAGAAATTGCTATTAATGAGCAAATTCTCCTATTGGCTATTGCCAAAATGTTTTCAACTCTATTTGATAATTAAATGTCTTTAAAGTCTTTAAAGTCTAATGCTGTTATATTCACAAAATCTAAAATATATATTATTACCAGATTATCTATTAAAAAGGTTTATCAAAGATGTCTGTAGACACTTTCTGACGCCTCTTCAGCAGACGGATTTTGAAAACATTGTGGCAAAGGCAGAAATTTGGTCAAATTACGCCAAATACATGCGTGGTCATGCTGATAGACAGCCAAATAGTCCCTAAAAAAACTTTGTTTGCGTAGAAATGTGTGTATACCATCACCATAATGTATCGAATATATGACATTGAGTTTAAATTTATTGTATATGTGTAAAGGATGCACTGGAAATGATTGATTTGATCACGTTTAGGTTTTTTACCTTGTTTGAAAGTGAAAGCAGAGAATGCTAAACACTAGTTTTGTCCGGTTCTGATTTTGTAAACAAGAGGGCCAAAATGGCCCTAAATCGATCACCTAATTGATAGTAAATTAGTAGCAAATATTTAACTGCAAATATCTGGGAAAATTTTATCAGGGAGTGCAAATGAAACTGCAAAGGAGTGGACACTTCTCAAGAAACAGCTTATCAGTAAAGGCCATTTATATCTTGAAATCTAACAAGAACTTTAATAAGAATGGAATTATAAAGTTTTTGTCATTTTGCACCTTTCCTGATGCCGCCTTGCTGCCCTGTTTTTCAACGAAATCAATATGGCTTCAACAGTTTATTTAGAGGGTCACTTAAGGAACATTTCTACCAATTTATCTTGCAATTGCACAAGTAGATTATGGAGGAAAAGGATTTTAAAATTTGGGTATTTTTCTCACTTTCTGATGCCGCAGCAACCAAAGTTATCAATGGAATTTAAATCTTTGAACAATTTTGAAAGAGGACCACCAAAGGAACATTCTTGTGATGTTTTGTGGAAATTGGTCTATTGGAATGGTAGGAGTTGGTTGTCATTTGTAGCTAAAAGTTCACCCCTTTTGTGATGACGCCTTGTTGCTTTGATTGTGTAACCAATCAAAACGGCTTAAACAAATTAAAAAGAGGATCAATACAGTAAGATTCGTATTATATTTTCTTAAAATCAGACAAGCACTTTCATAAAAATGGAATTTTCAAATTTTGTCATTTTGCCCCTTTTTTGATGCCGCCTGACTGCCATGTTTTTCGCCCAATCAGTATGGCTTCAACAATTTTTATAGAGGGTCACCCAAGGAACATTTCTACCAAATTATATTTGAATCTGACGGGCATATTCGGAGGAGAAGATTTTTAAAGTTTGGACATTTTGTCCCCTTTCTGATGCCGCAGCAACCAAAGTTCTCAATGGAATTTAAATCTTTGAACAATTTTGAAAGAGGCCAACAAGAGGAACAGTCCTGTGATGTTTCACGGAAATTGTCCTTGGAGTTTGGGAGGAGATGATGTTTAATGCCGGACGGACGACGGACAAAAAGTGATCAGAATAGCTCACCTTGAGCCTTCGGCTCAGGTGATATAAAAATGGCTGTAACCATTTTCGCCTGGTGAATTCTTTCTTGCATAATGCATGACTCCCCCCCCCCCCCCCCCCCCCCGATTTTCTTTAGATTGTTTTAAAACTTAGAGGTAACTGTTTTTAATGATATATGGTGTTCTATATGAGAAAGGCTTAGATAGTGTGAAAATTGAGGACTGAAACTCGTCGATTTACATGGTGTATTCTAACCTTTTGCCACAATGATTTCAACTCTCTCCAATAATCAACATTTCTTATAAAGAGATAATACACCTTTTTGCATAGATATTTTCAAAGTCATCTGCTGCAGGTGTGTTGTACGTGGGAAAGGGTGAAGTTATATCACATCAGGACATATATCAACCAAGTATGCTAATTGATACACTGTCAACGATTTCTGCTTTTCCCACAATATTTTAAGATATCTGTCTTATCAGTTTTTGTTGCGTAAACGAAACAAGGTTCCATCAGGGAAAGACATTATCATTTCCTTGATACTGGCAACATTTGAAGTCTCTGAAACAGAACATTTTTGAAAACTTTGTGAGAAAAAGAGATTTATATCAACTAAGGCATCTGCAGCAGCCAAATTTTTAAAACATTGTGTGAAATAGAGAAGTTGCTCAGAATGAGTAATGTCTCTTTTTCACACAATGTTTTCTACTCTATTCTTAAATGTTCCTTTCATTTTTAGAGATATTAACGCGAATTGTTTTTCTTTTGTCACAATGTTTACAACTCTATCCGATAACTTAACCCTTTCCCTCATACGACAATTCTGCAGCAGACGACTTTGAACGTATTTTGTCAAAACATATAAAATCTCCATAATTGAATGGATAACCTATGACGAAAAGTGGTAAACATTGTGGCAAAAGGAAAAATTGCACGTTTTGTGCAATTTCTTCTTTTGTCACTATGTTTTCAAAAAGCTGTCTGCTGCAGAGGCGTCATAAAGCGTTTATATGAGGGAAAGGGTTAATGAGAATTGTGTTTCTTATGTCAAAATGTTAACAACTTTATCCGATAATTTAACCTTCATTTATAGAGATCTTCCATATCTATGCTGAGATTTTTCCAACATCATCTGCTGCAGATTTAATATATGGGCAAGAATTCACTATTGGAATTCTTGGTGTCAACACTCTATTCTGTATGTAGTTTCAATTAAGTACAGATTTAGAAAAAAAATTAAGACATTTATTTACACATTTATACCTTACACATCCTTTTGTAAAAAAGGAATGAACTTAAAAAGTATTGGTTGCGAGAAATAAAGCCTTAAAACATCATATTTAAGGTTTTAGTATGACAAAAAGTGTGACATTTTGTACATGCACTTTAATGTGTGTGTATAACAGCTTTATTTTGCCTCATTTTAGTGTGTAGTTGATTCAAAACTTATATCTAATAATCAAATTTTCTTAAAAAATCAATCCAGTGTATTTGTCTGCAACAATTGTTTTACAAAAAAAGAATGAAAATTGACATGTGCATGTAACATTTGGTGTCAAACATTGTTACATGCATACATTTATCAAACAAACATAAATTGCAGCACCAAAGAACTTAAATTTTTGCCTTATATTATGCTTTCCTTACCCAGTTGATGAATAAAAACACATTTTCTTCAAATCTTTGAGTGACTTATGATAGGAAGGCCCAGCATAATGTCTTAAATTTTGGTGTCAAATAAATCTTACACATTTTGATCAAATACTTCAATAATGGAATGCTTTCAGTTGTTTTAATTTAATAAAATTTACAAATTATTGGATGATTTAAAAATCTGTAATAATATGAATTCATAATATAATGTATGACAAAAAATAAACTGACGTCCAAATGTGCATGTAACCTTGACAAGATGTTACCTACACCATACTTTTTTAAAACTTCAATTATTTGCTTCTCTTTAGACAAGTATCTCCAATCACTGGCTATGCTTTTTGGTAGAACATTTATAAATAAAAATATATATATTTTTTTTCTCTTAATCAGAAACAACAACCTTTGATATGTGTGTGTAACTGTTTAATTTGACACAAACGTGTCCATGTTACATGCATCCAGCATAGCCATATCTTCTATACAGCAGCTGACAGGCTAAACTATTTAATTTAGAAAAATTCCACTCCTGACAATTAATCTCCAAACCACAAAACAACATATTAAATTTCAAATCTAACTAAATAAAATTGATTTTCAAATTTGTATGTAACATTGACAACAATTATGTCAATGTTACATGCAACAATACATATAACAGTATAATATTAATAAGTTCATAATTTAGAGATGTTTGAAGTTATTTGATATATTGCATCACATGCTTTTGCTACAAGTAAAAAAAATAACAAATAATATTGTATATAACAGAAATAAATGAGATTTCTAAATGTATGTAACTATTTCAGTTGACACGAAAGTGTCAATGTTACATACTTCAAATATCTGGCAATCAAACATACACAGTAGTAAATACAACCTGAATCAGAAGCCCTGGTCCCAACTTCTAACATATAATCCACAAACTAAAGAAGATTTTATATGTTTAATGGATATAAATGACATTTTAATCTATGGCTATCAAAGTGTCAATGTTACATGCATCAAATGGAGCTTTATTTTTATTTTTTAGGATGTTTACTTATGAAATTCATTCACAAAAAACACACTGACCTCAACAGCCATGAAATAGGCTAGGACAGAAGCAAGATATATTATTTGAAACAAACATAAGTCTGCACAAACTTTACAAGTGTAACATTGACACCAACCATATCTTTTTGCTATTTTTTCCTGTTAAACGACAAGACAGTATTTCTCATTCAAAGGGTAAATGTTGGAACAAACTCCAACATCATTTCACACCATAGCACAAATTAGAGCCTCTTTCAATTATATGAGATATGAGCAATTGAAATAATCTTGGTGTCAATGTTACATACTCCATATTTCAATAACTATGACATTTAAAGAAGACAAGAAGACATATTTTAAAAAAAGTTCTCTTGGTTTTAGATGTCTTGCTAGAAGAACTTAGTAGTAAGGCATTTTATAAAATGAATAAAGGTGATCTATTTTTTTGTTTCAATGTCACACTTTGTGTTGCATTAGTGAATTCTTGCCCATATATGGGAAAGGGGGTTAATCATTAATAAGAATTGTTTTTCTTTTGTCACAATGTTTACAACTCTATCTGATAACTATACTTTTATTTAAAGAGTTCTTCCATATCTATGCTGAGGTTTTTCCAACATCGTCTGCTGCAGATTTGATATATACGGGTTAATCTTTCGAAATCAGGTAAACAACATTACCTCAGTCAAAACCACCAGTATGATACCAGGTAGAATGCGCCGACAATGGATTTGGAAAGGTGAATATTTGCAAACGTGGGTGGACAGAAAAACAGCTTGTTTGATATAGTCCGGGCCCTCCGTCTGTATCTTGATCTCCGACTCGTCATTGTTTGTTGGAAGACTCATGTGGGACTTTGTTTTATCACTGCATAGAAATATATCTGGGGAATATAACATTATAAGAACACTTATAATTCATTTTTCAAAATCAATGTAGATATAATTTAAATTTAGATGAGTTATGGAAATATTGATTCAGCCGAGCCCTGGAAACACAGTCGGTTGCGACGCAGGTTGTGAATCCAAGAGTGTTTAGTTCAAACCCCAGCATGGCAAACATTCTTTCTGAATTCTGATAGAAGTTGATGCGGCAAGCGTCATTTGTCTTCCACCAATGGGCAAACAGTCAATGTTGAAAAGCAGCCAGTTGCTTGGAAAGACTGCAGTGTGGAGGACTGGTGTGAGAAAGCCAGGTAACACGAGGGTAGGTGAACTGGAAGCCATTTTGTGACCAAAACATTGTTGAAAAGGGCTTTAAACCGCTATCCATCAATCAATTAACCCTTTCCCTCATATAGACGCTTTCTGACGCCTCTGCAGCAGATGGCTTTTTGAAAACATAGTGACAAAAGTAGAAATTGCTACTTTTGCCACAATGTTTTCCACTTGTTGTCATAGGTTATCCATTCAATTATGGAGATTTTCTATGTTTTGACAAAATACTTTCAAAGTCGTCTGCTGCAGAATTGCAGTATGAAGCAAAAAGCCGAGGACTAGATAAGGAGGAATCAACTGGTCTTTTCCCTCCCATATTTCTCTTATGTTTCCACCAAACCCTACATTGTACATACTAAAAAGATTTGTGGCATTGAGACGATTCTTTTCAGTACCCACAGCATAGGGTTTGAGTGTTAAATGAGGGTTTTGGAATTTGAAATACTCATCGTATCTGGAGCCCTGAAAAAAGGAGTATTCCTTTCTTTCAACTACAAATATGGAGGAGTAAACTAGTCTCTTATGACTCAACTAAACACCTATGTTGTGGGGACTCAAAAGAAGTGTCTCATTCAGACAATAATTTAAGTACCCACAACATAGGGTTTGAGTGTTATATATAAGGGATTTGGAATTTGAAATACTCATCCTATTTGGATCTCTGAAAAAAGAAGTATTCCTTTCAACATCTCATCAACAGACTTGATGGACCAGTGAAGCTACACCTCAAATCTTTTGACAGAAGTTACATATACATGTACATAATAATTATAAGTTGCCATCTACAAAAAAAAATGATCTTATATAACCCCCCTTTCCCACAAACATACAACAAATCTACAGCAGAGGAAATAGAAAAGATCTTGGCAAAACAATGCAAAAGCTCTATAAGTTAATTTAATATTATTGAAAAGAGTTGACAAGTGTGGCAAAAGGAGAAATTGCAGCAACGTTGAGAGTAATTTCTCCTTTTGTCAGAATGGTTTCAAAAATAATTTGCTTCAAAACGTGTGTGCAGGTGTGCAATGTAGATCCAGATCTGAGAAGTTTGATCTAGGTCTGCACTGTTGCACCTTTACCTATGAATGTTTTCTTCCTTTTACCTCAATGGTTTTCGAGTTGTCTGCACGTCTGCACGTGGGAAAGGGGCAATATGGCTTACCTCTTTTCCTGTGTTCAGTCAAACTGCTGCTTCTTCCTCGTCCAACAGCGTCGCCAACAGAGTTTGACCTCTTACCCTTGACCTTTTCCTCTACTTCACTGGCTGTGTGACTGCGTGGTCGTGAAGAACTTAATATATTACTTCCTGGTTCTAACACCTCCTATATTATGAAATAAATCTGATTTTAAACCTTTTCCCACATACCACAAACCACAGCAGACAACTTTGAAAGCATCTTGGTAAAAATATGAACATTCTCTGCAGATGAAAGTATAATGATTGAATAAAATTGAAAACACTTTGGCAAAAGGAGAAATTGCTCATAATGTTTTCAAAAGCCAACTGCTACGGAAGCATCAGAAAGCGTCTGTATGAGGTTAAGGGTCTACTTGGTGAAAAATCTGGATAAAAACTACAGGAATTTAGATAATGTTCATTATGAGCAAACTCTCCCTTTAGTTTAACCCTTTCCCTCATACGACAATTCTGCAGCAGACGACTTTGAACATAATTTGTTAAAAATTAGAAAATCCCTATAATTGAATAGATAACCTATGACAATAGGTGGAAAACATTGTGGCAAAAAGAGAAATTGCTTGTTTTGAGCAATTTCTTCTTTTGTCACTATGTTTTCAAAAAGCCATCTGCTGCAGAGGCGTCATAAAGCTTCTATATGAGGGAAAGGGTTAAACTTATTTATCCCTTTCCCACATACTGCACCCTGCTGTACCCAAGGCGGACACTCGATCACTACACCACTGAGGCGTTATGTAGTTGGGAAAGACCTTTGAATAAAAAGTTGATACTTCAACCCACATGAAGAATAACAAGAGTTGTCGGAGGACAATATAGCTCGCCTATCAGGGCCATCGTCTATCAGGGCCTACTTCAGAACAGTTTTCGCATTAGGTAAAGTCACATAGTATCACCTATTGCAAGATAATGCACCTTTTCAATACTTGCATGCAAATGTTAACCAAGTCCATACAGTCCCTTTTTGGCCTTTTAAATCTAATGACCCTGAATAAGTGTGTGAAGTTTCAAAGCAACAGCATACACAGTGTCTGAGAAAAGGTTTGACCAAAACTCTAAGTCCAAAAACGGGCACAATTCAGTCAAAATCCATTATAGAGTTATGGGACTTGACATACAAGGTCACCTAATGACCCTGAATAAGTGTGTGATGTTTCAAAACAACAGCATACACAGTGTCTGTGAGAAAAGGCCTTGCACGCAAAGGTTTGACCAAGCTGGCAACCCCAACACCAACACCAACACCAACGCAGACGCGGAAGCCGGGGTGAGACATAAGCTCCCCTATTTCTTCGAATAGGCGAGCTTAAAAGTTGATACTTCAACCCACATGAAAAGTGACGGGAAGACGGAAATATGAAAGATTACCTCTTCTCTGATATAGAAAAAAAACCTCATTAATAATCATCTAGAAGCAGTATTTTTCCTTTATATGTTTTAATGGCAGACAACACTAAAATACTTCAAATAGGGTTAATGTTTTCCAACAGCAGATGACTTTGAAAATGTTTCAGAAAAATACAAAACAAATATTTGTAAATAAAAATGTAAATTTTGAATAGTTTTAATAGAGTTTTAATAGAAATGAAATAATTGTGGCATATAGAGAAATTGCTCATCCAATTATTTCTAGACTTACTGGCACTGGTTCTTGTTTTTTGTTGTTTGTTTCTGCATCTTCAGGTGTGTCTGTCGGGGAAACGGTTGGAGTAAAAAACCTTTCTGATACCTCAGGGTAGGGAGACTTTGTTCCTGTATGGAAGTAATGTATGAAAATATGTTTTTCCTTGAAACAAACAACATTCACCAGAGGACAATATAAACTGGTCTTTTCCCAACAATATCTCTCTTATGAGTCAAATAAAACCTATGCTGTGGGTACTCAAAAGAATCATCTCACTGATGTGATTCTTTTGAGTAACCCAAACATAGGGTTATAGGGTCAAAAAAGGATTTAACCCTTTCCCTCATACAACAATTCTGCAGCAGACGACTTTGAACGTATTTTGTCAAAACATAGAAACTCTCCATAATTGAATGGATATCCTATGACAACAAGAGTTGTCGGAGGACAATATAGCTCGCCTATCAGGGATATCGTCTATCAGGGCCTACTTCAGAACAGTTATAGCATGGGTATAAAGTCCAAAATCCAAAAGTGGAATAATTCAGTTGAAATTGAATTTACAAAAGAAAGACAAGAATTACGCGTAATTAAATGTCTCACTGTGTCCCCTGCTTTGACTATCAAGGCAAGTGTAAAAGACAAAAAGTAAACAAAACTCTAACATTGAGCTAAACACAATTATTTTTAAACAAGAAATAATAAAAAAAAAAAAAAAAAAAATATAAGAAATTTAAAAAAAAAATTGAGCTGAACACAAAGTTCTAAAATTCAAGAAAAAAAATAAAAAATAAAAAAATAATGCTCAAAGTTCAAAAATACAAGAAAATGAAAAAAAAAAATGAAATTAATCCAACAAAATATGAAGAAGCTATGCCCAATTTTCAAAATCCAGCAAAAAACAAATGTTTTACCCCAAAAAATATGAAAGCCCTAGAACCAGTACTTATTGAGAAAAAAAAAATCGAAACGTTAACGTTGAGCTAAACGCAAAATTGAAAAATACAAGAAAAGAAAAAGAAAAAAATCCAAATGTTTGAAAAAAATCCATTCCAGAGTTATGGGACTTGACATACAAGGTCCCCTAATGACCCTTAATAAGTGTGTGAAGTTTGAAAGCAACAGCATACACAGTGTCTGAGAAAAGGCCTTGCACGCAAAGGTTTGACCAAATTTCTAAGTCCAAAAAGGGGCACAATTCAGTCAAAATCCATTCCAGAGTTATGGGACTTGACATACAAGGTCCCCTAATGATCCTGAATAAGTGTGTGAAGTTTCAAAGCAACAGCATACACAGTGTCTGAGGAAAGGCCTTGCACGCAAAGGTTTGACCAAAATTCTAAGTCGAAAAAGGGGCACAATTCAGTCAAAATCCATTCCAGAGTTATGGGACTTGACATACAAGGTCCCCTAATGACCCTGAATAAGTGTGTGAAGTTTGAAAGCAACAGCATACACAGTGTCTGAGAAAAGGCCTTGCACGCAAAGGTTTGACCAAATTTCTAAGTCCAAAAAGGGGCACAATTCAGTCAAAATCCATTCCAGAGTTATGGGACTTGACATACAAGGTCCCCTAATGATCCTGAATAAGTGTGTGAAGTTTCAAAGCAACAGCATACACAGTGTCTGAGAAAAGGCCTTGCACGCAAAGGTTTGACCAAAATTCTAAGTCGAAAAAGGGGCACAATTCGGTCAAAATTCATTCCAGAGTTATGGGACTTGACATACAAGGTCCCCTAATGACCCTGAATAAGTGTGTGAAGTTTGAAAGCAACAGCATACACAGTGTCTGAGAAAAGGCCTTGCACGCAAAGGTTTGACCAAATTTCTAAGTCCAAAAAGGGGCACAATTCAGTCAAAATCCATTCCAGAGTTATGGGACTTGACATACAAGGTCCCCTAATGATCCTGAATAAGTGTGTGAAGTTTCAAAGCAACAGCATACACAGTGTCTGAGAAAAGGCCTTGCACGCAAAGGTTTGACCAAGCTGGCAACGCGGACGCCAACGCCAACACCAACGCCAACGCCAACGCCAACGCCAACGCCGGGGTGATAACATAAGCTCCCCTATTTCTTCGAATAGGCGAGCTAAAAAGTGGAAAACATTGTGGTAAAAGGAGAAATTGCACGTTTTGTGCAATTTCTTCTTTTGTCACTATGTTTTCAAAAAGCCGTCTATCTTATCTAGAGAGCTCTGTTCACAATTCAGACGTTTCAAAAGGAAAGAAATTCTCTATAAATGTAAATGTATAAGGATATTTAGAGACAAAAAAGAAAAGAAAAAACATTATCAAACAAGCAAATACCTCCTCCTTGACATCTGTGTTTTTAATTAAAAACTTTTTGCTTGAAAAATGTATGTAGAAGGTCATCTTAACCCTTTCCCTCATACGACAATTCTGCAACAGACGACTTTGAACGTATTTTGTCAAAACATAGAAAATCTCCATAATTGAATGGATGACAAAAAGTAGAAAACATCGTGACAAATCTGCAGCAGACGACTTTGAACGTATTTTGTCAAAAAATAGAAAATCTCTATAATTGAATGGATAACCAATGACAAAAAGTGGAAAACATTGAGTCAAAAGGAGAAATTGCTTGTTTTGAGCAATTTCTACTTTTGTCACCATGTTTTCAAAAAGCCGTCTGCTGCAGAGGCGTCAGAAAGCGTCTATATGAGGGAAAGGGTTAAGAACATTACTTCAACATTATCTTGAAATAAGACAAAACACTTCTTGAGAATAAGGATTTATAAGTTTTGTCCTTTTACCACTTTTCTGATTCCACCTGGTTACCATGTTTTCTAACCAATCAATATGGCTTGAACAAGTAATGTAAAGAGCTTCTTAAAAAAACATTTTTGCCAAGCTATCTTGAAATAAGACAAGCAGATTCAGAGGAGAAGAATTTTTAAACTTTTGGATTTTTTTACCCCTTTCTGAAGCCTCATCACCAAAGAATTTAAAGGTTATAGAGCAAATTTTAAAGAGGAACGCCAAAGAAACATCCCCATTAAGATTGGTTGAAATTGAACCAATGGTTAAAGAGGAGATGTTGTTTGAAGCTAAAATTTTATGATGGACGGATGATGGACACAGAGTAATCCAAATAGATCCCCTTGAGACTATCACATTGGTGGTGTATTGGTAGAGTGTACTTGGTACTGGAGGTTTGGGAGTTCGATCCCTGGCCGGATCATACCAAAGACTTTAAAAATGGTAGTAATAGCTGCTCTCCTTGGACCCAAGGCGTTGGCATTACGACTGACTGGCTAGAGTCAGGATAAATGGACCTGTAGTACTGGTCAGTTACCCAGGAAATACTCTGATATAACTTAACAAGAGCACCGCAAAGAAAATGTCCAAAGAGGGGCATTACTGAATAATTATTTAAGCCAGAGTTATGTGACTTGCTACAAGCATATTATTTCTAGGATCATGTGTACCATGTTGAACGTTTTTTGAGTTATATTCAAGTTTTGTGACGACCCAGATAAAAACGCATACGACAACGACAACACCAAGGGTATCACAATAGCCTGACTATTTTTCTTCGAGAAAAAGACAAGCTAGAAATTATTACAAGCAGCTTAACCCTTTCCCTCATACGACAATTCTGCAGCAGACGACTTTGAACGTAGTTTGTCAAAAAATTGGAAAATCTCCATAATTGAATGGATAACCTATGACAAAAAGTGGAAAACATTGTGGCAAAAGGAGAAATTGCACGTTTTGTGCAATTTCTTCTTTTGTCACTATGTTTTCAAAACGCCGTCTGCTGCAGAGGTGGCAGAAAGCGTCTATATGATGGAAAGGGTTAAAACACCAAACAATCAATCACCTTGAGAGTTTGGCCAAAATGATCTAAAACATTTACAAGTACAACCACATTACCGTTTTCATGTTCTGATGTATTATCCCCATCCAGCATATCAGAACTGTCCCTTGACTTGATTCCTTCTTTTGCACTGAAATACTGTGAAATAGATTTGAAACATTCAGGAAACATGAGAAAATGACAGACTCTGATGGATGCTTCATGATCGCGTTGTAAAATATCAAGGGGACATAACTGTGTCAATCTTGAAATCTGAACAAACTGATAATTTGCATATCTCCTTTTGATTTTGAAGCTTCGCAAACAGTTTTCAGCCAGCAGTTGCCGATAACAACTTTTATGTTGCAGAAGTGATACTGGATTTGGCATTGTACTACAAGGGGCGTGGAAAACTGATTTGAAGGTCAAGAGAGATGTTACATTTTCCATGCAATAGGTAGACAGTACTTATCCAGATATCACTACTGCAACATAATTTTCTGACTGGGGGACACAAACAGATGGCATGGAGACTATATGTTTCATCGAAAAATTTGAATAAACATGTAATAGATGTAGAAATAGCGCAAACATGAGCAATTTTTCCTTTTCTTACAATGTTTTCGACTAAAGTATATAAAGAACATCTTCATTTTATCTGATGTCAAAGCTTACAAATCTAAATAATTGAACAAAGCAAACTGTTTTATCCTTTCCAACATACAACATATCTGCAGCAGACGACTTTGAAAACATTCATCAGTTGTTAAAAATAAGGAACTCTTTATAAATGAAAGAACAATTATTGATTAAAGTTGAAAACATTGTGGCAAAAGATGATATTGCTATATAATGAGCAATTTCTCTTTTTGCCACAGTGTTTTCAAAAGTCGTCTGCTGTAGAGGCATCTGAAAGTGTTTGTATGTGCGAGAAGGTAAATCCATAATATATACATGTATGGTTTCATGCGGACAAGTTGTCACTACATCTTGTTACAAAATGTGGTAACAAACAATCTGTATGAAGCCATTAATTTGCCATCACATCACTTACACCTTCAGCATCTGTTTCCCACTCAGTTTCCTCCCCTTCAGTTTGACCCTCCACTGCACTTTCAAAACGCTCCCGGTGTGTGACTGGAACCTTCACTGTGGCTGGCGTTTGGGCTTCTTTACTACAAGATAACCATTTACCTGATAAGATATTTGAGCGTCCTCTGCTTTTTTAACCCTTTCCAACATATACGCTTTTTGACACCTCCGCTGCAGATGACTTTTAAAAACATTGCAACAAAAGGAGAAATTGCTGAAAACAAGCAATTTCTCCTGTAGCACTAATGATTTCAACTCTTTTAAATAATAAATCCCTTTTTGAGGAAGATTTTTCATGTTTTTGTCAAAATATTTTCGAAGTTGTCTGCTGTAGATTTGCTGTATGTGGGAAAAGGATAAAGTATCTGAGGTAATTGTTATGATTAGAAAAGGGAAAGTATAGTTTTGCTTAAGAGCTTAACCCTTTCCCTCATACCACGAATCTGAAGCAGACAACTTTGAAGCAGATGATAAAATAACAGAAACTAGAAATATCACTAAAGGTGATGAATACCCCCAGCTGGTGCCTGACAATATACATATGTATGAGAAATTCAAGGGGCTATAACTCATTTAAAAATAATTCCAGTGCAACACGCCCACAATATGCACAACTAGGCTTGGAATCAATCATTGTTGTGAGGTTATATTGAATTCTGACCAAGGGTTGGTGAGAAATAGTGTTCACAAGAAATGTCTACAGACCAACTATGTATGAGAAATTCAAGGGGCCATAACTCATTTAAAAATAATTCCAGTGCAACACGCCCACAATATGCACAACTAGGCTTGGTATCAATCATTCTTGTGAAGTTATATTGAATTCTGATAAAGGGTTGCAGAGAAATAGTGTTCACAAGAAATGTCTATAGACCAACTATGTATGAGAAATTCAAGGGGCCATAACTCATTTAAAAATAATTCCAGTGCAACACGCCAACAATATGCACAGCTAGGCTTGGAATCAATCATTGTTGTGAGGTTATATTGAATTCTGACCAAGGGTTGGTGAGAAATAGTGTTCACAAGAAATGTCTACAGACCAACTATGTATGAGAAATTCAAGGGGCCATAACTCATTTAAAAATAATTCCAGTGCAACACGCCCACAATATGCACAACTAGGCTTGGTATCAATCATTCTTGTGAAGTTATATTGAATTCTGACCAAGGGTTGCTGAGAAATAGTGTTCACAAGAAATGTCCAGACCAACCAACCAACTGACAAACCGACCGACAAGCGTGACTCCTACATGTATATAGCCCCCATATAGGATCTTCATTCTTTGCTATCTAGATGCACAGGCACCTGAAGGCTCTGGATCAAGCCAACATAACAAGTAGGTAATTTGATTGCAATTGCCTTTCTACCCCAAATATGGTCATTCTTCATCATGACATATGGATCACATTTTACCTGAGCACTTTTCCTGTATTTCTGTATGTATGAGCGAACAGATCCTCAAGTTTGTCGTACGTAGGGAAGAGACTTCGTACCAGAACAACAATACAGAGGATGTCCGCTGGCTGCAGTTCATGAGCATTGCGACTGAAAGATAAACCAAAATATTTGAAAGAAAATGTGTCGCCTTCCAATATGGTAGTTAGTGATAGCAAGACAGACTGACAGATGAATAGATGAACGAATGGTGGAAAATTGTCAGGCGACAAATAAATATAACAATCTGGCATAATTCCTTGACATTAAACGGACAATTTTTGATGTCTCTGCAGCACTGGGTTATAACAATTGCAGTAGCAGAATTTATTTTTCTTCAAAAGATGTCTGCAACAGATTACTTAAAACTTGTCAGTTCAATGGTTGAAACTAAACCCCTCTCCTTATTTTGACGGCCAATCCTGAAGCAGATAAAAAATTTAAAAATACATCTGGTGTTGCAGATTTGTTTAATGATCATTGCAAAGCAGATAGCTGCAGAATTATCAAATCAGAGAAGGGGTTATTATTATTATAGACTCACTTTGAATACAAGGACAATAGTTTACTATTGACAAGGACCAATGCATGCTGGGTATAACGTTCTCCTGCTTCCTGTATTTTCGTAATGGCAGTCTGTAGAATGTCAACGCACTGTTCGTTTACAACCTGGTTGACATGGAGCTTCTCCACAGCCTGTCATAAACGAAAAACCGACATTACACACCAATGGAATCACTTATGGAGATATACATGACTAACAAGATTTGTCGGAGGACAATATAGCTCGCCTATCAGGGCCATCGTCTATCAGGGCCTACTTCAGAACAGTATAGCATTAGGTAAAGTCACACAGTATCACCTATTGCAAGATAAAACACCTTTTCAATACTTGCATGCAAATGTTAACCAAGTCAATACAGGCCCTGAGATAAGGCCTTGCACGCAAAGGTTTGACCAAAATTCTAAGTCCAAAAATGACTTAGTCAAAATTCAGTCAAAATCCATTCCAGAGTTATGGGACTTGACATACAGGGTCATATAATGACCCTGAATAAGTGTGTGAAGTTTCAAAGCAACAGCATACACAGTGTCTGAGAAAAGGCCTTGCACGCAAAGGTTTGACCAAAATGGGGCACAATTCAGTAAAATTCCATTCCAGAGTTATGGGACTTGACATACAAGGTCACCTAATGACCCTTTATAAGTGTGTGAAGTTTTAAAGCAACAGCATACACAGTGTCTGAGAAAAGGCCTTGCACGCAAAGGTTTGACCAAAATTCTAAGTCCAAAAAGGGGACAATTCAGTAAAAATCCATTCCAGAGTTATGGGACTGGACAAGGTCACCTAATGACCCTATATAAGTGTGTGAAGTTTTAAAGCAACAGCATACACAGTGTCTGAGAAAAGGCTTTGCACCAAGCCGCCAACGCCGGGGTGACTACATAAGCTCCCTTATTTCTTCTAATAGGCGAGCTTAAAATGACACAGCCTGTTTTAAAAACAAAAATCTTTTAGGCCACATAACACAAGATTGGAATCACATTTGGAAGATATTTATGACTAAAAATGACACAAAATTGTACATCAATGGAATCTTTCTTGGAGATATACATGACTAAAAATGCAACAGCCTGTTTTCAACAAAAAATAAAATTCTTTTGGGCCACATAACACAACAATGAAATCCCTTTTGGAGATACACATGACTCAAAATAACACAAGTTCCTTTCCCGCATACGGTACATAAAATTTGCCACAGACAACTTTGGAAACATCTAGTTATAAAAAGAGATTTTTTTTTTACAAAGGGGAGCACAAATTTTGAAAGAAGTTTAAAACATTGTGGCATAGGGAAGAAATTGTTCATTATGAGCAATTTCTCCTTTTGTCACATTATGTTCAATCGACCTCTGCTGTAGAGGCATCAGAAAGCGTCTACATGTGGAAAAAGGATCAACCTCTAATAACAGTAAATGCATGCCATAATCAATAATTAAAGAATATTTGCCTAGCTGAGGTTTATACTCACAACTCCCGGATTAATAGCCTGCATCCCATTCGATGGAGCTACTGGGGCTCAGTAAAAAAAGGACAGTGGACTACATAGCAGGGGTAAAACGGTTCTTTGTTCAACAATATCTTGTCTTATAATCTAATAAATTTCTACAGTGTATGATGCTAGTACTCAAAATAATTGTTTAAGTAAGACGATTCTTGTGATAGATTGATTGATTTATTTGGGCTTAACCCTTTCCCTCATACAACGATTCTGCAGCAGACGACCTAGAAAATATCTACCTTAAAACATGAACAATCCATAATAATGAAAGTATAATCATTAACCCTTTCCCTCATATAGATGCTTTCTGACGCCTCTGCAGCAGACGGCTTTTTGAAAACATAGTGACAAAAGAAGAAATTGCACAAAACGTGCAATTTCTCCTTTTGCCACAATGTTTTCCACTTTTTGTCATAGGTTATCCATTCAACTATGGAGATTTTCTATGTTTTGACAAAAATAAGTTCAAAGTCATCCGCTGCAGAATTGTCGTATGGGGGAAAGGGTTAAAGCAGATGGCGTTTTGAAAACATAGTGACAAAAGAAGAAATTGCACAGAACGTGCAATTTCTCCTTTTGTCACAATGTTTTCCACTTTTAGTCATAGGTTATCCATCTGACAAAATACGTTCAAAGTCGTCTGCCACAGAATTGTCGTATGAGGGAAAGGGTTAAATAAGACACTTGAAAACGTTGTGCCAAAAGGAGGAATTGCTCGTTATGAGCAATATCTTCTTTTGCCACAATGTTTTCAAAAGTCGTCTGCTGCAGAGGCGTTGGAAAGCGCCTATATCTGGGAAAGCGCTAACGAGACATGCACCCCTTTACTTGGACTCTGTGAGACACTGACACTTACCTCCACTAAGAATGATTGTTCGTTTTTAGCCAGGAATGTCCAAGTTGACATTATGAGTCGTAGAAAATTCCATCTTTCTGGTTTCCTTTCGAATTTTGGTCTCCCCACTCTAAAAAACAGATTAAAAGAACTCCATAAACATAATACTTGATATGATTTTAAACATTTTCCCTCATACAGATGCTTTCTGACTCCTTTTACCACTGTGCTTTCAACTCTATTCGATATTTTTAGAGATCTGCCATACTTCTGACTTAACCCTTTCCCTCATACGACAATTCTGCAGCAGACGACTTTGAACATATTTTGTCAAAAAATAGAAAATCTCTATAGTTGAATGGATAACCTATGACAAAAAGTGGAAAACATTGTGGCAAAAGGAGAAATTGCACGTTTTGTGCAATTTCTTCTTTTGTCACTATGTTTTCAAAAAGCCGTCTGCTTCAGAGGCGTCAAAAATCGTCTATATGAGGGACAGGGTTAAAGTTTTCAAAGTCATCTGCTGCAGATATATCAATTATGAGTATAAGTTAACCCTTTCCCGTACAAAGATGCTTTCTGATACCCATGCATGCAGCAGACAACTTTTGAAATGTTTTGTGACAAAAGAAGAAATTGATCATGCCAAGAAATTTCTCCTTTTTTCCCTCAATCTTTTCAACTTTTTTCAGTAAATAAACTTTCATTTATAGAGCTTGTCGATGTTTTTCCCCCCCAGATGTTTACAAAGTCCTCTGTTGCAGATTTGCTGTATGTGGGAAAGAGTTAATACAACATCTAAAACATTGTGGTTAAAAGAGAAATTGCGATTATGGAGCCATCTTTCTTTAATCACAATGTTTTCAATGGTTGTCTGTAACAGGGACATATTATATCATCCGTATTAACTGTAGAGAATTAACCTAAAATCTGTTCACATATTACCTGATATCTTAATTTTTGACTCTTCAAATTATCAGAGAGAAGAAAACAAAAACAAGAGTGTTCAAAGGAACATGTGTGTCACCTTCCCATATGTCAGTATGTGAAAATGTGACAGACAGACACAGACATATAGATCTGTATTACATAACGAATTAACTATAGATGATTAGACTAGAATGGAGTGCTCCCCGGAGCACGTGTGTCACCTGCCGGGGCCTTGTCAGAAAATTTTAATTTTTGACAGAACAGGGGCAATAACTCTGATATAAAAAATATTTGGATTATCCCCCTTTTGTGAATCAATCACACACATTGATATAAACATTTGTCAGAAATTTCAATGTAATCCTTTGAGTAGAAAAAAAGTAATCCCTAGGTGCCTACCATGCTACCTAGGTGACACAATAAAAATCTGTTCACATATTATGTGATATCTTAATTTTAGACTCTTTCAAAATATCAAAGAGAAAAAAGCAAAAGAGTGTTCCAAGGAACACAATGTCATGTGTCACCTTCCCATATGTTAGTATCAGTATGTGAAAATGTGATGTTG
Organism: Serripes groenlandicus; assembly: GCA_031761405.1. Classification (NCBI taxonomy): domain Eukaryota; kingdom Metazoa; phylum Mollusca; class Bivalvia; order Cardiida; family Cardiidae; genus Serripes; species Serripes groenlandicus. The sequence continues at coordinate 16,264,765 of JASEVX010000009.1, read as the reverse complement.
GACCTGGAAATCTTAACTCTTTCACATAATTACTGTAAGTAGGATACTCGCCTATAAGGCGCTCTTGACTATAAGACGCATCCCTGACTTTGAGGTCCCAAATCAAGATTTTTCACAGTATGTTATTGCATTTTGACGCCTCTGTAGTAAAAGACTTTTGAAAAAAATAATGAGCAATTTTTTCATTTTGTCACAATGTTGTCAACTTTATTGAATGATTATATTTTAACTAACAAAGATTTTTCTGATTCCAGCCAAGATATTTTCAAAATCTTCTGCTGCAGATTTGTTATATTTGAGAAAAGGTTAATAAGTTCTGAGACTGATAGAAAAATCTCTATTAATGAAAGCATAATTGTCTGACAAGAGGGCCATGATGGCTCTAGATTGCTCACTTAAGTTATTCAATGAGATTTCTAATGCAAAACTGACAAAGTCTCAAACTGCTGTCATAAAAAATGCAGTCTCCTGAGTGTTGAAAAGATTTTCCTTTGATTTGGCCAAGTGACCTAGTTTTAGAGTCAATATGACACATATTCGACCTTGACCTACGGTAGATATCATTAATACAAAATTTCAAGCAGCTGCAGCAAAGATGAGGCCTCTAGAGTGTTAACAAGATTTTTATTAAATTTGACCTTGTGACCTAGTTTTTGACCATATATGATCCATATTCGAACTAGGTCAAGACAAACATTCTGACAAAGTTTCAATATTTTCAAGTAAAACAAATGCAGCCTCAAGAGTGTTAACAAGATTTTCCTTCAATTTTACCTACTGACCTATTTTTTTAACCCATATGACCAATATTCATCATTTAGACAAACATTCTGAAAAATTTGGCCTAGTTTCAAACTTGTCCAAGATTTGATGGAGATACATGTTCTGATAAACTTTCATGAAGATCGGATGCAAAATGTAGCCTGTTGAGTGTTAACAAGGCAGTTGTTGACGAGGCAAGACGGACAAAATGTGATCACAATAGCTCACCTTAAGCACTGTGTGCTTAGGTGAGCTAAAAATGGGAAACTGCTTGTTTTGAGCACTTTCCCCTTTTACCACAATGTTTTCAAAATGTGTCTACTGCAGAGGGGTCTGAAAACGCCTATATGTGAGAAAAGGTTAATCTGGCAAAAAGACTAAAAGACTTACTCTTCAATCACTGGCCCATGAAAGAATCGTAACAACCGGATAAAAACCAACGTTTTCCTCGTCAAAAAATCTTCTGACTCAGTACCATCCCCGTTTACAGCAATTATCAGGAAATCTTCAAACTGTGGAATGAAATACATGTACAATCGAACCTGTGCTAAAGACCACCTTGAAATAGCAATTCCCTGACTATAGCGACCATACTTACTTTCCCAAATACTCGTGTTCTGTTAAAATGACCTTGCAATTTAAGACCACCTTTAAATAAAGACCAAATTGTGCACTTTCCATGGGTGGTCTTTAAACACAGGTTTGACTGTGCATTCAAAACTAGCAACTTAAAAGTAAACATATTGAAACAAAAATAATATACATGTATGCATAAAGAAACGGGTCAATAAAATATAAACAAAAACCAACTGAATAAAACATACACAAACAAAATGTTAAACTAGAAATACTGTGAGCAAAGCTCACTGAAGAATACCCCCCGCTCCATGTTTGTTTACCATTTGTGTTTAAAATTCAAATCCAGACACTCAAATAGAAAAATATCATGTCACAATGAGTGTAAGTCAAATTCTTCATAATGAAAAATCGGAAATACTTCAAAATCAAAGGGAGCTTCCTCTAGTGATGCTTAATGTTGTGTATAAATTTTATTCTTAAAAATCTGCTAAGGCAAATTTCAGTTATTGTACGACATAGGAAATGCAGACAGACAGACAGACAGACTAACAGACTGATTATTATAGGGTGCCACCATTTAATGACGAGGTCCTAATTATAATGGATGGCATATTCTGTTCCAGTGGGAAACTAGTTTCTACTCAAGAATATATGCAACATGTCATTGAATGATAACCTCTAAGTTAAATTATCTCCCCTTGGAAGAGTCCGAGGCGTGTGATCTTCCTTCATGCATATCTACATATGATGTGTAACCTTCATGTAAAGTTTGAACCAAATCCATTGAGCCGTTTAGGAGGAGTAGTGCTTACAAGAAATGTGGAGGTATGTGCACAGGAGTCCCCCGCAGATAACCTCTAAGTTGAATTATCTCCCCTTGGAAGAGTCTGAGGCGTATGATCTTCCTTCATGCATATCTACATATGATGTGTAACCTTCATGTAAAATTTGAACCAAATCCATTGAGCCGTTTAGGAGGAGTAGTGCTTACAAGAAATGTGGAGGTATGTGCACAGGAGTCCCTCGCAGATAACCTCTAAGTTAAATTATCTCCCCTTGGAAGAGTCCGAGGCGTGTGATCTTCCTTCATGCATATCTACATATGATGTGTAACCTTCATGTAAAGTTTGAACCAAATCCATTGAGCCGTTTAGGAGGAGTAGTGCTTACAAGAAATGTGGAGGTATGTGCACAGGAGTCCCTCGCAGATAACCTCTAAGTTAAATTATCTCCCCTTGGAAGAGTCCGAGGCGTGTGATCTTCCTTCATGCATATCTACATATGATGTGTAACCTTCATGTAAAGTTTGAACCAAATCCATTGAGCCGTTTAGGAGGAGTAGTGCTTACAAGAAATGTGGACATACGGACAGACAGACAGACGGACAGACGGACAGACGGACGGACAGACAGGGTGATTCCTATATACCCCCCCAAACTTTGTTTGCCGGGGGGTATAACTATCTTATTAAACAAATTTGACCGCCTCAGATGTGTTGTGGTAGAGAGTCTGACTTTGGTGCTGGATGTTCCAGGTTTGATCATGCAAAAGACTTTAAAATGGTAGCTTTTCCTCCTTGGCACTCTGGATTATGGAGTCAGCACAATGGCTTGACTGTATGGTCTCCAGTTAAATGGACCAGTAGAAATAGTAATAAACTTAAGAAATACTGATATAAAACTGAAACAAGAGTACCATGGAGCGAACGCCACAGCTCGGTTTTTTTGTTGTTGTTAAAAAGGGGCATTCCTGAATAGTTATTTAAGCCAGAGTTATGTGATTTGGTATATACATGCAAATTGTCTGTTGGATGATGTGTACCAAGTTTCTTTTGAATATGTGAAACTTTTTTTTAAAAAATTTGAACAACGCAGATGCAGCTTCAGACGACGCCCAGGGTATCACAATAACTCAACTTTTTTTTCATCTAAAAACAGACAATACCTTGTTCAGATACTACAAATAGTCTCTCTATATGGACGTTTATGCTGTAGTAATAATGACCATAACGTTCGGAGAATCCCACACAGGACTGTGTTACTATAAATAGCATCTCCATTATGTTTTTATATTTTATTATTATACTATATGAACCATATAGAGGCTATTCATATTAACACAGTCCTGGGTGGGATTCTCCAAATGTTCCCTTATGAAATCATTAGTCATTATTATTATAGCATATTGACAATGTAAAGAGACTATTTGTCAAATGAAAACTCAGACGCCTGTGATTGTATGAAAGACTTCATACCTGACAAGGTGTTCAATACTTACATGTTTGAATACAAAAGTAAAGTCGTTTTCACATGTAATGGATGCACATGGATTTTGGGCATGGTCAATTAGAAACCACTGTGACATTATAAGTGGAGAGAACTGCTGCATCACTATGTTGGGATCCACTGTGTACACATCTGTATGATCTGGCTATAGAAATGAACAAAACAACAACGTACAATTCAAGTATGTTTAATTTCAAAGGTATTTTTTTTAACAAGAGGGCCATGATGGCCCTGGATCGCTCACCTTAATTATACAATGTACTGCAATGCAAAACACATCAAGACAATTATTCTGAATGCAACCTCCACAGTGTTAACAAGATTTTCCTTCATTTGGCCTAGTGATCTATATTTATTTACCTGATATGACCCATATTCCAACATGGACTAGATATCATCAAGACAACATTCTGACAAATTTTCAACTTGCTCAAAGTAAAAATTCGGCCTCCGGAGTTTGAACAATATTTTCCTTTATTGACCTTGTTTCTGACCCAATATTACCCATATTAAAACTTGACCTAGATATAATTCAGACAAACATTCTGACCAAATTTCATCCAAAGTGTTTATCATTTAGATAAACATTCCCATTAAATGTCAAGCTGCTGTAGCAAAAAATGCCACTTCTACAGAGTTAACAAGATGTTCCTTCAATTTGGCCTAGTGACCTAGTTGTTGACCCCACATAACCCATATTCGAACTTGGCCTAGATATCATTTAGCTCAACATTCTGACCAAATCACAAGCTGCTGAAGCAAAACATGCTGCTTCTACAGAGTTAACAAGATTTTCCCTCAATTTGGCCTAGTGACCTAGTTTCTGATCCAATATGACCCATATTTAAACTTGACCTAGATATCTTTAAGACAAACATTCTGACAAAATTTCAACATGCTCAAGTTGAAAATGTGGCTTCTACAGTGTTAACAAGATTACCCTTCAATTTGGCCTAGTGACCTAGTTTCTGACCCAATATGACCCATATTCGAACTTGACCTCGATATTTTTAAGACAAACATTCTGACAAAATTTCAAACTGCTAAAGCAAAAATTGCGGCCTCTGGAGTGTTAACAAGATTTTCCTTCAATTTGACTTAGCAGGGTTTTTTTTTCACTTTTAGGGGAATGGTGGCGGGGCCCTTTGAGAGGGGAAAAATAGCGTTGTAAGTCTAAAATAGGGGAAAAAATACAATAAATTTCTTGATTTCATAACTGTATTGTTACATAACTAGCAACAGAAACATATGATAGAAACATTAGAGGTCAATTGATCTGTCTTTTTGACTGAAAACATCAATAACACTGTCTACATTAAAAAAAAAAAAAAAAAAAAAAAAAAAAAAAAAAAAAATTAGGAGGGGAGTTTTTTTTCAAAAAAGGGGAAAAATATATACTTTTCAGTGAGGGGAATGGGGCCGAATATCGGCCCCAAAAAGGCCCTAAAAAAAACCCTGCAAGTTAGTGACCTTCTTTTTGACTTAACATGACCCATGTTCGAACTTGACCTACATATCATCAAGACAAACATTCTGATTAAGTTTCAACATGCTCAAGTTGAAAATGTGGCTTCCAGAGTGTTAACAAGATTTCACTTCAATTTATCCTAGTGACCTCGTTTTTGACCACATATGGCCCAGTTTCAAACTTGTTCAAGATTTGATGGAGATGAATGTTCGGATACACTTTCATGAAGATTGGATGCAAGATGTAGCCTGTAGAGTGTTAACAAGCTGAAATGTTGACGACGCACGAAACACGACGGCCGGACGCCGGACAAAATGTGATCACAATAGCTCACCTAGCACTTCGTGCATAGGTGAGCGAAAAACTCATTACCGGTTATTCTTTCCTTATAAAGATAATGTTTGGTGTGTAACTACAATAGATGATCCATAGACAGCATTTTGGGAAAAGGAGAAATTGCTCTTAATATTACCTCATCATTCCCCCAAATATTTCTACTCTATTAACCCTTTCCCTCATACGACAATGCTGCAGCAGAAGACTTTGAACATATTTTGTCAAAAAATAGAAAATCTCTATAATTGAATGGATAACCTATGACTAAAAGTAGAAAACATTGTGGCAAAAGGAGAAATTGCTCGTTTTGCTATGTTTTCGAAAAGCCGTCTGCTGCAGAGGCGTCAGAAAGCGTTGATCTATATGAGGGAAAGTGTTAAGCAAAAATGCTGCAGCCCTGTTGGTAAACAAAATTATATTTATAATTATGAAACTACATGTATGAAGAAAACATTGGTGGTAAAGAAGATATTGATCATAAAATAGCAGCACCTCGTTCTTTATCAGTGACACTTTGGTGCTCAGCCTAGATCAGGCAGCATTGCTTGCTGAATCAAACAAAATGTTTGTAGTTCAAGTTTTGCATTAATTTTATAAAAAAAAAAATCTCAAATTAATACAATGTATATAGAAATTTTCAGTTTTGGAATTTTATCTCTTACTTCAGTTGAAAGTTTACGCTTTTAGAACAATTATATTTTGATTGATTGATTTGGGTTTAACGCCATTTCCAGCAATTTTTCAAGTCATATCACGGCGGCCAGTTCACCTACTCATGTGTTTCCTGGCTTCCCCACATCAGCAATCCACACAACAAACTTCCTAAGCAATTGGCTGCTTTCCCACATAGACTGTTTGCCTATAGTTGTAAGACGAATGACGCTTGTCGCATTGACTTTTATCAAACGTCAGGAAGAAATGTTGGCCGAGCTGGGATTCAAACAACCAGCTCCCCTGGATTGACAGCCCGCGTCGCTACAAACTGAGCTACCCGGGCTCGGCCTATGTGAAACGCAGCGAATGAAGGGTGTACCTGATTGATGTTGAACTGCATAAATATGTTACTTCCAAGTTTTATTTGCTACAAAATGTGAAATTTGGACAATTTACTTTCTCCACATGATATTTCAACCAGATTAAAGTTGTATATTAAAGGGTAGATGTTTATCTGTCTTTTGTATGCTCTTGGGAATATATTTACAGTCCTATAAATGAACATTATTAACTTCTGTAAGTTTAACCCTTACCTACTTGCAGACTCTTTCTGGTGCATCTGCAGCAGACGACTTTTGAAAAACATTTTTGCATGAGTAGAAATTGCTCATAATAAGCACTTTCTCCTTTTGTTACAAAGTTTTAAAATGTCGTCTTCTGCAGAGGCATCAGAGAAAGCGTCTATATGTGGAAAAGGATGAATTTGACAGTGTGTTCTAAAATATAACACCAAGCAAAAAAAGCAGATAACCAAGGTATTTATTGTATTTCCTCAATCAATATTTGATCCATAAATCTTAAGTAGTTGGTACTCAAAAAATGAAGTTTCATTGAGACACAGATGCAATTTTGAGATACCAGTATACTTAAAACCTATTAGACTAAACCAGGGACACTATATATATATATATATGTAATACAGATTACAGTGTTCCTGACTAAGCTTTCCAGGTCATATGAATTTTACTACAATTTCATCAAAATGTACCGGCAATAGTCCAGTTTCCTTTGCCTGCTCATTGATGTGTTTTGCAAATTCTTTATCTGTATCGATGAAGTGAGTGTCATTTAGCCGATCGACGACAAGGAAGCCCTTCATGTCTTCAAGAGTTTAGGACCGTGAAGAAACCGAAAGTAAGGTAAGGGGCATGACAGCGGAGCTAGGTTTGTAAAAGTAGTCGAATGTCCGCATATAATAGATGCGGAAAAGAAATTAAATTAAATGTGTTATGATATTGTTCAGAGTATTTAATGATATATCATATTTATAGTTATTACATAAATCAAAATTAAATCCATTATTTTGATAAAATTCATCCAGAAATACGAAAACTATTGATTGACTTCGAGTGAAATAAATTACTGAAGTAGAAATGGCTTACAGAATCGAAATAAATTCCTTCTTTCTTCTTTGAAGTAAAAGTATATTGTCTCTAACATTATTTGCATTCTTTGAAAATTCACCAGTCGGTTAACCAAAATATAATTACATTTGAATTTAAAACCATGTCGAAGGTCATGTGTCATCAAGAACCTGTACCCGAGTTGCTTTGAAAACTAATCGAACTTAACCTGTCAATAACAATATGGAGTCTACAGCTGGTTGACATTTACCAGGAAAAAAGTAGATTTACTTGTAAGTATCAGCCTCAATCGTCAATAATTTTCCACAATAATTTTCAGTAATACTATATTTAATTAACTGACCAATGATTCTGGTTGATTGCTAGAAGGAAAGTCTCCAAAACATCTTTTGTTTATGTTGGACAGGACTCTAGACAAGTGTTTCTGACATCATCTAATAATTCCTTTCAATATTTAAAACCCTTTTCCACAACGACAAATGTGTGAACAATCTCTTTTAACCCTCTTCCCCATGCAACAAATCTGAAGCAAACGACTTTGAAAGTATCTAGACAAACACACAGAAAAGTTTATAAATGATTAGGTATAATTACTGAAAACAATGAGGCAAAAGGACTTGAGGAGAAATTGCTTGTTTTGAGCAATTTCTTCTTTTCTCACAATGTTTTCAAAAGTCGTTAACTGCAGAGGCTTCAAAAAGCGTCTATATCGAACCCACAACCTCCCACACCTGAGACGGACGCTCTACCACTACACCACTGCGGTTAGTCCCCACATATTGACGCATTTTGACACCTCTGCAGGTGTATCAAAAGAAATGATTCAGGTGTAAGAACTTCTCCATTTACTTGAAGCATTGATTATAGTCACTTCTTTGTCTTAAATCATAAGTTAAATGAAAACCCGATCTGGTTCTGCAATGAAGTTTAACAAAAAATTGTGCAAAAATGAAATCCACAAGAACTTCTTCTTCTCAAGAGTCACAGTTAACCCATTCCAACATACAACAAATCTACAGCAGATGACTTTCACTACATCAAGACAAAAATATGGAAATTCTCATTAAATGAAAGTATAATGACTGGAAGAAGTTGAAAACATTGTGGCAAAAGGAGAAATTTCTGAGGTCATCAGAAAGCGTTAATCCGTGGAATGTACTGCCGGAAAATATTGTTAATGCACCAACCTTCAAAAACCGTCTTGACACATTCATAGAGAACAAGTGTCTATAAGAAAAAATCAGAAAGCGTCTATATGAGGGAAAGGGTTAAGTAAAGTAAAATGTAACATGTTGGACAGGATGCACTTTCATTTGTTTATGGAACTTGGACTGGTTTGTGTTTTAACCCTTTCCCTCATAACATAGACGCTTTCTGACGCCTCTGCAGCAGACAGCTTTTTGAAAACATAGTGACAAAAGAAGAAATTGCTCAAAACGAGTAATTTCTCCTTTTGACACAATGTTTTCCACTTTTAGTCATAGGTTATCCATTCAATTATAGAGATTTTCTGTCTTTTGACAAAATAAGTTCAAAGTCGTCTGCTGCAGAATTGTCACATGAGGGAAAGGGTTAATATGATTATGAGTATAGGTGCTACCTATTTCGGGTAAACTGACAAATCTGAATGGTGATGCCGGTTATCATGATCTGATAGTGATATTTTTATATATTAAGTAATTTACAAGTCCTACCGTCTTATGCAAATACACTAAAAATCATCATCTGTTTAAGCATATATTCCACTTTAAAATATGGCCAAGATATTAAATCTATGAAAAAATGATGACAGGTACAAAAATTAATCGACTTGTCCTTCCATCATAAAGTACTTCCAATGAACAAATTCCATAATTTACAAAACCACATTTTTGACGAGTCAAACTATCCTTTCCTACCATTTCTGTCCTTTTCTTCTGGGGTATTTATTCATCATTTGCATTACAATGACATCACCATTATAGAAAATGGTTTGTTTGCATCTGTTTATTAAAAATAACCACCTATCGGTTATATTTTAAAAATATAAAATGCAATGCAAATTATCACAAATCAGATGCCTTGTTTTCATTCTTTTATCAAATAGGTATTATCTTATTTAATTATTTGCTCTAGAAGTATTTTTGGTTTGGTATTTAATTTTCATCCAATTCAAAAGGTAGGAATATCATGATTGCAACATAAAACCTTTTCTGGACACAATTTTAGCATACATGGTATAGCAAAGTTCATACACTTTACTTATAGACAGGAAAAAACCCTACTTTTCTTGCACCAATATATCACTTATAGCAAATGGAATCAAGCTAAGTAACTTGATGATTGATATTCTATTTGCCAACATAGTGTGTAATTTTGTTTGACATTATTAGTCCCTTACCGGTCTTGGTTTGGGGACTAGGTTTTGTCGATTCCGTCTGTCTGTCCCACCTTACCTTGTCCGACCCGCATATTAACCATGCATCATAGGATTTGAAAGAAACTTGGCACAAACATTCACCATGTTGAGGAGGCGTGTTGCGCACAAGACCCAGGCCTGTACCTCAAATGTCAAGGTCACACTTAAAGGTCAAAGGTCAAAATGAGAACTGTTTGATAGGATTACCTTGTCCGACCAGCATCTCAAATATGCATCATAGGATTTCCATGAAACTTGGCACAAACGTTCACTATGATGAGGCAGCATGTCACTCTCAAGACCCAGGCCTGTACCTCAAATGTCAAGGTCTCACTTCTTGGTCAAAATGTGTACTGTTTGATAGGACTGTACCTTGTCCAGCCTGCATCTCAACCATGCATCATAGGATTCCCAAGTTAGGCACACATGTCCACCATCATAAATGTCAAGGTCCCACTTTGAGGTCAAAAGATGCAATGTGCTGTCCTCGTCCAGTAGGGGACTTTTGTAATGCTTGCAATATGACATTAACTAAGTGACTTGTTTTTCATATTTGTCATGTTTTCAGTTTGGATGTGTTTAACTTACAATGTACTTTTGTCTGCTTTTAACATGTAGACAGATTCAGACGCCTCTGCAGCAGACGACTTATGCCATAATGTTTTCAACTTATTCAATTATTGCTTGTACATTTATAGAGAACTTCCATAGTGATTACTAAACATATAATTATATCAAGAGCAATTTCTCCTTTTTCCATAATGGTTTTAAAAGTTGTCTACTGCAAAGTGTTCAATTTATTGTTCCTTTTCAGAAAGACCATCATAATGGGCAATTCCAAATCTACCAAGCTGGAGCATGTGTCCCTCAGCATGCCCCAGAAAGAGCGTGACCTTCACCTTGCTGTTATGGCGAATGATAGAGAAGGTGTGCGGACCCTGATTGGTCAAGGAGCGAATGTGAATTACCCATGGAGCAATCCTGCTGTACCCAGCGTGAAGGATAGCACTACACCCTTGCTAGCAGCCGTATCACTGAATCACGTTGAAATAGCTATGGTTACTATTTTCTTTTTTCCACAATGTTTTCAACTTGTTTTAGTATTTATAGTTTTATTAGTCGCCGGGCAGAAGCCCGCGACTTCTATATTTAATAGGTTTTCGGAAATCACATGGGAGGAGGAGTTCTTATTAGAAAAAAACAAATTTAAATGTCTTGAACATATTACTATTGCGTTTGTTTAAAAATACTAAGTTATGACACATCTAAAATTAAATAAATATTCCGATGTTTTAAGTATTTGCAGTTTCTTTATTTTGACTCGCATTTATGTTTTTTTGTTTTATTTACGAAGACAAAACAGTCCCTATTAGCTAGACTGAGATACTTTATTTTACACTATATACTACATGTAATCAAAAGGCGATAACTACAAACCTTTACGTCGCACTGTCTAATTTGTTAACAAACGCGCACCTGCTTGCAGCAGACCGTTATGTGTAAATATCGAGATGAAAATGAATATTCTCCTTTTAATGGCAATTTTAACTTACTGAATGTTATATTCATGTTCAAAGAGATGCCTTAATTTGTGAAGAAGGCATTTTGTAATGTTTATCCATGTATATCTAAAATATGAACTGTTTCTAAGCTAAAACTGTTGATCGCGTGACTCGCGAATACCAACTGCGTAGATCAATCTCCTTTGCAGAGAGCCGCTCTTTACACTCACTTACAAATAGTAAATCATAGGTGATTTAAAATGTTAATTTGGTTCAAAACAAATGAAGAAAAGAACAAACCGAGATAAAACTGGTTTTAATAGAAAAATTACTTTGAACGAACACTCTCTGCCTATAAAGAGAGTTTCAAGAACGACACCTCTGCGAATAAGAAAGAATCGGGTCTTTCGTACAAAATTATTTCGTCCTTGACAATTTTAAATGTGTCATTTAATTCCCTAAAGGCATATTGCTTCCAATCTGCATATTTTTATGCATCATTGACACAAGGGCGCTCATCATAATATAATTTTAAAACATGAGTAGTTTGTTATTTTCATTATAAGAAAGGAAGGAAAGAATAACAATAAATTAACATGTTGTAGGGCTCAGTTTATGTTCGAAATTAAGTTTAAATTATACAACAATTTCAATGAGATTTAACTGTTTAGTTGATATTGTATTTCGAAGGTGGTCTAATTTATAAATATTGGACTACATCTCAACATTTGTTAAAGTATGATATAATTAGGATACCAAGCTAATATCATTTTTAGAAAAAGAGAAAACTCATGTCTTCAGCGATTTAACCCTTATCTCATTGTTTTAAAAGTAGATTGCTGCAAAGGTTTTCACTGTTGACTTTAATAAGGGAAAGGTAAAATGATGTGCTATTGCATGCAAGTCCTAAATTGTCTGTTTTGTGGTTTTATTGAAAAAAAAAAATTCAAATATTCTGACAAACATCTTGAAAAGTGTATACATGTGGAATTCACAAATCTTATAATTATTCCTTAATGAAAGCACTGTATACATACTAAGACTAATGATTGGCAAGATTACTCATTTCCATTACTGTTTATGATCAATAATTAGTTGGTTGTGTGTATAGTCAACCTACTTTGGAATGGAGATTGATCATAAACAATGAAAGGCTTCAATTATCATTCACTTTGTTGACAAAACAATGCAAGTTATGATACATTTTCACTTGACCCCACCCCTGATGTTCCAATATGGCCCTCAGTTGATAACTGTTTATTCAACTACTATAATGTTAGTGTTATGCATAACTGCATGCAGTATGGAATTGCGGCGACATTGATGCGTTGCATCAACTTTCTCTTGTACCTCCATTTATATAGAGTTTCTATGTTTTTGACTACCGGTACATGTTTTCAAAGTCACTGTTACAGATTTGTTGTATGTGGGAAAGGGTTAAAATTAAATCTGTCTATACACATGTACCTATATGTATGTATTATATTCAGATTTCCCCTTGTATATGCTGCATTGCTGTTCCCCAAATTACCTGTATTTTAAGGGTCCTTTTAATTTATCTGAAGAAAATAATGAAACAATGTAATTTTGAGTATCTTCTTCCTTTCTCACAGTTTTTTTATCTGTTGCCAAGGCATCAAATTCAGAAATAAAATCAGCTCCAGGAAACACTGTTATGTTTTTGTTATTTGTCTGATTCAGTGTTTTCAAATAATCTGTATGATTGAAATAAATTATGTTTGAACATTTTTGTTTTTTTTAACCCTTTCCCAAATGCAATAAATGTTCAGCAGGCGACTTTGAAAACATATAAGGCAAAAAATAATCATCTCTACAATAGAAAGTATTATTATCGAAAAGAGTTGAAAACACGGTGAGAAAAGAAGAAATTGCTCAAGTCGAGCAATTTAATTTCTACTTTTGTCAAAAATGTTTTTATACGTCCTCTGCTTCGAAGGCATCAGAAAGTGTCTTTATGTCGGAAAGGATCAACCCTTTCCCTCATATGGACGCTTTCTGACGCCTCTTCAGCAGACGGCTTTTTGAACACATAGTGACAAAAGAAGAAATTGCTCAAAACGAGCAATTTCTCCTTTTGCCACAATGTTTCCACTTTTAGTCATAGGTTATCCATTCAATTATAGAGATTTTCTATTTTTTTAACAAAATATGTTCAAAGTCGTCGGCTGCAGAATTGTCGTATGAAGGAAAGGGTTAAATAAGACAAACCTCTTTTTTTGAATTCCAATGCCAGCATTGAAACACAAAGATTTTGTTGATGTTTTTGTTTATCTGAATATATTAAAAATATCTCTCTGAATCTCATATTGTATATGTATTGTACGTATAGGTTATTTCTAGAACTAAAATATTGTTTCTTTCTAAATTTTGCCGAAAATTCCATTCAATTATAGAGATTTTCTATTTTTTGACAAAATATGTTCAAAGTCGTCTGCTACAGAATTGTCGTATGAGGGAAAGGGTTAACACAGATTCTAATGAAAAGCTCTAACCAAAGCCAATCTTTTATTACAGATACTACTGAAATCGGGAGCTGACATTAACATGACAGATAGAAATGGGTGCACCCCCATGTACAAGGCTGCCTACCACGGACGCCCAATCCTTGTAGATATCCTAACACAAGCAGGTACAAGTCAAACCTGAGCTTAATAGTTATCACCAAAAAGCCTAACAAACCCCCCCCCAAATAAACATCAAAAATGAAAACGTCAATTGTGATACAGAAGCGTCAAGAGTCAATAATGTATCAACCGGTATGTGATACATGAAATTAAAGTGTAAACAGGAATAGTGAATCCCTGGTTTTACTAACCACACTTTTAGTTTCCAAATTTACTCATTTTCTGCATAAATGAATCCTGCATTTAAAGACCACTTGTGAACAAAGACCGTATTGTTGCGTTCCTTCGGGTGGTCTTTATACACTAGTTCTACTGTATATTGGGAACTGTAACAGTTTAGCTGATCAGATACTTTTTGAGTTGTCTACATTGAAAACATCTGAATAAGATATCGTAACATGTAGAAATTTGGATATTTAGTTTTAGTACAGATTTACATTTAACCCTTTCCCTCATATGACAATTCTGCAGCAGACGACTTTGAACTTATTTTGTCAAAAAATGGAAAATCTCTATAATTGAATGGATAACCTATGACTAAAAGTGGAAAACATTGTGGCAAAAGGAGAAATTGCTCGTTTTGAGCAATTTCTTCTTTTGTCACTATGTTTTCAAAAAGCCGTCTGCTGCAGAGGCGTCAGAAAGCATCTATATGAGGGAAAGGGTTAAAAAACATCTAATTAAATTATTGTAACATGTAGAAATTTGGATATTCTATTATAGTACAAAGCTGAAAACAGAATACGGATTTTGGGCAATGTCTGCCTGGTTGATTGTCCCTTGAATGAAGTTCTGTTTCAAAAGACTCCCTTTCATTTGTCCAAGGTTTTCTTTTCTCCTCTTCAGCTATTTTTTTAGTTTGAAATGTTTTTAAAACCTCCAACATACAGACGCTTACTGACACCTCTGCAGCAGACGACTTTTGAACAAAATTGTGGCAAAATGAGAAATTGCTCATAATGAGATTTTCTACAATTTTACTTAGATTATTTCAAAGTCATCTGCTGCAGATTTATTGTGTGGTTGAAAAGGGTAAAAAGATTGTGGAACATTGATACCCTACTCTTAATTAGCAATTCTTCTTCTGGTTTGTTTTCTTTGGAATAAATGTACATGTAGATATTTTACTATTGTTTGGTGGTTAGTGGTATTATTACTATTAACTGACTTAGTTTGAATGTGGGTTCTATGAGAGTGATTTCCCTTTGACTTAAACCATTTCCCTCATGCTGACACGTCTGCAGCAGAGGAATATTGAAAACAATGAGGCAAAAGGGAAATTGCTCATCTCAATGTTTTCAAATTGATTCATTTTCATTTATAGATGTTTCACATTTGTACAAATATTTTCTTTTCAAAGTCGTCTCTTGCAATATTGTAACAAGTTGTTGGTTAAATACTTCTTTGATTTCACGTTTCTAGGAATTTTTACAATGCATGCATATATTTAACACTTTCCCTCATATAGGCACTTTTTGACGCCTCTGCAGCAGACGGCTTTTTGAAAACATAGTGACAAAAGAAGAAATTGCTCAAAACATACGGAAATTCTGCAGCAGACGACTTTGAACATACTTTGTCAAAAAATAGAAAATCTCTATAATTGAATGGATAAGCCATGACTTAAAGTGGAAAGCATTGTGGCAAAAGGAGAAATTGCTCGTTTTGAGCAATTTCATCTTTTGTCACTATGTGTTCAAAAAGCCGTCTCTACAGAGGCGTCAGAAAGCGTCTATATGAGGAAAAGGGTTAATTAAGTAAAAACAATCTGCAATGGTTGTTTTGATTTCAGGCGCTGATTTAAATAAGTGTGACAAGGATGGACAGACTCCCCTCTATGTATGTGTTCAGAATGCCATCGTACATTCAAACTATGCTACCGTTGAGATGTTACTCGCTTATGAGGCCAAAGCAGACAAGTACGTATACTCTGTCGAGTCTTGGAGGATTGCGCTGTGGCCGAGTGGTTAGCGTCGGGGGGGATTTTGAACTGGTCCCCAGTCGCGGCGGTCATTGTGGAGTGCCCTTGAGCAAGGCACATTTTCCACCCAGGGATCAGGAATAAGTGAACTGTTGCAGTAATATAGCGGAAATAATTTTGAAAACGGCATAAACCCTGAATAACACAAAGAAACAAAATTGCATGTCTTTATTATCCCCTCGGTTACGAAGTAAGCGAGAAAGGGATATAGTAACGGGACCGTCCGTCCGTCCGTCCTTCCGTCCGTCCTTCCGTCCGTAACAAACCTTGTCATCACTCTACACTAACCATTTCTTGACAGATCTTAACCAAACTTGGTATAAAGTAAGTATATGGTAACATCTTGAAGCCTATTGATTTTCAAGGTCAAAGGTCAAGCCCAGCCGAGGGGATGCATCCGCTTTGCGGTGCCCTTGTTTTGTTCTAGTTTAAAGCCACTTTCAACAGTAATTCATGTATAGTTGTACAGTCATTTTACCTTGCCATGTGCTTCCTGGCTCTCTCTAAACCACTAAACATTCTACAAAGCCAACTCACAACCTTCCAAAATGGACTGTCATGTCAGGCCATTGGTTGAAGTAGAAAGACGTTAGTTTCAGTTATCTGAAAAAATGAAAGGCCAAGTTTGAAATCAAACTCATGACCCCTGGTTCAAAAGACCTTTTTAAATGAAAGTATGATTACTGACTTGAGTTGAGTTTCCCTCAGCAGACGGCTTTTTGAAAACATAGTGACAAAAGAAGAAATTGCACAAAACGTGCAATTTCTTCTTTTGCCACAATGTTTTCCACTTTTTTAGTCATAGGTTATACATTCAATTATAGAGTTTTTCTATATTTTGACAAAATATGTTGAAAGTCGTCTGCTGTAGAATTGTCGTATGAGGAAAAGGGTTAATAACAAGTGTACAACCACACTATTGGATCAGTAGGACAATGTTTGTCAAATGTATATTGAAACCTTGTGTGAATAATAAGCAAACATTGCACAGCCAGATCAAACTGCGTTGAGGTGCAGGATGATCTGGATCAAAACTAGTCATGAATGGTTTGTTTCGTGTACATTTGTCTGAAAGTTTTTGTGTTCTTGTCTCGTTTCAGGAGTGACAGAAATGGTAAAGCCCCGGTGCATGTAGCCGCACACTGGAAGATAAAGGACATGCTGAGAATCCTCGTATCGGACCAAACGGTGAACCGCATTGACAACATGGGACGCACACCGTTATATGTGTGTGTGAGTTCATTAAGCACGGGTCTTTATAAGGAGGACTTAAAGTATCAAGTTCCTTGTATCAAAGTTCTGTTCCACGCGAATTGTGACATGCTAAATCTTATAGACTGGATTCGATGGAAGGGTCCCGGAATCCCGCAGGAACTTCTCGCAAACGACGAGGCTTTCTTCGAATGGTATACAAAGACCTACAACTCTCCACACTCGTTGAAGAATCTGAGTCGAATGGTCATTCAGAAAAGACTGATCGAGTCAACACAGGATAATTTTCTGAAAAAGATTCCCTACCTTCCACTGCCCTCTAAGCTGCACGTCTATCTGTCTTGTCGTATGTTTCTTCTTCCCTCATCTACAGTTCTGCAGAGTGAGACTTGAGAGTCGAGTTAAGACATGATTGACTTTGGTTTAACACGTTACTTCACACAGACGCATTTGACACCTGCCATTAAACAAGGATGTGCTAATCGTACTCATACTTGTACTCTTACTGACTTAAGTACAAATTTTCAGGTACTCAGCAGTACTAAGTACTCGTCTTAAAATATGAGTATCAAATAATTTTGTAGAAATGTTTCTTTGGTGACTCTCTTTCAAATTCCACCAAGCCATGTTGATTGGTCTTAAAATATGGCTGCAAGGGGGCAGGGCTGTTAGCCTTAATTGGCTTTAGTGAAAACTTTAAAAATCTTCTCTTCCCAAACAATTTGGCCGATTTTCAAATAATTTTGCAGAAATGTTCCTTGGGTGACACTCTACGGGATTCCTTCAAGCCACTGTGATTGGTAAAAAAGACATGGCCACCAGGGTTGCGGGGCTGTTTGGAAATTTAATTTTTGCGTAATTGCAGTGGAGCGTTACTGGCCCTCTTGGGCCTTTTGTTATTGCATTGTTTTACTAGTGTAAATACAGACACACTTAGTAATAGTTAATAAGCATGTTTTACTACACTAGTCTGACAATCGTTTAAAACTGTATGTCTGTGTGAATGTACATGTAAAGGAAATTATTTTTAATCTTGTTTTTATTCTGCTGAGTTTGTTAAATACTTTACAGATTTATGTTATAAAATATGTTTTTAAAAGATCTGAGACCAAAACTTTTAAACCAATACTCTACTTTAACCCTTACCCTCATATAGACGCTTTCTGATGCCTCTGCAGCAGACGGCTTTTTGAAAACATAGTGACAAAAGAAGAAATTGCTCAAAACAAGCAATTTCTCATTTTGCCACAATGTTTTCCACTTTTAGTCATAGGTTATCCATTCAATTATAGAGATTTTCTATGTTTTGTCAAAATATGTTCAAAGTCGTCTGCTGCGGAATTGTCGTATGAGGGAAAGGGTTATTCAATTCTATTTAATAGTAAGACTTATCATTTATTGAGATATTTCATGTCTTTGTCAATAAGTTTTGAAAGTCATCGGCGGCAGAATTGTTGTATGTGGGAAAGGGTATAAAAGACTGGGATGTGATTGCATGTATAGTATATGCAGGTTTGCTGGCTCAACTCCTGTATATTGCAGATTCACGATGTGTTATATTGTTCCTTTCACTCATACAATAAATCTGCAGCAGACGAATTTGAAATTATCAAGTCCAATATAGAAAAATCTCTATAAATGATAGTTTGATTATTGAAATCCTTGTGACAATTAGAGAAATTGCTAATTTTTTAGCAGTTTCTCCTTTTGCCACAATGATTTCAAAAGTTGTCTGCTGTAGAGGTATCATGTGCAAAGGGTAAATTAAAGGTCATGGTAAATATGTCAACCCATTTTTCGGCAGAATTTAGAAAGAAACAACATTTTAGTTCTAGAAAGATATTTAATATTCAGATAAACAAAAACAACAACAAAATCTTTGTGTTTCAATGCTGGCATTGGAATTTAAAGAAAGAGGTTTGTCTTATTTAACCCTTTCCCTCAGCAGACGACTTTGAACATATTTTGTTAAAAAATAGAAAATCTCTATAATTGAATGGATAACCTATGACTAAAAGTGGAAAAAAATGTGGCAAAAGAAGAAATTGCTCGTTTTGAGCAATTTCTTCTTTTGTCACTATGTTTTCAAAAATTCATCTACTGAAGAGGTGTCAGAAAGCATCTATACGAGTCTCAAATCCGCAGGAGACAACTTTGAAACAATTTCGAAAACTTCTTTGTCAAATATGGAAAATCTCTAAAAAAGCAAGTACATGTATATTTCATTATGTAGAGTTAAAAACATTGTGGCAAATTGATAAATTACTCATTATAAGAAGTATCTTCTTTATTTGGCACAATTATTTCAAAACTATTCTTGAATATGGGAAAGGATTTTATTGTAAGAAAGAAATTAAAACTGTTTTATGATTATGTAGACATGTATCTTTTAGTAGGTACAACGGCAGTCAGTCACCATATCATGAGGACTCTGGCAAGTCTGTGCATACACATAGTCTAACCAGGGCCTTCACTGATCAAGTAACTTTAGAAGATGCAAAGATGTGGCTCATTTTTTTTTTTTTTAATTAATGTCGCCGAACTTGGGTTTGCTGGTCCAATCCCGGTATATTGCTGTTTCTTGAAGTTTTAAGTAATTGAAAGTTGATTCAAGTCATTTTTAGCTTACCTAAGCTTTGCTCAAGGTGAGTTATTGTGATCGCCTTTTGTCCGGCGTCCGTCGTCCATCGTGCGTCGTCCGTCGTGCGTCAACTTCTTCTCCTTAGTAACCAGTGGGTCAATTGGGATGAAACTTCACAGATAGCATCCTCTCAATGACCTCACCAGATTTCCTTCAAATTTTTGGGATCCATGCATAATTCTGGTTTCCATGGCAACGAAATGAAGAAAACTTGAAAATTCTTCTTCTCCCAAACTGGTTGGCAGATTTGCAAATAATTTTGTAGAAATGTTCCTTGGATGATCCTCTGTCAGATTCCTTCAAGCCATGTTGATTTGTCGAAAAACATGGCCGCCAGGGGGGGCGGGGCTATTTTGCCTTATATGGCTATAGTGAAAACTTAAAAAATCTTCTTCTCCCAAACAGGTTGGCAGATTTTCAAATAATTTTGTAGAAATGCTCATTGGATGACCCTCTATTAGATTCCTTCAAGCCATGTTGATTGGTCAAGAAACATGGCCGCCAGGGGGCGGGGCTATTTTGCCTTATATCGCTATAGTGAAAACTTAAAAAATCTTCTCCTCCGAATGTGTCAGGCCGATTTTCAAATAATTTGTAGAAATGTTCCTTGGATGACCCTGTATCAAATTCCTTTAAGCCATGTTCATTGGTAAAAAAACATGGACGCCAGGGGGGGGCGGGTCTATTCTGCCTTATATGGCTATTGTGAAAACTTAAAAAAATCTTCTTCTCCAAAAGTGTCAGACCGATTTTCAAATAATTTTGTAGGAATGTTCCTAGGGTGACCCTCTATCAGATTCCTTCAAGCCAAGTTGATTGGTCGGAAACTATGGCCGCCAGGGGGCGGGGCTTATATAGCTAAAGTGAAAAAAAAAAAAATCAGGTGAGCGATTCCAGGGCCATCATGGCCCTCTTGTTTCAATAACATTTTGATAAAGAAAAGAATTTATGTTGATAATTAATGTGATAACTCATGATTGATATGATAAATGATAATATAGTAATTGAATAGAGTTAAAAACATTGTGATGAATGGAGAGCAGTTCCTCATTTTGGCACACTGTTTAGAAGAAGTTGTCTGATGCAGATGCTTCAAATTGCATCTACAAGTGAGAAAGGCTTTTAACCTTTTCCCACATACAAACACGTTCTGATGCCTGTGCAGCAGACGACTTTTGAAAATATTGTGACAAAAGTAATATTTCTCAAAACGAGCAATTTCTTATTTTGTCTCTTTAGCTCGGTAAGTTTTTGTGATCGCCTTTTGTCCGACATGCGTTGTGTGTCGTCGTCAACATCTTCTCCTCAGTAACCAGTAGGTCAATTAGGATGAAACTTCACAGAAAGCATCCTCTCAATGACCTCACCAAAATTCCTTCAAATTGTTGAAATCCATGCAGAATTATGGTGTCCATGGCAAACAATGAAAAAAACTTTAAAATTCTTCTTCTCCAAATCGGGTTGGCCAATTTTCAAATAATTTAGTAAAAATGTTTCTTGGAGGACCCTCTATCAGATTACTTCAAACCATGTTGATTGGTCGAAAAACATGGCCGCCATGGGGCAGAGCTATTTTGCCATATATGGCTAAAGTGAAAACTTGTAAAAATGTTTCTAGGGTGACCCTCTATTAGATTCCATCAAGCCATGTTGATTGGTTGAAAAACATGGCCACCAGAGGTCAGGGCTATTTTGCATTAAATGGCTACATGAACATAGTAAAAAATCTTTTCCTCCGAAAAGCTTGTAGAAATGTTCCTAGGGTGACCCTCAATCAGATTACTTCATGCCATGTTGATTGGTTGAAAACTATGGCCGCCAGGGAGCGGGCCTATTTTGCGTTATATGGCTATAGTGAAAACTAAATAAATCTTCTTCTCCGAAAGTGTCTGGCCGATTTTCAAATAATTTTGTAGAAATTTTCTTTGGGTGACTCTCTATCAGATTCCATCAAGCCATGTTGATTGGTCAAAAAACATGGCCACTATGGGGCGTGGGCTGTTTGGAGATTTTATTTTTGCCTAATGGAAGTGGAGTGATACTGGTCCTCTTCAGCTTCTTGTATTAGCTTACCTGACCACAAAAGGAGTTAATGTGGTTGACTGAGTGGTTGGCATGACAAATCACATTGCATAAGCCAGGTGAGCGATCCAGGGCCATCATGGCCCTATTGTTAATAATTAAACCCCTTTATGTATGGAGATTTTTCATGTCTTTGCCAATATGTTTTGAAAGTCGTCTGCTGCGGATTTGTTGTATGTGGGAAAGGGTTAACAGTTTACCAGATATGATATTTAACCGTTTCCCACATACAACAAATCTTTAGCAGACGACTTTGAAAACATCTCATCAAAAATGTGAAAAAATCTCCATTTAAAACTATTAAATAGAGTTGAAAATATTGTGGCAAAAGGTGAAATTGCTCATTATGAACAATGTCACCTTTTGTCACAATTTTTGAAAAGTCGTCTGCTGCAGAGGTGTCAGAAAGCGTCTATATGTGGGAAAGGGTAATCAAGGGGTGTCTACAATGGAAACTTAAGAGAATATTGGGATTAACCCTTTCCCTCATACAACAATTCTGCAGCAGATGACTCTGAACATATTTTGCCAAAAAATAGAAAATCTCTAGAATTGAATGTATAACCTATGACTAAAATTAATGTGGAAAACATTGTGTCAAAAGGAGAAATTGCTCGTTTTGAGCAATTTCTTCTTTTGTCACTATGTTTTCAAAAAGCCGTCTGCTGCAGAGGCGTCAGAAAGCATCTATATGAGGGAAAGGGTTAAAGATAAAATATTTGTATTCAAAGGGTATCTACATCAGCGATGTTCAGTAAACTTTATCAGGGTAAATCTGCTTATTATGTTTTCTAGCATATCGTTTAGCTCCAGATATCACCTCTTTCCCACATAGAGCTGCTTTTTGTGTGTCTTTAACAAACAACTATTTATAAAACATCATTGATAAAGTAGCAATTGCTTGATGTCTCTCAATATGAAATATGAAAATGCAATACTTAATGGAAAACATTTATGAGATGATGGCAAACCTCTTTAAATGAAAGTTAAATCAAACAAATAAAGTTGAAAACTTTGTGGCAAAAGGAGAAATTGCTTACCATGAGCAATTGCTTCTTTTGCTAAAATGCTTTCAAAAGTCGTCCGCTAAGGAGACATTACAAAGCATCTGTAAGTGGGAAAGGGTTAATGAAATGAAGAAAGGGAGAAATTTCTCAGGAAGAGAAATAGAACATTTTCCCTAATGATTTCAACTGTATGCCAAGATTTGTACCTTATATTTCCTCAAATGTTTTCAAACCAGATTACTCTGAAAATGACACATGTGGTAAATTGTCCTTTAATTATTAGGAAAATGCTGTATACTTGCTTTGCTGTTTGATTCTTTTTTTTTTAAGCTGACATAGATATATGATATTGTTGTTGTAAGCTCTGTTTTATGAATTGATGTTTTAAAGCTCACTAAGTGGTGCTTAGGTCGAGTTATTGTGGTCACCAAGTGTCTGCAATTATTGATTATTTGTTATTGTCCTAATATTGCTGAGAACATTTTTAGCAAAACAAATTTGAAAAACATTGTGGCAAAAGGAGAAAATCTCTCAAGTTGTCAATTTCTCCTTTTGATGCAATGTTTTCAACTTCATTGAAATAAAATAACTTCCATTTGATTTTCCTTATTGTTGCCAATTTGTTTTACAGGATTGGTTGTACTGCTTGCTTAGAACAGTGTCTTACCAATTCTATAGAAACTATTGCATCAAAATGCATCTGCAGGTCGGAAAGGGATAAGGTTGTTTTGACTAGCCCACTTCTAGTTCATCAACATTTGGTACAAATGTAAAAGATAAATTTGTCCGTGTCTTATTTAACCCCTTCCCTCATACGACAATTCTGCAGCAGACGACCTTCAACTTATTTTGTCAAAAAATAGAAAATCTCTTATCTGTTGCATATTCAAGTATGTAGAGCATTGAGACTCAGGTGAGCTTTCCAGAGCGATCTGGATAAATGTATATAGTGAATTGTCATTGTTATATGCTGGCACCGGAGAAACAATCTGATGTAATAGTAAAATTTGAAGAAATAATTTTTTAGCAAATGTTTTTTTTTTTTAAATGTTATTATTTACTCATATGGTAACTCTGATTAATATTGGCTGGATTCAATATAACCTTTACTTTTATCAAGGAGTAAATAATCCACAGCGAAACATAATTTATCCCAAAATGTATCCTATAAAAAGGAGAAAAATACCCTAACTGTCTGAAAACTACAGCATGTGGAAACCATGCTTGATTTTGTCAATACATGTATACTTAAAATGTGAAAAAAATATTGTTTTAACCATTTTGGTTAGCCCTTACAATACTGGAAGGTCACTTATGGTTATAACTATATGATATAGTAAGAAGCATAGGTACCACTGTCATAAGGGGCAAAAAAGATGCAAGCAATTTGTTTTCAGGTTTTATTATGACAGCTTTTCTCGTAAGAGCTAAACAAAAAAATGCTTTTTTTTCTTCACATTTTACTTTTTGCATTGCATAGGTTACCTATGGTTCTTACTACATGATACAATTATAGTAAGAACCACAGGTACAGTACAAATATTGTAAGGGCAAAGAAATTATGCTAACAATTTATTTTTTCCACGTTTTACTATTACATCACTTTGTTACTCTTGTGCCAGTGTTGTTATAGTAATTTTAGTGATCAATGCTGGCGTTGAATATGTGTTATGTTGTACTGGTGTTGAAGAAAATTCTACAACATTTTCATTACTGTTTATCCCTTTTGTGAGATAAACACAATTGTTTTCCCCATAAAACAAATTTGCAGCAGACTACTTTGAAAACATCCAGGCAAATATAAGAAAAATCTCTATAAATGAAAGTATAATTATTGAAAAGAGTTGAATACACTGTGGCAAAAGGAGAATTGCTCATCATGTACAATTTCTCCTTTTGGCACAATGTTTTCAAATGCTGTCATTCTAGTGGATGTGAGTTTGAATTCTGGCTCGGCCAACTTTCTTTCCGATGTTTGACAAAAGTCAATGCGACATACGTCATTCGTCTTCCACCAATGGGCTAAGTCTATGTGGAAAAGCAGCCAGTTGCTTGGGAAGATTGTTGTGTGGAGTACTGGTGTGAGAAAACCAGAAAATGCATGAGTAAGTGAACTGGCCGCCGAGATATAACTGAGAAATTGTTAAAAAACGGCGTTAAACCCCAATCAATCAATCCCTTTATCACAATGTTTTTAAAAGTTGTATGCTGTTCATGCATGAGAGATTATTGGATTACAGTTATTGGTAAACTAGTTGTGATTTGCTACGATTGTAAGGTTAACCCTTTCCCTCATACGACAATTCTGCAGCAGACGGCTTTGAACATATTTTGTCAAATAATGGAAAATCTCTATAATTGAATGGATAACCTATGACTAAAACTGGAAACCATTGTGACGAAAGGAGAAATTGCACATTTTGTGCAATTTCTTCTTTTGTTACTATGTTTTCAAAAAGCTGTCTGCTGCAGAGGCATCAGAAAGCGTCTATATGCGGGAAAGGGTTAAAGGTAAGATGAAAGTGTTGTAGAATATCTAACTCTCGGTACATTGAATAAAAGGCATCAGAAATACAGTAAAAGAGTTCCCTGAATTTAAGCCCTTTCACACTTACACGAAATCTACCTAAGACGATTTTAAAAACATGTGGGAAATAATAATCGACAACTCAATAAGTGAAAGTTTAATTATAAAATAAAGGTGAAGACATTGTGGCAAAAGGAGAAATTGCTCTTTTCGAGCAGCTATTGAATATAATTGAAACCAGTGGCAAAAAAATCAACTTTTCTCATGATGAGCAGTCTCTTCTTTTGTCACTATGTTTTCAAAAAGCTGTCTACTGCAGAGGCGTCAGAAAGCTTCTAAATGAGGAAAAGGGTTAAACCTCTCTTGATTTATGTATGTTACAGAGAAGTAATTTTGAATATGTCCTTGTGATTTTAACCTTTTCCCCACCTATAGACGCATTTTTATGCATCTGCAGCAGAAGACTTGAAAACATGACAAAACAAGCAATTTCTCCTTTTGCCACAATGTTTTCAATTCTTTTTAATAATTAAACTCACATTTATGGAGTTTTCACAGTTTTGTATAATATATGTTTTCAAAGTCGTCTGCTGCAGATTTACTTATGTGGGAAAGGGTTAAAAACAGAATCACTCATAGAATTTTACAAATAGGATTCAATTTCTTTTGCCTGAGTGGAACTTTGTTGATCAATGTCGCAGTATTTTCATTTTTGAAAAAAAAAAAGAAACATATAATATTGATTGCTTCACAGGTTACAATGGTAATGACATCTAGTAACAAGATGCAGTAACAATCGTTGTGAGTGAAGCCCACAATATATTAATTAACCCTTTCCCTCATATAGAAGCTTTCCTACGCCTCTGCAGCAGCCGGCTTTTTGAAAACATAGCGACAGAAGAAGAAATTGCTCAAAACGAGCAATTTCTTCTTTTGCCACAATTTTTTCAACTTTTCGTCATAGGTTATCCATTCAATTATAGAGATTTTCTAATTTTTGACAAAATATGTTCAAAGTCGTCTGCTGCAGAATTGATATATGAGGGAAAGGGTTAACTCTTTCCCACGTACATATGCTTTTTGAGGTGTCTTTTGAAATCAGTGTTGAAATCATTGTGGCAAAAAAAAGAAATTGATAATCATGAGCAATTTCTCCTTTTGCCACAATCTTGTTTTAACAGTAACTCAATTCTATAAATATACTTTCACTTTTAGAGACTTTGCAAGTTTATCCCCAGAAGTTTTCAAAGTTGTCTGCAGCAGATTTGATGTGTGGGGAGGTTAAAGGAGCCATAAAGGTTTTCAGCAAAAACTGTCTAGGTTATTATCTGCTTTTTAACTGTGAAATCCACTGCATTGCCTATAATATGGAACATCTTCAAAGTTATATAACATTTTGAGATATTTCTCCCATTTTTCATTTCGTCTTCTGCAGGTTTTTTCCATGAGGGAAAGGGTTTTGAAGACTCTGTTAGAGATATCATGTGGTGCATGTGAATGATTTGAAAAAATGGTGGATGAACCCTTTCCCACAAACAAATAAATCTGCAGAAGATGACTGAAATCATTTTGGCAAAATAATGGAAAATTTCTATAAATGAAAAGATAATTATTGAATAAAGTTGAAAATATATGTGGCAAAAGGAGAAATTGCTAATTATGAACACTTTCTCCTTTCGTCTCAATGTTTTCTAAAGATATTAGCTGCAGAGGTGTCAGAAAGCGTCTGTATGTTGGAAATGAACTGATCATTATTTTTTGTAAAAATATCTTATACATACCTTATAGGGCTTTTTTCCTTCATATTAATTTTATTATAGCTTATTTCATTTTGAATGTGTTTTATTTGTTACGCTCTTAAAGTATAATCACTGAATCTCAATACAAATCTTTAGAGCATGGATTAAATCTCAGCCATCTACTTTTTAACATTTCTCGGGTAAAAAAGGAGAAAATGTGTTGAAATCAGAGTAGAAAACCAGGGGCGTAGCTCCCTTTAGGCACTGTAGGCATGTGCCTACAATTTCTTTTCCAAAATGCCCCAAAATGCAGCTGCGGCGATAGACATCTGTATAATCTGATCCGGCCAACACATTCCATCTTAGGGGGATAGATGTATAGAGTAGTTATTCATGAAACAGAAAATCCACAGGAGGCGAAAAGTGTCTATCCGGGTAGGCCTGTGTGGCATGCTTAGGCTGAAATGGGTCGATACTTTACGCAGAGTCCACAATGTTGATTTTCTTACGAGACGGCCTACACATTTATTATTGCAAAGCTACGCCCCTGAAAACATTGAGAAAAAAAACGAGAAATTGCTGATCATGAGATCTTTTTTTTCTTCCAACATATGTTCACACATAATTTGCTGTAGATGGGTCAATCTCATTAACCCTTTCCCTCATACGACAATTCTGCAGCAGACGACTTGGAACATATTTTGTCAAAAAATGGAAAATCTCTATAATTGAATGGATAACCTATGACTAAAAGTGGAAAACATTGTGGCAAAAGGAGAAATTGCACGTTTTGTGCAATTTCATTTTTGTCACCAGGTTTTCAAAAAGGTGTCTGCTGCAGAGGTGTCAGAAAAGCGTCTATATGAGGGAAAGGGTTAACCTTTTCCCACACAAAATAAAATTTCTTCGGAAACTTTTAGGCAAAAAAAAAAAAAAAAATCTATAAATTAAAGTATATAATTATTGAAAAGAGGTGAAAACATAATGTCAAAAGGAGCAGTTTCTCCTTTTGCCACAATATTTTCAAACACATTCTGCTGCAGATGTGTCAAAATGTGTGTGCATGTGGGATAGGGTTAAATGTTTAGCTGGGATGAAACTCTGAAATCTGCTTTGAAACTATTTGAAAAGAACGTTTAAATACATTGAATATAGGCAGTATGATTTTAATTCAGAAATCATTGAAGGAAAAGGAAAAATTCAATTACACCTAACAACAGCATGTCAGTAAACCCTTTCCCACATACATGAAATCAGCAGCAGACAGCTTTGAAAACTTCTAGGCAAAAAGGTGGATAATCTTCAAAAATGAAGAAATTTCTTTTGTCACAATATTTTCAATTGTCGTCTGCTTCAGATGCATCAAAATGTGTTTACAGGTTGGAAAGGGGTTAACATGGGTTAATTCATTATCATTTTGGATGAATATAAACTTATAAATCTATGAAGGAAATCCAGAGAAGGCAAAAAGTGTAGATATGTATAATTATGTGGTAAAATAAGATATTCGTTCTCTGTGAGCATTTATTTCCGCAGAACAAAGTTGTCTGCATTAGTCACAAATCGAGGGCTTCATGCCAAAAGGTTGTAACTACAACTTGTTCAATATGTAGTTACATCCGTTTTGCATGAAACCATCAAAATGTATGTTAAGTTTGATAGATTATTTTGTTTTCATTTGTCTCGAGATATTTGTTGGGCACTACTTTCTTTCGTAATTGTCTTGATTTAATTAATAGATATGTAATTTTAAATTAAAACCTTGAAAGTTCCTTGTGAATTTCTTATAAACTTATAATTTCCTTGCTTTTATTTGGCTATTAACCCTTTCCCTCATACAACAATTCTGCAGCAGATGACTTTGAACATATTTTGTCAAAAGATAGAAAATCTCTATAATTGAATGGATAACCTATGACTAAAAGTGGAAAACATTGTGGCAAAAGGAGAAATTGCTCGTTTTGAGCAATTTCTTCTTTTGTCACTATGTTTCCAAAAAGCCGTCTGCTGCAGAGGCGTCAGAAAGCGTCTATATGAGGAAAAGGGTTAATTGTCATTAACCCTTTCCCACTTACAACAAATCTGCAGCAGACGAGGTTGAAAACACAGAAGAAATTGCTCAAAACAAGCAATCTCTCCTTTTGCCACAATGTTTTTAAATGTCGTCTGCTGCTTATACTGATGTGTCAAAATGCGTCTGCATAACGGAATTGGGTACGACTCACGACTCAGAAATTTTTAGCACAAAACTCCCAAAGAAATGTGCCGAGCCCTGGTAGCGACACGGGCTGTCAATCCAGGGGTTGTGAGTTTGAATTCCGGCTCGGCCAACTTTCTTTCCGAGGATTGACAAAAGTCAATGCGACATGCATCATTCTTCTCACACCAATGGGCTAAGTCTATGTGGAAAAGCAGCCAGTTGCTTGTGAAGATTATTGTGTGGAGTACTGGTGTGAGAAAACCAGGAAATGCATGAGTAGGTGAACTGGCCGCCGTGATATAACAGAAATTGTTAAAAACGGCGTTAAACCTCAATCAATCAATCAACCCAAAGAAATGTACTGTTTGTTTGAGTGACAGATAGATTTTCATTTCAGTTTGTGACCGCAACATTTATTTCCACCCATGCTTTTGTCACTTTTAAAGAAAGATGATGTCATCTCTTTTGATCTACTACAATAAATTATCCCTTTCCCTCATATAGACGCTTTCTGACGACTGCAGCATGCAGACATCGTTTTGAAAACATAGTAACAAAAGAAGAAATTGTTCAAAACAAGCTATTTCTCCTTTTGCCACAATGTTTTCCACTTTTAGTCATAGGCTATCCATTCAATTATAGAGATTTTCCATTTTTGACAAAATATGTTCAAAGTCGTCTGCTGCAGACCTATGACTAAAAGTGGAACACATTGTGGCAAAAGGAGAAATTGCTCGTTTTGAGCAATTTCTTCTTTTGTCACTCTGTTTTCAAAAAGCTGTCTGCTGCAGATGCACCAGAAGGCGTCTATATGAGGGAAAGGGTTAAACTTTTCGAATATGTAAAATTCTGCAACAACCTGACAACTCTGTCAACAATGTGGAAAATCTCTATAAATTGATATATAATTATTGAACAGCGTTGAAACAATTGTAGTAAAAGATTTCTGCATGAGGGTGTGGCGTGTTAAAAAAGGTATGCATTCCCATTATAGGGACTGATCGTCTTGTGGCAAGATGCGGGCATTGGATTGAGAAAAAGAATAAAGAAAGAATAATAATAAAAAACAATAGAAAAACAAGAGGACCATGATGGTCCTATATCGCTCACCTGATTTAATCAAAAGTTTTCATTGTTCTTTGTCTATACATATATGCGGAAAACAAGCAACACCCCCTGGTGGCCATGTTTATCATCCTATCAAAATAATTTGAAGTCTTAGTAGAGGGGCACCATTCATGGCAAATGGACAAGAATATTTTTAAAGTGTTTACCTTAACAAGTCTATGTAAAACAAGTGATCCCCAGGGTGGAGCCATGTTTGACACCAGGGCTATAATAATTTGACCAATCTTGGTAGAAGTCCACTCAATGAAGTTAGATTTCAAATATTAAACTTTTAGACACGATCTTGGTAGAGGTCCACTAGATGATGCTACATACCCAATATCAAAGGTCTGGGCCCTCTACTTTTAGACAAGAAGATTTATTAAGTTTTTCCCCTATATGAGTATATGTAAAACAAGTGACCGCCAGGATGGGCCCTCTACTTCCAGAATATTTTTTTTTTTTAATTTTTCTCTATATGAGTCTATGTAAAACAATAGACCCCCAGGGGAGGGGTCATTTTTTGACCCCAGGGCTATAATTTGAACAATCTTGGTAGAGGTCCACTAGATGATGCTACATACCAAATATTAAAAGCCTGGGCCCTCTACTCAAGAGATTTTTAAAGGTTTTTCCCTATATGAGTCTATGAACAAGCTCCGCCCCCTGGCGGCCATGTTTTTCAACGGATCAGAAATATTTGAACAATCTTGTCAAAGGGTGCCCCAAGGAACATTTGTGCAAAATAATTTTCAAATCGGGCCAGTACTTTTGGACAAGAAGATTTTTAAAGTTTTAACAATGCACATATAAGGAAAACAAGCTCCGCCCTCTGGCGGCCATGTGTTTCAACGGATCGGAAATATTTGAACAATCTTGGTAAAGGGTGCCCCAAGGAACTTTTGTGTGAAATAATTTTCAAATCGGGCCGGTACTTTTGGACAAGAAGATTTTTAAAGTTTTAACAATGCACATATAAGGAAAACAAGCTCCGCCCCCTGGCGGCCATGTTTTTCAACGGATCGGAAATATTTGAACAATCTTGGTAAAGGGTGCCACAAGGAACATTTGTTCAAAATATTTCTTAAATCGGGCCAGTACTTTTGGACAAGAAGATTTTTAAAGTTTTAACAACGCACATAAAAGGGAAATAAGCTCCGCCCCCTGGCGGCCATGTTTTTCAACGGATCGGAAATATTTGAACAATCTTGGTAGAAGGTACCCCAAGGAACATTTGTGCAAAATAATATTCAAATCGGGCCAGTACTTTTGGACAAGAAGATTTTTTAAGTTTTGGTTAATTTCCCCTTTTTTGTTGCCGTGGCAGCCAAAGTTCTGCATGGAATAGAATTCTTTGAACAAGTTTGAAAAAGATCCACCGAAGAAACATTCCTGTAAAATTATTTTGAATTTGATTAATTGGTTTAGGAGGAGAAGTCTTTTGTAGGAAAATGGGAACGGACGGACGACGACGACGACGACGGACGGTGAGCGATCACAAAAGCTCACCTTGCACTTTGTGCATAGGTGAGCTAACAATACGATTCCCAACTTTGTTGGGGAATTGAGAATACCTGTCCAGTCAATCAGATTTCTTTTAACCCTTTCCCACCTACAACAAATATGCAGCAATCGACGATGAGCAATTTCACCTTTGGCCACAATGTTTTTAAAAGTCACCGGCTGCAGATTTGTTGTATGTGGGAACGCCTTTCCCATATAGAATCAATCTGCAGGAGAAAAACATCAAGGCAAAAGTATGATCATTATTAATGAAAGTATAGTTTATGAATTTGTTGAAACAGTGAGACACAAGTTGCCTTATGGAGAGATGCATCAAATGGTGTCCGCATGCGGGAAAAGGCTAAGCTGATTGGTAATCTAAAGTGCGCACAGAGCAATATTGGAAAGTCACTGTTTGTTTCAAAGTCACGATAGATCAAGTTGTACATTTAGATTGATGTATTGTGATGTGATCAAAATTGTTGCATACTTGTCTTGTTCTGTTTTTTCTCTCTTGTTGTATCAAGTTATGTTAAGACATTGAATAAGTTTAGGAAGTTTCAAAGCTATAGGTTAAATTATGTTTCAGTTATCACCATTTTTCTCCCTTCAAAATAGATTTTCTAAATCGAAATGGGGAGATAATTTTGTCAATACTATTTACAGAGTTATGAAACTTGTTATATAAGGTCAACTTAAGACACTCAGCAAGTTTGTGAAGTTTCAAGCAAAGAAAAAGAAAAGTTTTTAAGATATGAAAAATCATGAGTAAACAATTTTCAAAAACCTGAGCTAAACAATAAACCTTAACCTTACGTTTTGAAGTTTTAAGTGAAACAAATAAAGATTTCCAGCTATATACTTTTATTATTTAACATATGATTATGTTTATGAAGTTTAGTGACTTTAACAGTAGTAGTTTGTTAGAAAACAGAAAAAAAGCTGAGCTTAACAAAAAACCTTAACCGGACGACCACGCCGCCGCCGCCGCCGACGACAACACCAGGGTCATGACAATAGCTCTCATTTTTTTCAAAAGTCGAGCTAAAAAAGACGTCTGAATGTAGGAAAGGATTAATAAAGTACTTCAGAATTAACCCTTTCCCACATAAAGAAGCTTTCTGACGCCCCTGCAGCAGATGACTTTTGAAAACCATGTGAAAAAAGAAGAAATTGCTCAACTCAAGCATTTTCCCCTTTCCATCGGAGTACATAATTATGTATTGCTCTTTTTTTGGTTTGTCCGATCTAAAAGTTATCTGTTGATGCAGGACATTATTATAACTGTTACCAGTATATATCAAACTTTACCTTTTAAGAATTTATAAAGTTATCTTAAACCTTGAGAAGACTTACTTTTCTCTACTGTTACCGTAGTTTTAGTAGTCGCTAGGCAGAAGCCTGCAACTTATATTTTTAATAGGTTTTCGGAAATGACATGGGAGGACAAGTTATTATTAAAAAAAAAAAAATTAAAATGTCTTGAGCGTATTACAATTGCGTTTGTTTAAAAACACTAATAATTGCAATCTGAATGACTTTCGTCAAGAGAAAAAGGAACTTATTGCACATTGGAACACTTTGATAAGGTTTTATGGTTTGATTGATTGATTTGGGTTTAACGCCGTTTTCAACACATGTTTAACTCTTTCAGCGCCGAATTGTTTAAAGTAGACTCTTCCATGTTCAACACCGGGTGTGTTCATTTCTCAATTTATGAAAGTTTTGGACTATTTTGGTAACTAAAAGGCAAACAATACTGATTTCAGGTGAGACAGCTCGTTACGAGCTGACTCACCTGAATCAGTATTGTTTGTAAAAACCTCAATATTGCCTTTGGCGCTGAGAGTTAAGTCATATAACGACGGTCAGTTCATATACACTACACGTGTCTCTTGGCTTTCTCACACCAGTTCTCTACATAGCATTTTCAAGCATCTAGCTGCTTTCTGCAATTAGACTGTTAGCCCATTGCTGAAAGACGAATGACGCTTGGCGCATTGACTTTTGCCAAACATCGGAAATAATGTTTTGTCGAGCTGGGGTTTGAACTCAAAACCGCTGGATGGACAGCCCGCGTCTCTACTTAATGAGGTACCGGGGCTAGCGGAATAGGTAAATAATCCACCGTACCTGCACATGCTCACTTTGCCCTCTGCTCTAAACATATATTTAAAAGAACCACGTTTTTAATGTTAATAGTTATAACCATAAAGAACATTTCCAACATAAAACAAATATGCAGCAGACGACCTTGAAAATATCTAGTCTTAAATAGGAAAAGTCTCTATAAATGAAATGATAAATGTAAACACATTGTTCATGGTGAACAATATTGTCTTTGGCAACAATGTTGTCAAAAGTCGACTGCACTCGATGCTCTAGAAAGCGTCTGTACGTAGGAAAGGGTTACGTCCAATCGTTGGCTACAACAAGTTCCCTTTTGCCTGGCGCGGCTCATTAATCTGATTGAAAAATCTGTTCAAAGCTAGAAATATTTTGTGTTAACCCTTTCATGTTGAAGTTAGTAAACGTTCGTATTTACAGCATATCTATGAAAGCTTCATAAAAGCTATTTTTACCATTTTTTCTCGATTTAGCATAACAGTTATACCTATATCATTCATTGCGTACATTGTAATAAAGATACACGGTATGCCCCCAGCTCCCCGGATAGTGTTCGCTGTTTGCTTTATGCGTCAAATTTTGCGTGATGTTTGGAGTGAGTTACTATAATTAGATTTATCCATCGTGAAAATTATTTATTAATCAAAGTAGGACGAGTGCCTTAGCATGAAATACTGGATCAAATGAGGACTTATACTCAATAATAGATAATGCCTTCAAAGTTATGACGCACTTGAACATTGGTTATAGTCAGAAACTAGACTGGAATCATTCAACATAACATGCTTACAGTCCATGTTGCCTTAGACACACCTCTAAACTGCATACATGTATTTACTCCAAGCCTTTTTAAAAGATATTAAAACTGTATATTCACCCTAGTCTTTTTAGAGAAACACAATGCATGTTCACTCGTAGCTTTTTAAGAAAGCCAAAGCTGCATTTTTGCTTATAGCCATTTTAAATACATTAAACTTAATATTCATGCCTTGCAATTACCTTTTAGGAAACAAAAATGGGCATAGGCACACCGAGCCCATTTAGAAGTCCCAAACTGGATGTTCACTCCAATCAGGAAACTATATTCAATTGTAGTCGTTTTAGAAACACAACATTTGCACATTCATTCCTGGCTGCTTAAGAAACACAAAACTACATACTCGCTCTTAGCCCATTTGAAATATTGAAATATAAAAATGCATATGCACTCCTTGCGCTAGCCATTTTAGAAATAAAGAACCGTAATAGTCAAAACTGCACATTCACTCCAGACCGTTTTAGACGAACAAACCTGCGTACTAGCATTCACTCCTAGCCTTTTAGAAACACAAAACTACTCAATCACTCCTGGCCGTTTTAGAAACTCAAATCTACATATTCACTCCTGGTCGTTTAAGAAACACTAAACTAAATATTTACTCCTGGTCGTTTTAGAAACACAAAACTACTATTCACTCCTGGTCGTTTTAGAACCACTAAACTTCATATTCACTCATTGTCGTTTTAGAAACACAAAATTACGCATTCACTCCTGGTCGTTTTAGAAACACAAAACTACGCATTCACTCCTGGTCGTTTTAGAACCACTAAACTACATATTCACTCCTGGTCGTTTTAGAAACACAAAATTACGCAGTCACTCCTGGTCGTTTTAGAAACACAAAACTACGCATTCACTCCTGGTCGTTTTAGAACCACTAAACTACATATTCACTCATGGTCGTTTAAGAAACACTAAACTACATATTCACTCCTGGTCGTTTTAGAAAAACTAATCTACGTATTCAATCTTCGTCGTTTTAGAACCACTGAACTACACATTCACTCCTGGTCGTTTTAGAACCACTAAACTACATATTCACTCCTCGTCGTTTAAGAAACACTAAACTACATATTCACTCCTGGCCGTTTTAGAAATACTAAACTACATATTCACTCCTGGCCATTTTAGAAACACTAAACTACATATTCACTTCTGACCGTTTTAGAAACACTAAACTACATATTCACTCCTGACCGTTTTAGAACCACTAAACTACATATTCACTCCTGGCCGTTTTAGAAACATAAAACTACACATTCACTCTTAGTCGTTTAAGAACCACTAAACTACATATTCACTCCTGGCCGTTTTAGAAACATAAAACTACACATTCACTCTTAGTCGTTTTAGAACCACTAAACTACATATTCACTCCTGACCGTTTTAGAACCAATACACTACACATTCACTCTTAGTCGTTTTAGAACCACTAAACTACACATTCACTCTTAGTCTTTTTAGAACCACTAAAATACATATTCACTCCTGGCCGTTTTAGAAAAACAAAACTACATTTTCACTCCTGGCCGTTTTAGAAACACTAAACTACATATTCACTCCTGACCGTTTTAGAAACAGAAGGCTGAACGTTCACTATTGACCGTTTTAGAAACACAAAACTACATATATACTCGATGGTCGATGCAGAAATACTAAACTACATATTCGATCTTGGTCGTTTCAGAAACAAAAAACTGAACATTCACACCTGGCCGTTTTAGAAACACAAACCTGGTTGATGCAGAAACACTAAACTCCTTATTCACTCCTGGTAGTTTCAAAAACACTAAACAACTTATTCGCTGCTGGCCGTTTAAGAAACGCTAAACTACATCTTCATTCCTGGCCGTTTTAGAAAAACAAAACATACATATTCACTTCTGGCCGTTTTAGAAACACTAAACTACATATTCACTCCTGGCCGTTTTAGAAACACAAAATTACATATTCACTCCTGGTCGTTTTAGAAACACTAAACTACATATTCACTCCTGGCCGTTTTGGAAATAAAAACTGCATATTCGTTACTGGCCGTTTTAGAAACAAAAAACTGAACATTCACGTTTTAAAAAAAAAATACATATTCACTCCTGGCCGTTTTAGAAACACTAACTGCATATTCATTCCTGGCCGTTTCAGAAACAGAAAAATGAACATTCACTCCTGGCCGTTTTAGAAACACAAAACTACATATACACTCCTGGTCGATGTCGAAACATTAAACTACATTTTCACTTTTGGCCAT
This sequence comes from Serripes groenlandicus, assembly GCA_031761405.1. Lineage (NCBI taxonomy): Eukaryota > Metazoa > Mollusca > Bivalvia > Cardiida > Cardiidae > Serripes > Serripes groenlandicus. Next base: position 16,227,518 of record JASEVX010000009.1, on the reverse strand, counting down.
TTTAGAAACATAAAACTGCACATTCACTCCGGGCCGTTTTAGAATCACAAAAATACATATTCACTCCTGACCGTTTTAGAAACACAAAACTACATATTCACTCCTTGCCGTTTGAGAATCACAAAAATACACATTTATTCCTGGCCGTTTTAGAATCACAAAATCACATATTCACTTCTGACCGTTTTAGAATCACAAAAATACATATTCACTTCTGACCGTTTTAGAATCACAAAAATACATATTCACTTCTGACCGTTTTAGAATCACAAAAATACATATTCACTCCTGACCGTTTTAGAAATTCAGTCAATGTCACACTTTTAATTACAATTGAAAAATCAAAGTACAAAGTACTGAAGGTAGAATTGCGATCGTTTAAGAAGAGATACAGAAGTGCATATATGAATATTTATTTTACCGGTTACCTTCAGGCAAAGTTTCAAGTGTGTAACCAGTGCTGAGATTTTGCCTCAACCTGAAACTTTAACCAAAATGTTGACGAACAGACAGACGGAGAGACAGACATCGCCAATCTATAGACCGGAATTGCTAGAGCAATCCGGCAAAAAAAAAAAAAAAATCATCAATTTTAGCAGTAAAATCCTGCCAAGAAGTAATGAATTGAGAAAAAAATGTGCTGAGAGGTCCATAATTTCAAACTTGCTAAGATTTGGTCTGTGCAATGAATGTACAAATTGAAAAATGTATTGTTGACATGTATTTTCTACACCATCATTGTAATGTTGTTTATCATAAATAAAATTATTCCTTTTTTTAAATAAACTTTTAATCAAAATGTGTGTCTCAGTGTTGTCTTCTTCAGCAGTTTGACAGAAACAAAGCCTAAATCTGAAATTGTGTCAATGTGTTATTTGTCAACTCTGTCCCATAAGTTTTGCTTGTGATTTGAACTCTCATAAAAAAAGCACGGAAAGGGACAACTTTCCCAACTTTGATTAAATATGTTTTCAATTAAATTGTAAAAAATCTTTTTCTTGTTTTTTGAAAGTTTTGTCATTATTATTTAAGACGGACATTATATACTAGAATAGCCAAAATATTCCTAGAAGAAATAGGATTTGTAAATTATGTAACACGAATGTCATTCAAAATGAGTACCATTTCTTGCTTTGTTGTGACTTTTATGACGACATTAGAAAGTCATACATTCCTAGTAAATATTACACCATACCTAGTATACACAAGTTTAATATTGTAATGTCATCGCAAAATGAAAAACTAATTAAATGCACATCTTCTTATTTATTCTATGCTTTCAAACGAAGAAACAGTTTCATTAAACAAATTGAAAATGGTTAGATATATTGTTTATAGGATTTATGTGAATGTATGTATATATGTATGTATGTGTGTATATATATATATATATGTGTGTAATCATTTCAAACGCCAATATCAGTGTTATGTTTGTTGGTATATATATCTGAATATGTGTGACAAGCGTGCGGTACGCTGACGGATGTTGTATTATTTGTTATACATGTTGTTATGGGTCGATGGCCTTAAATCAATAAACTATTTGTCATTGTCAAAAACTGACTATCATTTGAAAAAGTGTTTCTTATTTAAACCTTTCCCACTTGCATACGTAATTGCAGCCGACGACTATTGAAAACATTGATGCAGAAGAAGAAATTGCTCATAACAAGCTTTCTCCTTTTGCAACAATGTTTTCAACTATATTCAATGATTACACTTCCAATAAATGTGATTTTCTGTATCTTTGCTCAGATTTTTTTTAATTCGTCTGCTGCAGAGTTTTTATATTGTGGGGTGGGTTGTGATTTGTTAAAGGGCAAGCAGGATTGGGAATTGAGTGTAGCACTTATCCTAATGAAACACTCGCCTGCCTGTGCATGTTTTAGCTTAACTTAACTTGTTAATGTTCTTTCCATCATCAACTTAGTCATCTGTTAGTAATCAACTAGATATGAACGAAATAATCGCGTCAAAATCTTGAATCGCGTCAAAATCATAACGAACAAACTGTCAAAATCTAATTTTGAACTGTGTAATACAAATTTAGAATAAAAGGATGAATCAGTTATGTTGTAACAACCAATATCCGCGGGTCATTTACCTGATTTTGGCCGAAAGAAATGATCGATTTCTTGCAAGATTTATTCGTTATTCGTTCTGCCTATTATAATCAAAGTATTCTAAACGCTTTATAAACAAGTGATTTAAAGCGCTCAAATCATTTGATGAAATTTGTTTCTTTAGACGCGGACCTTGTCGAAAGCACCTATCCAAAATGAATTCGTTGTCGAAGGAATAGATGGACTGAGAGAAAGAGAAAGAAAAGGCTTAGCAATGCATACTATCTTTATGAATAAGGACATGAACGAATATGTATGGACTAGCGCCTAGAATTTCGTACTAGCCGATCCTTCATTCCACTCGCTTATGCTAGCGGGCGAGTGGATGTTTACATCTCTGCCGAGAGGGAAGAAAGGGTTACAATTTACAAAGGGTAATTGCGCGGTGCAGTGCTATATTGGCGTAGTGATATCTAAATAATTGTGTACACTTTAAATATGATATTTACACTTACAAGACTTGTTATTTTCTATTATAAGCTTGAATAATCGGATTTTTTTTCGTTACTCTATGTTTGCTTTTGTGAGCATTCGTAAATTAGTCAAACCAAAAATTGCACTTTATTGTTGGTGGTGAAGGGCATATACATCACGTGACTTCAAACTCACTATGACTATGGCAGCCTCTGTGCATGCGCAAGTCTACCAAAAATCATCATTGGAACTTTAAATGTAAGGCTCTTTCGAAGAAGTATGTTAAAATGAATGATTTTGAGCCGGAACGGAATGTAAAATGTAGCGAGAAATAGAGAAAAGGGTCCTGGTTGATCAAAAGTTATTCTGCTACTTAGGCGTCAAATGTCGACTGTGTCTGTATCGGAAAGTAGTTTAACCGTTCATTTTCTGCTGTCTAATTATACAGGAAATATTTAATTAACACATAGGAAAAGTACACGCGTGCAATTACGAACCGATCATCACGTATGCTTAACTCTCCCTGAGACGGGCGAGTTAACCCTTTCCCTCATATAGACGCTTTCTGACGCCTCTGCAGCAGACGTCTTTTTGAAAACATAGTAACAAAAGAAGAAATTGCACAAAACGTGCAATTTCTCCTTTTGTCACAATGTTTTCCGCTTTTAGTCATCCATTCAATTATAGAGATTTTCCATTATTTGACAAAATATGTTCAAAGTCGTCTGCTGCAGAATTGTGGTATGAGGGAAAGGGTTAAGATGTCTTTAAATTAAAGCAGATAAGTTTTAACTCATTACTTCACATGACTTTTTGGGCGAGTTAAGATGTCTTTAAATTAAAGCAGACAACTTTTAACCCATTACTTCACATGACTTTTCAAAAGTCGTCTGCTTTACAGTCATCAGACGAACAATTTCAACACTCTTGAAAAGGCTGAACGATTTATATTGATAAAGACTTGAAAATATTGCAATAAAAGGTGAAATTGCTCGTTTTGAACATTTTCACCTTTTATTGCAATGTTTTCAAAAGTCATGTTCAATGGCAGGTGACAAATATCGTCTGTGCGAAGTCATGGGTCAAAACGTTGTTCCAAATGGAGAATTTGTTCAAAACGAACACATTTTCCTATGTCAACAATAATGTCAACTCTTTTTCAAAGTTACTCATCCAATTATCAAGATGCCATACTTTTCCTCCCGTGTCCGTGGTGTTTTCGTAGCAAACGACTGATACGTTCATGTAATGTAAACCGTTTAATCCAAAGCGTCGTCATCTCTTCTTTCATCTGTAAAATGAGCCGTCCCGCGAGAAAACCAACCTTGTGGACTCTGCGGAAAGTATCGACCCGGATCAGCCTAAGCATGCCGCGCAGGCTAACCCGGACAGACACTTTTCACCTTCTGTGGATTAATTACTCTATACCTCTTTACCCCTGAGAATGTGTCGGCCCGGATTAGCCTGCGCGGACCTCGCAGGCTGATCTGGGTCGATGCATTACGCAGAGTCCATAATGATGGATTATTTGTGGTACAGCTCAAATGTCCTCTGTCTTGAGTGATAGCATGGTTTCAATAGCAATTAACCAGGTTGACTTTAACATCGTCGGGTTCGAACACGTTTTATGTAAAATCAGGGCAAATGCAATCATAAATTTCTTTCAGACATTTAGGGGAAAGGACACATTTCTCAGAGTGACCAATTTCTTTTTTTCATAGTAACCTCTGCTGCAAATTCTTCAAAAGTCTTCCGTATTAGGAAAGGTTTAACCATGTAATTAATCATTGTTAATAAAAAATAAAAAAATAAAAAAAAACGGAAAAAGATAATCTACGTGTAAACTTAAAAAAAATGCTATTTTATTATTCTGTGGTTCATTTTGATAGGAACTAGTTGGACATAGAAGGATATAAAACCCATCAGATTTGCATTTGAAATTGGGTTTAATTAAGTTTCCGTGAAGTTCTAATTAGAACGCGCTATAACTGGCAGATGATTGTTGCTGAACTATATATACCTGACTACATTTGAGCCGCATCACAGGAACACCAGTCGTAAGATGCATTCGTGAGTCCTGCATCTGCGCAGTCCGATCCGAATAAACTATTAGCCATTTATTCTCTTCAGTCTTTAGCTCACCTGACCACGAATTGCTCATGGTGAACTTTTTTGAACGCCTCAGTTTGTCCGGCGTTCATCGTCAATAATTTGCTTGTTAACACTCTAGATGCCACTTTTATCCCACAATATTCATGAAACTTAATCAGCGTGTTTATCTTCCTGATGGCTAGGCCTAGTTCGAATACGGGTCATGTCAGGTCACAAGGTCATATTGAAGGAAAATCTTGTTAACTCTCTGGATGACGCAGTATATTTTGAGTATGTTGAAACTGTCACAATAAATGTCCTGATAATATCTAGGCTAAGTTCGAATAAACGGTATATTCGGTCAAAAACTAGGCCACTAGGCCATTTAAGAATTATCTGGGTAACCTATAGTGACTGTATGTTTGCTTCAGCAGTTGGAAGCTTTATCAGAATTATTTTCTTGGTGCTATCTAGGCCTATTTCGAATATGGACCATGCCGGGTCAAACACTAGGTCATAAGGTCAAACTAAGAAAAAATCTTGTTGGGACGCTTTTAATTTTCGGTCAAGGAGAATATTTAGACCTGCCAGCGTGACCACATATCTTGATTTCTCTTTGTCCTTTCTAAGTACATTAATTTAAGGTAATTACTTTTAAAACATCCCTTTTACACTCTATATACATGTGTGAGTTTTACAAATTAAAAACAACAAAGGCCAGTATATTAATTGAATGTATGTACATTTTTATTTAAGCGAAATTCATACTGTATCTTGTCTAAACAGTAAACTGAATTGGTTACCTGCCTCATACGCTTTTTTTAGTTCGATAGTATGTTAAACCGGGAACCACGAACAAAAGAAGGTACGCAGTAAATGTAATCTGTTTCCTGTTGTTGTTGTTTGGCGTTGTTTGCCCTCTCGCTCGGCATTAATGCCATTCCGTTCCTTACATGCTATAATATATTACGCAGTAATTCTAGATGAAGAAGTGCAGACATGAACAAAATATCTGTTTCACAATAAATGTTGCCGTCTAGTTGAAATGTTAATGTTTATCAAACTTATTCATGCGAATCACAATAAAAAAATCCTAGTAGTACTTAAAGGGAGGTAATTTGAAGTATATACGCACAATTTAATTAAGTTCCCATTTGGTCTGACACCTTTGTCTAATAATACACATGTATGACGATTTAAATAAACAATTTAAAGGGAATACACATATTTAACACAGTTAAACATTTATTTAAGCGAAATTCATACTGTATCTTGAACAGTGAACAAGAGAAGGCACGCAGTAAATGTAATCTGTTTCTTGTTGTTGTTGATTGGCGTTGTTTACCCTCGCGCTCGGCATTAATGCCATTCCGTTCCTTACATGCTATAATATATTACGCAGTAATTCTAGATGAAGAAGTGCAGACATGAACATATATAAACCACAGAAATATCTGTTTCACAATAAATGTTGCCGTCTAGTTGAAATGTAAATGTTTATCAAACTTATTCATACGAATCACAAGAAAAGAAATCGTGGTAGTACTTAAAGGGAGGTAATTTATAGTATATACGCACAATTTAGCTAAGTTCCCATTTGATCTGACACCTTTGTCTAATAATACACATGTATGACGATTTAAATAAACAATTTAAAAGGAATACAAATATTTAACACAGCTAAACATTTAAATACATGTTCAGCAGCTAACCGTTTCCCACATACAACAACCCATTTGATAGAGGAAAGTTTACGTCGTGCCGGGTTAGCTAGTCGCAATAAAAAATCGCAAATATTGGAAATATACTTATACACAAACGGACGTTTCTAGTTTCAGTACATACAAAAACGGTTCATTCTTTAATTTACTTTAACATGTTGGTATATTGAAATGGGTGTTTCTGTGAGATTCACAGACTTAGTGCGTTGAAATGAAAATTTGTTTATAACATTATAAATTTTATATTCATACCTATACATTAGGTTATCTACAAACAATTAATGAAATGTGTACACATTTATCTGGCTTAAATTTGATTTTGATGTTGTTACTAATTTAAATAATAGTTTTCATTCATATAATTTCAATGTTTATTAATCTTAATCATACGAATCACAAGGTAAATATCCTTGTATTGCTTAGTATTGCGAAGTATCCAACAGTCTTCAAAGGGATAAATATGTCAGCGTATTACCGTCTACAGTTGTTTGTGGATTTAAATGTTCTTTTTTCTTATTTCAACATGAACAACGAAAAATTGCGGCTTCTCTTTGACGCTCTGCGTCAAACATTCGTCTTGTTTACACTTTGGAACCCGTATTTCTAATTTGAGCATGTTGAAACTTAGTCTGAATTGGTGTTTGTTTTTATATCAAGGCTAACTCTGAAGATGGGTCATGTGTCCGGTCACAACTAGATCAACTAGAACTATCACTGAAGATGATAAATACCCCCTAAACAGCACCTTGACCTACACCATAATTTAATAAGTAAAATGGCCATAACTCTGTAAAATGACATGCAATTGTAACCCTTAGGATATGCACACCTTCTCATGATATAGAAGCTTCATGTAAACTTTTATTGAATTCCACCCAGTGGTTTTAAGAAATAGGCCGGACAAAATATGGCTTTCGACCGACCGTCAGACAGACAGACAGCCCGACACAGTGACTCCTATATACCCCCATCTTCTTCGAAGGGGGTATAACAACTAGATCACTAGGCCGAATTGAAGGAAACTCTTGATAACAGTCTGAAAACCGGGTCACAATGCCAAATGGAAAATCTTGTTAACACTCAAGTATTTGCTAACCTAATCGCGAAATGAGTTATTGTCGTTGACTATATGATTAGCTTAACTCACGTGAGCGATCCAGGGGCCATGATGGCCCTCTTGTTTAAAACTTCTGAATAACATTATACGTTTGAATTTGAATTATGAGACAATAACGCACACTGATCCTTATTAATTAACCCATTCCCACAGCAGACGACTTGTGAAAACATTGTGACAAATGTAGAAATTGCTTTTTTCAATAATTGCACTTTCATCTAAAGAGGATTTATCATAATTGTTCTGATTTAATTTCAAAATCGTCTGCTGTAGGGTTGTTGTATGTGGGAAAGGGTTAACACTTGTCACACGTATACGTCGGATTGTTTTGTAAACCACGACTTACTTGAGGAATTCATTAACTCTGAATGGGTTATTAACCCTTTCCCTCATACGACAATTCTGCAGCAGACGACTTTGAACATTTTTTGTCAACAATTAGAAAATCTCTAAAACTGAATGGATAACCTACGACTAAAAGTGGAAAACATTGTGGCAAAAGGAGAAATTGCTCGTTTTGAGCAATTTCTTCTTTTGTCACTATGTTTTAAAAAATCCGTCTGCTGCAGAGGCGTCATAAAACGTCTATATGAAGGAAAGGGTTAAACACTGTTCCCCCTAATTGAATATATCAGGAGTGCGCTATTAACTTACTATTTATTTGTAAGGAATTTCTGATTTAATCATTATGTCTGCAACAGAGCTGTTAAAATCTGGTCCAAGCAGAGAGGATTTGTACTAGATTAAATACTTTATTTCAATCAAATATGGACAAATAATTCGGCCTATTTTATGACTAATTTATCAGGCATTTTATCAGAAAATCCGTCTATAGCTATAGTACATGTAGACATGTATTACACATTACAAACGAGACTCTCGTCTTTCTAGTGAATAAAGAATATATACATTCCTATTTGTTATGACATTTCCATTCGTTTGACTCATAAAACGGTTGAATTTTGCAATGTTATGATTACTACAGTTCGTGTGCACACGCTTTATCGAGTCTTTATTATACGCGGATACGATAAGACTCCTTATAACCTTACATGCATCTCTTCTGTTATGATAAAACGCAGACGGCAAACTAGAAACCGAGCCGGTATTATTTATAGTATGTCTGACATATTTATCTTAAGCCAAAATATGTACCCACTGTTGTTTTGCTTGCTGGCTTCATTCCAATTAAACCCAACGATAAACAACTTAGGTTCTGTGACTGCCCTATATAACGATAGACGTCTACTTTTTAGCTCACCTGTGCACGAAGTGCTCAAGGTGAGCTATTGTGATCACATTGTGTCCGACGTCCGTCAGACGTGCGTCGTCAACAATTGCCTTGTAAACACTCTACAGGCTACATTTTGCATCAGATATGTATGCAAATTTATCAGAACATTCATCTCCATCAAATCTTGGACAAGTTTTAAATTGGGTCATATGAGGTCAAAAACTATGTCACTAGGCCACATTGAAGGGAAATCCTGTTAACACTCTAGAGGCCCCAATTTTTGCTTCAGCATTTTGAAATTTGTTTGTTTTAATGATATCTAGGTCAAGTTCGAAAATGGGTCATATTGTGTCAGACACTAGGTCACTAGGCCAAATTGAAGTCAGATCTTGTTAACACTCTGGAGGCTACATTTTTAATTTGAGCATGTTGAAACTTTCTCCGAATGTCTTACTGATTTGGATGGCAAAGTTCGAATATTGGTAATGTCAGTAGGTCACTAGGCCAAATGGAAGGGAAATATAGTTAACGCTGTAGAAGCCGCATTTTCTTGTTTCACCAGCTTAAAATTTGGTCAGAATGTTTATATTAATGATATCTAGGCCAAGTTCGAATATTGGTCATGTCTGTTAAAAAACTAGGTCACTATGCCAAATTGAAGGAAAATCGTGTCAACACTGCAGAAGCCGCATGTTTTGCACCAGCATCTTAAAATTTGGTCAGAATCATTTGTCTTATTGATATCTAAGCCAAGTTTAAATATGGGTCGTATTAGGTTAAATTCTAGGTCACTAGGCCAAATTGAAGGAAAATATTGTTAAAACTCCGGAGGCCGCATTTTTACTCTGAGCAAGTTGAAACTTCGTCAGAATGTTTGTCTTGATGATATCTAATCAATTATCGAATATGTGTCATATCAGGTAAACAAAACAATAGGTCACAATGCAAACTTGAAGGGAAATCTTGTTAACACTGGAGGTTGCATTTTCAATCTTTGTCAGAATAATTGTCTTGATGTGTTTTTCATTAGAAATCACATTGCATAATTCAGGTGAGCGATTTAGGACCATCATGGCCCTTTGGTTATATAGTAAATGAGCTGGTCCCCTGTAGTTCAGGTAGTAGCGACGTGGGCTGTCAATACAGGGTGAGTACGAACCCCAATTTCAGCCAACATTTTTTCCGACGTTTGAAAAAGTATCAATGCGACATGCGTCATTCGTCTTCCTTCTACCAATTGGCTATCAGTCTATATAGAAATACACGACGTAAAAACACAATAAATATTTATCAAGTTCAGAAAGTATCTTTAAACATTCAGGGTTTTGAAAGCAGGGGTTTGAAAAGTCGTGTATAACAATGAAAGTGTTAATGTGAAACCTACATATTTTGTATTTCAGATTCGTAGTCATGGGTAAACCGTTCCGGCCAAAGGACTATCCATTTAAAATTAATCTGAAGCAACAGTGCCTCAATCAAATAGACTTCTTACGGACAATAAATGGCATTCGACAACTGAAAGACCAAGAATGTTTAAAGTTTGCCCTATACAGATACGAAAAGCTTTGGTTACCACTCGCACATGATTGCAAGGATGAATGTTTGTCAGCGCCAATGGATATTGAATGGATCTGGCACTGTCACATGCTATCGCCGAGGAAATATTCTCGGGATTGCCATGCACTGGTTGGAGAACTAATTAATCACACACTTAGAGGGCCAAAGGAATTCAAATCATCACTTCAGAAATCGGAGAAGCGTTGGAGCCAGAAGTACCCAAACATACCGTTTGAAGTGAATCTAGATAATCCGTCATATCCCAAAGAATTGGTTAACTTCCAGTCTTCTCTCACATACGATGTAGTAAGCTCAGCAATGAGACAGAATATTTTCTTCTATCAAGTTTCACTACCCCATTACAGTGATACCAAATACTTGGAGTTGTGTTTAGTGAGGTACCAGAAGTTCATTTATATGAAGCAACAGTTGCCTGATGAGTTCATTGTACCATGTTATGATATCGACGTAATGTGGCATAGTCATCAACTCAATCCTAGGATCTACGAGAAAGATATGATGAAATTCATCGGAAACCTCTTCAACCATGACGACAGCGTCAACGACAGAAGTGAAGGGTCCAAACTGAACAATTCGCAGGCTACTACCAAGGATTTCTGGAGGCAATATTTCAGTGAAAATTTCACCCAGTACGGTGCTATGTACAGAGGTCAGCCTCCCGACGGCATCCTTTATCAAATGACCTTTAATGATGCCTACGCCGTGTCGACACGCAATACGCTGGTTACTCTACAGACATACCAACTACACTTGAAAGACATCCAAAGGGGTAAAATTGGCCTTATGGTCGAGCGAAGCGCTGACAGAAAAACGGGCAAACCGCTTGTCTCAATGAAAGCCTCCTACAGCAGACCAACTTTAACATTTAATAAACCCATCAGATTTGAGTTTGGGACAAACGTTGCGAACAAACTGAAATTTTCCGTTTACGCATCGTACGCTCTTCCAATTTGTCCGTGCTGTACGTCGAAAACGGCGATCGGCGAGAACTACATTGACATGTGTCAACTGATTGAGGAGACAATGGAAGCAGGGTCAATTAACACGAACCTGAAACTCGGCAGAGAAGACGTCCTTCAGGTGACGGGAGAGTTTACACGTCCCACGCGTGGCGAGATTTTGTTGTTTTTGGACAGAGGCAAATATGAAACGGTCAACATACCAGAGACGGTTCAACAGCTGTGGGGACCTGTAGCAATGGAAAGGTTGCCACCTGGTGTCGACAATACATGCAGCGTGTCAACACACAGGTAAGTTATATATGAGTCGCGTCTGTCACATTAGGGCCTTGTTGCGTCTGCGAACGGAGAAGACTCCGGAGAGCTAGTCACGGTCTCATCAGTCTTGTCCGCCTATAAGCAATACAGATCTAACTGCATATCCTGACACAAAAAAAACCTATGAGTCTAGCCCCAGTAATTGTCAGTCATTGTAACTTTATATGATTCCATACCTTAGATTCAATTTAATTCAAATCGCCAGTCGAGGCTTATAAATTGTCTGAATCGATCCATGAGAAAAGAGGTCATTATACAATTTGCAATAAAAAAAATATATTATTGAAATTTGAAGGATGTTAACCGTAATACGAACGGCACTGCGATATCAGGTAAGTTGTTCACTATCTTTATAACCACACTTGAGTGTTCTTTGTATTCTGTTGTAATTATCTTTATTGCAGGTTGAAGAACCATCGAGGGCGAGTAGAACTTACCGCCAGAACAATCCACAGTCCCCAACTTCTGCAATCTGTCGTTCAAATATATTACCACGACAAGATGGCCGCCATTGGACATCTCATAGCATCAGACCAACTTCCATTACCAACTCAAGTAAGTAAACAATGTTTTTATTTAGTTTTTATACCTCGACAAACGAAGTTTTGGGATTGTATATAGGAGTCAATGTGTTGGTCAGTAGGTCCGCTTATTTGTCCGCGTTGTTTCTCAGCAATCACTGGATGGAATTCAATGATATTTTGTAGGACACTTTTATACCGAGAGGAGATTGCAGAGCCTGCCTGATTGATTTCTAGTTGCATGATTTTTGACAGAGTTATGACCTCTTTATTCTTAAACATAGTGTTATAAATCAACATTCGTGTCAGCACTATTTCTCAGCAATGAATGGTTGTAAATATGTCTTGACTGGTGCAGGCTTGTCTCTGTGGTGTTTTTGGTCTTAAAATACCGTCAGGATATATACCAAGAGGAGGTGTGCAGTACCTGATGACATTTTTGACAAAGTTATGTCACCCTTGATTATTGTATATAGTGTTATATATACCAACATTCGTGTCCGCACTATTTCTAATTCCCCTGGTCGGAATTCAATGACATTTTATAGGAAGCTTCTATACCAAATTGAGATGTACAGTGCATGATGACATTCTTCTTTGATATCTGTTGACAACGTTATAGCCCCCTTTATCATTATACATAGTATTCCAACATTTGTGTTCCACTTTTTCCCAGCAATCATTGGAAGGATTTCAATTAAATTTTAAAGGAAGTTCCTTGTGTTAGAAGTAGCAGGTATGGATACCCACAGAGATGAAACTTCATAGGAAGCATCCTCTTAACGTCCTTTCCTGAATTCCTTCAAATATTTGGATCCATGCAAAATTCTGGTTTCCATGGCAACCGAAAGAAAACGATATAAATCTAAGCTGGTTGGCCGATTTTCAAATTATTTTGTAGAAATTTTCCTTGGATGACCCTCTATCAGATTCATTCAAGCCATGTTGATTGGTCGAAAAACTTGGCCGCCAGGGGTCCGGGATATATTGCCTTATATGGCCATAGTGAAAACTTCTCCTCCGAAAGTGTCAGGCCGATTTTCAAATAATGTTGTAGAAATGTTCCTTGGGTGACCTCTATCAGAATCCATCAAGCCATGTTGATTGGTCGAAAAACATGACCGCCAGGGGGCGGGGCTAGTTTGCCTTATATGGCTACAGTGACAACTTAAACAATCTTCTCCTCCCAAAGCGTCAGGCCGATTTTCAAATAATCTTGTAGACATGTTCATAGGGTGACCCTCTATCAGATTCCTTCAAGCCATGGTGATTGCTCAAAAACTATGGCGGCCAGGGGACGGAGCTATTTTGCCTTATATGGCTAAAGTGAAAACTTAAAAATTCTTCTCCTCCGAAAGTGGCAGGCCGGTTTCCAAATAATTTTGTAGCAATGTTCTTTGGGTCACCCTCTATCAGATTCCTTTAAGCCATGTTGATTGGTCGAAAAACATGACCACCAGGGGCAGGGCTGTTTTGCCTTATATGGCTATAGTGAAAACTTAAAAGTTCTTCTCGGACGAAAGTATCTGGCCGATTTTCAAATAATTTTGTAGAAACGTTCTTTGGGCGACTCTTTATTAGACTCCACCAAGCCATGCTGATTGGTCTTAAAATATGGCTGCCAGGGGAGCGGGGTTGTAAGCCTTATATTGGCTTTAGTGAAAACTTTAAAAATCTTATCCTATAAAACTATTCGGCCGAATCTACGAGATTCCTTCAAGCTATGGTGATTGGTGAAAGAGCATGGCCACCAGGAGCGGGGCTGTTTTGAGATTTAATTTTTGACTAATAGAAGTAGAGCGATACTGGCCCTCTTGGGCCTCTTGTTCATAATTAACGGTTAATAACCCTATATTTTTTCAAATTTGACTGATGCAGATCTGTTTTGAGTTGGAAGGGGACGAAAAGCCTTGTTTGGTCTCTAACTAAAATAAATTGTAAGTCCATATTCACCATTCTTAACGGCATTGTTTATAGGCATGAAAGTTCAGCCTTGTTTAAAAGCAAGGGTTTATAGGCATGACAATTCAATCTTGTTCATTAGCAAGCCAGATTGGAGTGATGTCCCCTTTACAGTTACGTTGGAAAGTCAGCTTTGTCAGCTTTTTAACCTGAAGAATTTGAATCTTATTTGGATCCATCGTCCTCAGTCACTCCAGGATGTCTTTTTACAGAATGTTTTCACCAATTACCAAAGCGTCAAAGACCAGCTATATGAATTAAAGATGTTGATAAAATTTATTTTTCCCCATTAAGGTTAAGGCACCTTATGCCATTCCAACCTTGAATCCGAGAGAAGGTGAGCGTGCAGTTCTGATAAAAAACAGACAAGGTGATTGGGGAATAGTTCTTGGAAAATGGAAGGGCATGAGCAAAGGTGTTCCGGGAGTAGCGGGTAAGTTCAGAGGCCTTGATAAGGAGGTTAGGTAAGTTAATTCAGAGGCCTTGATAAGGAAAGTGAAGTGAAAAAAGTTAAGTCAGAGGCCTAAATAAGGAGGTTGTAATGGGTAAGTCAATTCAGAGGCATAGGCAATGAGGGTGTAGTGGGTTTGTTAATTATGAAGCCCATGCAGCAGAAGAATTTTGAAAACAATGTGACCAAAGGAGCCATTTCTCCTCTTTGCAATAACGTTTTCAAATTTATTTAACCCTTTCCCACATACAAAGATTCAGCTGCATACGACTTAAACAACTTCTTCGCAAACATATGAACACTGTAAATGAATGTTTAATTAATGTGTAGAGTTGAAAATACTTTGGAAAAAGTCATCTGCTGCAGATGCGTCTACAAGTGGGAAAGGGTTAATAATTATACATTCTTTGATAGTTTTCCCTGAGGATTTGCCTGGATAATTTTTTTTGTAGGTTTTGTGTACGTGGGAAAGGGTAAAGCTCGGAATTGATAAATGATATTGTTTGGATTGGATTTATTTATTTTATCGCTAGATTTTACCCTTAACTGGATTAAATCTAAACTGTAAACCTATTGAGAATGCCCAATACTGTATACTCATTGTGAGTAATTCCATCTTTGCTGCAATGCTTTCAAAAGTCACCTGCTACAGATGCTTCAAAATACGTGTCTAATTAGGAATGGTTTAAGAGGTTATACTATGAAATCATTCAAACAGTTTCACTTCCATTCACATGATGGCTAGCAGAGCTTAAATAATAAAAATAAAATGACATATCCTCCTTAACGATTGGCCCAATTTCAAAGTATATTCATGCAAACGTTTCCTAAGTTAACATATATACCAAATTTTGTTAAAACGTTTAGCTTGGATGAACTAGATGGCCACAAGAGCTAAACATATTCCAATGGCACTTTGTCATGATATTTTTAAGTTTTTCAAACCATTCAAACTCATCGAGACCATCTACGCTTCTATTTAACCCTTTCCCACGTACAACACACCTGCTGCAGTCGACTTTGAAAATCTCTATGATCGTAGGTATAATTACTGAAAAAAGCTGAAAACATTGTGGCAAAAAGAGAAATTGCTAAAGACTTTAAAGTTTATGTGTGCCAGATCAGCGATATAATTCAATATGTCCCCCCAAAGAACAGAACAAAAACTGAATAAATTTCATCTCCAACAAGGGCAAACTTTGAGATCAGGCTAGTTTATTTGGAAGGTATGTTTCTGATTGAACAGTAGGTCGTTAAATCTTTGTATGTAAACGCAGAGACATATAAATATGTGCTTATATGTCTCTGGATAAAGAGATTAGGCACATGATATTTTCATCTCAACGTTATAAGATCAGGTGTCACTTCAAGGCCGAAGTATGAATATAAGATTTTGCAAGATATCTGGATTCTACTTCTGGGATTCTCATTAAACCCTTTCCCTCATACTTCTGTTTCTGATGTCTCTGCAGCAGATGACTTTTGAATACAATGTTGCAAAAGAACTCAAATTTCTCCTTTTGCCATGTTTTCAACTCGGTTTTGCCAATAAGTCTTCAGTCGTTGTAGATTTGTTGTATGTGGGAAACTTCTTCTAGAATACTTCAGTGACTGGTTTATCCATGTTAGAAAAAAGTAATATTTTGTCACTTTTGTACAAATTGATTAAAACAAATTTTTTGTCTGAGCGAATATCTAGAAAAAGTAATATCAAGAAATGTAAAAGTAAACCTGACTAGACTTCGTCTTTCCTCTCATTAACTTAAAATAGAAACTGGTAGACATGTAAGTAATAGAGTACCTAGACCAGAAAGAAAATGTCCGTGTTGCCGCTCTGATGTTATAGAAGATGAATTTCATTTTTGTTATACAATGTGAAGCTTACAAAGAAATAAGAAACACGTATATAAAACCTGTATAAGTTTGTTGAACTATTAAATTGCAATAAGAGATCAACTATGGTAAAATTATGCAATTTTATCACAAAATACTTTTTAATACGAAATGATTATGTATTAAATATTTTATGATATGTAAAATTTGCGACAAAATAGTTCGGAAAATACAGGCAAACATATACATACTTCTTTCTAATGAAGGTTGCATACTGCTTAAATATATGTCATTTATCGTTGATAGTGCTCAACAGTTTGTTATATATTCCTAATTACCCATTACTCACATACTATAAGCTTCAGATCACCTAAATAAGATGATTTTGAGGTAATATATGTAGGTGATTGACAGTATGAATTTGGAATAAGATATTTCTTCCAACAATTGTTTATTTCACACTTTCATAAACTGCTTTAAGTTAAAGGTTAAATTTTCTTTATTTGTTATAATCTAGTTTTGAAATCTACCAAAATCAGGAAACTTCAAAAGTATTTCGGATTATTAGTCGCCGGGCAGAAGCCCGCGACTTCTATTTTTAATAGGTTTTCGGAAATCACATGGGAGGGGGGATTATTATTAGAAAGAAACACATTTAGATGTCTTGAACATATTACAATTGTGTTTGTTTAAAAACACTAAGTAATGACACATCTAAAATGAAATAAATATTCCGATGTTTTAGGTATTTTCAGTTTCTATATTTTGACTCGCATTTATGTTTTTTTGTTTTATTTACGAAGACAAAACAGTCCCTATTAGCTAGACTGGTATACTTTATTTTACACTATATACTACATGTACTCAAAAGGCGATAAATACAAACCTTTACGTCGCAGTCTAATTTGTTTACATACGCGCACCTGCTTGAAGCGTGACTCGCGAATACCAACTGCGTAGATCAATCTCCTTTGCAGAGAGCCGTCTCTTTACACTCACTTACAAATAGTAAATCTTAGGTGATAACTAGTTTTAATAGAAAAATTACTTTGAACGAACACTCTCTGCATATAAAGAGAGTTTCAAGAACGACACCTCTGCGAATAAGAAAGAATCGGGTCTTTCGTACAAAATGAGTTCGTCCTTGACAATTTTAAATGTGTCATTTAATTCCCTAAAGGCATATTTCTTCCGATCATGCATCATTGACACAAGGGCGCTCATCATAATATAATTTTAAAACATGAGTAGTTTGTTATTTTCGTTATAAAAAAGGAAGGAAAGAATTAAAATAAATTAACATGTTGTAGGGCTCAGTTTATGTTCGAAATTAAGTTTAAATTATACAACAATTTCATTGAGATTTAACTGTTTAGTTGATATTATATTTCGAAGGTGGTCTAATTTATAAATATTGGACTACATTTCAACATTTGTTTAAGTATGATATAATTAGGATGCCAAGCTAATATCATTTTGAGAAAAAGAGAAAACTCATGTCTTCAGCGATTTAACCCTTAACTCATTGTTTTAAAAGTAGATTGCTGCAAAGGTATCCACTGTTGACTTTAATAGAGGAATGGTAAAATGACGTGCTATTGCATGCAAATCCTAAATTGTCTGTTTTGTGGTTTTATTGAAAAATAATAAAATTCAAATATTCTGACAAACATCTTGAAAAGTGTATGTGGAATTCACAAATCTTATAATCATTCCTTAATGAAAGCACTGTATACATACTAAGACTAATGATTGGCAAGATTTCTCATTTCCATTACTGTTTATGATCAATAATTAGTTGGTTGTGTGTATGGTCAACCTACTTTGGAATGGAGATTGATCATAAACAATGAAAGGCTTCAATTATCATTCACTTCGTTGACAAAACAATGCAAGTTATGATACATTTTCACTTGACCTCACCCCTGATGTTCCAATATGCCCCTCCGTTGATAACTGTTTATTCAACTACTATAATGTTAGTGTTATGCATAACTGCACTATGGATATCCGGCGACATTGATGCGTTGCATCAACTTTCTCTTGTTATTTGTTGTTCACGTATTAATGTAAATGTAAGTAAATGATGAGATATATGTATTTGTATAAGTCAATTAAAATCTATATATCTGTCATGTTTTAGGTGTATCCGGGACATCAACCAGGGCTGCTGTGAAAGGTAAACCAGGAAGGGTGGGAAGTCCTGGTACATTGTCTATAACTTTCTACAAGATGTCGACAGGGAAAATGGAGACCATATATCTGAGTTATTTGTCACAAGTTTACAGTTTCGCGATACAATCCTTGAAGATGGATCTGAAGAAAGGGAGTATCGTTGTCGGAGAACAATCTACAGAAGTTCCTGAAAACATCGCTCTCGGATTTGCTGTGTCTTTGTTACACGTGTTGTGTGTACCACGGCCTTCAGACTGGAAAATTGGAGATAAGATAAACAGACCAACTGCTGCGAGTAACGTGTCAAAGTCTGTGAAACCAGTGCCTTCTGATGATATGGCATTTATTCTTGCATGCGGGCTGCACCTTGATACCCCATCTAATTTCTACATTCGGCAGCATTACGGAGTAACCACATGTGCCATGTGTGGCGGGGGTGATGAAGGAGGGGGAATGGTGTGTGATTTCAGCGGTGATGAAAATGGCTTGGATGCAGCTGGGGATGGGTGTGGTGATCTAGGTGGCGATGGGGGTGACGGTGGGGATGGGGGCGGATGCGGGGGTTGTGGCGGGTGTGGAGGTTGCGGTGGTTGTGGCGGATGTGGCGGTTGTGGAGGAGGGGGCTGTGGAGGTTGAGGGGGTTGTGGCGGATAATACATTTTGCTTTGTTGGAAACGCGATGGCTGCAGCGAAAAAAGGAGATTAGGTTTATTATGCATCTGTCATTTAATACTGTTATAAACATGAATATTTTGTTAGAACTAATTGATTATTAGTCCCCTACCGGTCAGAGACCGGCTTGGGGACTATAGGTTTGGTCGATTACCGTCAGTCAGTCAGTCCCATCTAAACTTGTCCGGCCCGCTTCTTAACCATCCATCATAGGAAAGTTGGCACAAACGTTCACCATGGTGGGACAGTGTGTCGCGCACAAGACCCAGGCCTGTACCTCAAAATTCAAGGTCACACTTAGAGGTCAAAGGTCGAAATGAGTACTGTTTGATAGGATTGTACCTTGTCCGTCCCGCATCTTATCAATCAATGATAAGATTTCCAAGAAACTTGGCACAAACGTTTACCATGATGAGGCAGCGTGACATGCACAAGATCAATACCTGTACCTCATCTGTCAAGGTCACACTTTGAGGACAAAGGTCAAAGTGAGTACTGTTTGGTAGGACTGTGCATTGTTCGGCCCGATTCTTAACCATCCATCATAGGATGTCCAAGCAACTTGCCGAAACGTTCACAATGATGAGGCAGCGTGTCGCACACAAGACCTAGGCATGTACCTCAAATGTAAAGGTCACACTTAGAGGTCAAATGTCAAAATGAGTACTGTTTGATAGGACTGTACCTAGTCCGTCCCGCATCTTAACCATCCATCATAGGATTTCCAAGAAACTTAGCACAAACGTTCACCTAGGTAAGGCGGTGTGTCGCGCTCAATACCAAGGCCTGTACCTCAAATGTCAAGGTCACACTTAGAGGTAAAAGGTCAAAATGAATACTATTTGATAGGACTGTACCTTGTCCGGCTCACATCTTAACCATGCATCATAGGATTCCCAAGTTATTGGGCACACATGTTCACCATGATAAGGTGAGATGTGGCACAATAGACCCAGGCCTGTACCTCAAAGGTCAATGTCACATTTAGAGGTCAAAGGTCGAAATGAGAAACAATGCATCATAGAATTCCCAAGTTACTGGGAACACATGTTCACCCTAATGAGGTGACATGTGCGTACAAGACGCAGGCCATTACCTCAAAGGTCAATGTCACACTTAGAGGTCAAAGGTCAAAATGAGTACTGTTTGGTAGGACTGTACTTTGTCCGGCGCATATCTTAACTATCTATCATTCATTTCCAAGAAACTTGGCACAAACGTTCACCATGCGTGTCGTGCTCAAGACCCATGCCTGTAACCCAAATTTAAGGTTACACCTAGAAGTCAAAGGTCAAATCTCAACCATGCATCATGGGATTCCCAAGTTACTGGGCACACATGTTCACCATGATGAGGTGGCGTGTCGCGCACAAGACCAAGGCATGTACTTCAAAGGTCAAGGTCACACTAAGAGGTCAAAGGTGGAAATGAGAAACTATTCATCATATAATTCCTAAGTTACTGGGCACACATGTTCACCATGATGAGGTGACATGAAGCGCACACAACACAGGCCTGTAACTCAAAGGTCAAGGTCACACTTACAGTTCAAAGGGCGAAATGAGAAATGTTTGATAGAAATGTATCCAAAATGTATGTAGTGCATTGCTGTTTTTGTCCAAAAATGCACATACAATACACAATGTGCTGTCCTTGTCCGGTAAGGGATTTTAGTATTTCTTGCAATACGACATTAACTTGTTATATGTTATACCATCTATTGTATCGTTTACTTCATTATACATGTATATGTGTAAGCATAACTACGAAGACAGCATCCATGAAAAGTAACCAAATAACGTATAGATAGAAGGCGAATATTACATTTCATGGAATTCTTTCAGGATATTGCAATTGTAGCTCACATTGAGCATGTTTTGTTCAAATGAGATTTTGTTATCATCATAAGTCCTGTATAACCTTTTCCCCCAAAAAGAAAATTTCTGACGCCTCTGCAGAAGCCGACTTTTGAAAACATGGCAAAAAGCAATCGCTCATATTGAGTAATTACTCCTGTTGCCACAACCTTTTCAAGCTTATTCAATTATTGTTCTTTCATAGATAGAGTTTCCATATTTTTGACTAAATGTTTTCAAAGTCGACTGCTGCAGATTTGTTCATGTGGGAAAGGGATTTCCAATTTATACTTTAAACAATAAGTCCATTTAAACCTCCAGTTTAGTTTCTATCTGACGTCAGGAACGTAGAGTATACTTGATTCCTGCTGACGTATTGTAACTGTCTTTTGGTGGTTTGTTCTCTGTTAAAAGTGTTCATAGAATTCCATTTTATATAAACAAGAAGCCGGACCAAAATAAAACTTCAATACTTTACTCTATACATATAAGAAAAATAACCCTGCCCCCTGGTGGCCATGTTATCAACATGTTTTGAACATTCTTGGTCAATCAAGGAACCCCCTGGTGGCAATGTTGTTAATCGGATCGGGATCATTTCAACAATCTTCCCCAGGAACATTTACGCAACATTATTTTCAAATCTAGACAGTTCTTTTGCTGAAGAAGATTTTTTAAATTTTCACTATACATATAATAAGGAAATCAAAATCCATGTTTTTTAAAGGATCGAAATAATTTAAGCAATCTTGGTAGAGGGTCCTTTGTGCCAAATAATTTTCAAATCTGGCCAGTACTTTTGGACAAGAAGATTTTTAAAGTGTTGGCATATTTGGCATTTTCCCTCTTTCTGATGCAGGGGCAATTAAAGTTCTGCAAATAATTGAATTCTTTGAACAACTTTGAAAGCGGACCACATAAGGAAAAATCCTGTGAAAATATTTTGAATTTTGTTAGGAGAAGAAGTGGTTTGTAAGAAAATGTGAACAGACAGACGACTTTAAGGGTTGATGAATGATCACAAAGCTCACCCCGCACGTTGTGCTCAAGTGAGCTAATTGGATTATTCGGTAACAGAATCGACAACGCCTCTGAAAATAAAGGTCCAATTACAAAATAATTTCACAGATACATTTATATGTTTGATGATAACCTAGCATTAAATAAATGAATTGTATTGGTACAGGACTTCAAAAGAATTTTCCAGTAATTCTGGAGAAAGTTTTTAATGTTGTTTGATTCGAGTCTTATACCAAAGCAACCAGAGTTTTGTATACATTTGAATTCGAAAGATGTAAAATTTAGTAGAAATTAGTCCAGTGGTATATATATATTTGTTTAAGGGAAACGTTATGACTCACAACAAATAGAAACATTTTAATTTTATAGTGTTTAAAGCCGCTTTAAACAATGTATCAGTTATATCACGGTTTCCTGGATAAGTTACCAGTACTACTTGTCCTTTAACCCTGATACCAGAACTACTGGTCCTTTTACCCTGACACCGGTACTACTAGTCCTTTTACCCGGGGCACCAGTAATACTGGTCCTTTTACCCTGACACCGGTACTACTGGTCCTTTTACCCTGACACCAGTACTACAGGCAGTACTACTGGTCCTTTTACCCGGACACCGGTACTACTAGTCATTTTACCCGGAGCACCAGTACTACTGGCCCTTTTACCCGGGGCACCAGTACTACTGGTCCATTTACCCGGACACCGGTACTACTGGTCCTTTTACCCTGACACCAGTACTACAGGCAGTACTACTGGTCCTTTTACCCGGACACCGGTACTACTAGTCATTTTACCCGCAGCACCAGTACTACTGGCCCTTTTACCCGGGGCACCAGTACTACTGGTCCATTTACCCGGACACCGGTACTACTGGTCCTTTTACCCTGACACCAGTACTACAGGCAGTACTACTGGTCCTTTTACCCGGACACCGGTACTACTAGTCATTTTACCCGGAGCACCAGTACTACTGGTCCTTTTACCCGGGGCACCAGTACTACTGGTCCATTTACCCGGACACCGGTACTACTGGTCCTTTTACCCGGGCACCAGTATTACTGGTCCTTTTATCCGGACACCGGTACTACTGGTCCTTTTACCCTGACACCAGTACTACTGGCCCTTTTACCCGGACACCAGTAATACTGGTCCTTTTACCCGGACACCGGTACTACTGGTCCTTTTACCCTGACACCAGTACTACTGGCCCTTTTACCCGGACACCAGTAATACTGGTCCTTTTACCCGGACACCGGTACTACTGGTCCTTTTACCCTGACACCAGTACTACAGGCAGTACTACTGGTCCTTTTACCCGGACACCGGTACTACTAGTCATTTTACCCGAAGCACCAGTACTACTGGTCCTTTTACCCGGGGCACCAGTACTACTGGTCCATTTACCCGGACACCGGTACTACTGGTCCTTTTACCCGGGCACCAGTATTACTGGTCCTTTTATCCGGACACCGGTACTACTGGTCCTTTTACCCTGACACCAGTACTACTGGCCCTTTTACCCGGACACCAGTAATACTGGTCCTTTTACCCGGACACCGGTACTACTGGTCCTTTTACCCTGGCACCAGTACTACTGGCCCTTTTACCCGGACACCGGTACTACTAGTCCTTTTACCCTGACACCAGTACAACTGGCCCTTTTACCCGGACACCAGTACTACAGGTCCTTTAACCCGGACACCGGTACTACTGGTCCTTTTACCCTGACACCAGTACTATTTGTCCTTTTACCCTGACACCAGTACTACTGGTCCTTTCAACCTGATACCAGAACTACTGGTCCTTTTACCCTGACACCAGTACTACTGGTCCTTTAACCCTGACACCAGTACTACTGGTCATTTTACCCTGACACCAGTACTACTGGTCCTTTCAACCTGATACCAGTACTACTGGTCCTTTTATCCTAAAACCAGTACTACTGGTCCTTTCAACCTGAAACCATTACTACTGGTCCTTTCAACCTGAAACCAGTACTACTGGTCCTTTTACCCTGACACCAGTTCTACTGGTCCTTTTACCCTGACACCAGTACTACTGGTTCTTTTACCCGGACACCAGTACTACAGGCAGTACTACTGGTCCTTTTACCCTGACACCAGTACTACTGGTCCTTTTACCCTGACACCAGTACTACTGGTCCTTTTACCCTGACACCAGTACTACTGGCCCTTTTACCCGGACACCAGTACTACTGGTCCTTTTACCCTGACACCAGTACTACTAGTCATTTTACCCTGACACCAGTTCTACTGGTCCTTTTACCCGGACACCAGTACTACTGGTCCTTTTACCCGGACACCAGTACTACTGGTCCTTTTACCCGGACACCAGTACTACTGGTCCTTTTACCCGGACACCAGTACTACTGGTCCTTTTACCCTGACACCAGTACTACTGGTCCTTTTACCCTGACACCAGTACTACTAGTCCTTTTACCCTGACACCAGTACTACTGGTCCTTTTACCCGGACACCAGTACTACTGGTCCTTTTACCCTGACACCAGTACTACTGGTCCTTTTACCCTGACACCAGTACTATTTGTCCTTTTACCCTGACACCAGTAATACTGGTCCTTTTACCCTGACACCAGTACTACTGGTCCTTTTACCCTGACACCAGTTATACTGGTCCTTTTACCCTGACACCAGTACTACTGGTCCTTTTACCCTGACACCAGTACTACTGGTCCTTTTACCCTGACACCAGTACTACTAGTCCTTTTACCCTGACACCAGTTCTACTGGTCCTTTTACCCTGACACCAGTTCTACTGGTCCTTTTACCCTGACACCAGTAAGTCACTCGTAATTCTAACGTTGCAATCCTGAGCGCCAGGGAGGGAACGCAATTACTACTACTATTTAAGTATTAGGTATGACATGGCCAGGGATCGAACCCAAACCAAAGGTAGACACTTTACCACCATGACGGACAGAGATTGACCACAATAGCTCAAAAAGAGAATATAACATTTACAGCTCTGAAGACGGTTTTTTGAAGCAGTAGACTTTAACCCTTTCACACATAAAACGAATCCGTAGCAGACAACTGTGCAAACATTAAGTCAAATATATGGAAACTGTGAATAGAAGAATAATTATTTAATAAAGTTAAAAATATTGTGGCAAGAGAAAAAATTGCTTTTTGCCACATTTAATTTTAATGTCGTCTGCTGCAGAGGTCACACAGAACTTCTGTATGTGGAAAATGGTTAAAAAAGGAGAAAGTTCTTTAACTAAATGCTTTCTACTATTTTAATAAAACAAATTAAGTTTATACATGTTACAGATTTATCATCAGATGTTTTTAAAGCAGACGACTTTTAAATTATCATATCATATGACTGTTTGAAGAAAGTGTGACTGTGATATCACTTTGTTTAAACTTTAACAATAAAGCTGTATGTTTCTTTGTGCTTTTATTCTGGGTTGCATCGAAATTACTTAACTCTTACCGACATACAACATATTGTAGCAGAAGAGTTTGAAAACATCTTTGCAATAATAGGGAAAATCTGTGTGAATGAAAGCATAATTTTAATAGAGTTGAAAACATTGTTGCAAAAAGAGAAATTTGCTCATCATGTCTCAAAAGGCGCATACTTCAGGAAAAATATGAGTTATTAGGCTTGTCTTGCAAGATCATGTGATCAGGTCCATAACGTATGGGAAGTTTCAAAGCAATAACAGTGGTGTGTGAGAAAAGGCATTGCATGGAAAACTTTAACCAAATTGTCAAACTCCCAAAATTCTGGAGTAGAGTTATGGGACTTGTCCTGCAAGGTCATTAACGATGTTAAATAAGTGAGTCAAGTTTCAAAGCAATAGCATCTG
This sequence comes from Serripes groenlandicus, assembly GCA_031761405.1. Lineage (NCBI taxonomy): Eukaryota > Metazoa > Mollusca > Bivalvia > Cardiida > Cardiidae > Serripes > Serripes groenlandicus. The sequence goes on along the minus strand of JASEVX010000009.1, from coordinate 16,201,615 downwards.
TTGTTTTAGAGAAAAGGCATTGCATGCACAACTTAAACCGCATTTTTTAAGTCTCAAAAGGGGCATAATTCAGTAATAAAAAAGCTGATAAAGTAGAGTTATGGGACTTGTACTAAAAGGTCATGTGTCAAATAAGTTTCAAAGCAATATCATCTTTGTTATCGGAAAAATGGGCATGCTTTTAAAAAGTTTACCAAAGCTGCATCGCCGACACAAAAGCGACTGCTATAGCCTCCTAATTCTTTGAATAGTCTAAAATCTGGTCCTATTAATGAGGCAGCTTGTTTGGAGTTAAATAATGGACCAAACAAAAGTATGTTAAGTATTAGTTTCATTTTTATTTGAATGGTCGCTCTCTTTATATGTATACCAGTAACATTCAATAGGAAACAGAGGAACAGTAAATATAGACTTTATATTATACAAGCCGGTAGGCGACGTGGGATTCGCTTTGGTGATTTTCGCCTTTGCATAGTTTGCAAACTTCCGGCTCTAACTCGGAAACCCGAGGTCGGAGGTCAATCACGTAAAAACTCTTTTTGTAGCTCTTAAATAGCTCTATCAGGGAGTACAATACAATCGCTATCGAATACTTCCACTGCAGCGCTAGGGGGCGATTGAAGTAAAAAAAAAGCAGCTGTAAAAGATACCCTATCTTTAAAAGGTTACCATTTGGAAACAAAGGCGTAAATCAAAAATCGTTACGGATGCGATTTTTTTTTAAATATCTCTGAAGTATCTATAACCGAAGTTTCAGCTATCCACATTCAAAACTGTAGGAGAAGATGGAAAAATGGTTTGGGTTCTTAAAACGCAGTTTTTAGCTAGCTGCATAGCAACGGGTCGGTCCTTAGCAACGAAGTTCAAACGCGCACATCCTGAAACCCTATGGCACCTGTTCACCAAGTTTCATCGGAATCGGCCAGTCGGTTTGGGCTGTCGAGCGTCGCTTTACAAAAAGAAAGGACACACACACACACACACACAGACAGCCGGAAAAGCCTGACAATAAGGGATAGCTAGCGTATCCCACTATACTTGTATACGTACAAACTAAACCAGAGCTTTACAGTTCTTATGATATATGGATATAACAACACATCTTCTTTAAGATTTTCCCACATGCAGACGACTTTTGAAAACATTGTTACAGAAAGAGAAATAGTTGATGATGAGCAATTTTCTATTTTGCCACAATTTTTCCAACATGATTTATTTATTCAACGTTTCCATATATGTTTTCAGATGTTTTAGAAGTTGTCTACTTCAGATCAGGTGAATGTGGGGATTTGGGAAAGGATTAAAATAAACTACAACTTGGTTTGAAAATCCCCACATATTATGTAAAACCTTTCCTACATACAATGCATCTGCAGCAGACAACTTTGAAAACATTTTGTCAACTATATGGAAACTCTATTAATGAAATAACAATTATTGAATAAAGTTTAAAACATTGACGCAAAACAAAGAGAAATTGATCATCATTAGCATTATTTTATCAGAGTTTGTTATCATCTTAATTTGTTTCAAGCCAAACAAGCACCTTATATTCAATTATTTTTATACACGTTTAATAGGGTGTTATATTAGGTTTTTGAGCAACTTTGGAAGTTTTCAACTCGTAAGATCAACAATCATCGATCGTGACATCGTATAACTTGGATAAGAAATCAAACAAAAATCTAGTACATGTTTTCCAAAATAGCATGTTTTCGAGAGAAAAAAGCAAAATTAATTTGCTTTCATGTAAATGATATATTTTGTGTTTAATAAAATGATTTCAGTCGTTGTGACAAATCAAGTCTTTCTATCGTACAAATGCCCTGTTTCGGCGCGAAGGACCCAAACTGGTGACCTTTTATTTTGCATGCTATCTTCAATTTGAAGAGTTCTATGACATCATTGGTTGTTGAGGTCTCAAGAGTAAACAAATTGCTGTCAATAGCTTTTGAATCTTGAAATATTCTACATTATGGATTATTTGTTGTTATATAACTTAATTATGAGACTTTTTTTATGATGAAATAGAGTCCCGTTACATCTTACACAATAGAAGAAAACTACTTAAAATGAGTATAAGAATTATGAGAAGTAACTTGAGCAACACAATTAATGGGACAACCCAAAGCATTTCATCAGTCTTGTGTGTTCAAGACCTATCTTTGTTTGGATTTGACCATTTTTTTTGGTTATAGTGTCCAATGTTACATCACTGATTCCAAAATAGTTTTATTCTCCATAAAGCGTGAATTTTTATTTTTTTATCTTTCAACTGCTACTGAATATAAGTAAACCCAACCTCAAAGAAATCTTGCTTAGAATGCCACATTTCACATACAATAGGATACAAGTCATCATATCGTTTTTCTGGTGTGACAGATAAATATCTAAATGTTTTAGCTTCTCAAAGCCGCACTCTCGTCAACTGGTGGGGACCAACAGGCACGCCATACTTTCTGAGTATGTCAGTATTACCAAAAAGATAAGTTCAGTAGAGTTTGTTAACATGGATTCACTAGGTAGGCTGTAGCAAAACAAACTTTATCCCTTTCCCTGATACTCCCTG